>NC_051169.1:55311232-55733732 GCF_013339725.1 Rhipicephalus microplus | reverse complement strand
ACCAAACTAGTAATAATCACAACAAAAGTATGAAGGAACTTACTGCATACCTCAATCATCAGGGTTGAAACATCTTCCGGTGATGGGAACGTGATAGAAGCCCTTGATTTGCGTCGTCTAAAGCTGTATTACGTCTGCAATCTCACCACAACACCTAATCATCGGCGAAAATCTCTATGTCCTTGCCTTTTATTAATCCTAGAGTTCTACCAATCGGTAAGTGCATCATAAATGACGTGTAGCTGCTGCACTAGGTTGTACATAAACCGCCACACCACAATTTAAAAATGCGGCGAGATCTCAATATCGACTACAGGCTTGAACGTGAAATTTTAAATGCGAATGCATTTCTTAGTCGGGCTATGTCAGGCGTCCGCCGAGATTCGTGCCCTGCCCTCTCCCATAGTAATTGCTGCGGGCGCGCGCGCCCCTAGCAACCACAGCCTGTCACGCTTCCATGTCACGCTTCGGCGTCGGCAGCTGTCAGCAACAGCTGCCGGTGCGTGCGCTAGCTTTAACCGTGCACGCTAGCTACTATAGCTGGGAACGTATACCACGTTGCTCGCCACAGAAAAAAACGCCCCGGGTGGTGAACCACGCTATCGGCTGCATGGTCTAAGAAAAAAGAAAACATTATTCTTCTAGCGCTGGGTTCTCACGTGCGAAGCGCCCTTATGGACACCACGCAATCAATTTGCATTTTTTCCCCGATTTTCTTCGGGGACGCGGGGACATTTCTTTTTTCACTAAAACTTTGTATTGTGTCAGTTACTGCGATTAGTGCACTGTGAAAAATATGCGGGAAGTAATGGCCACTTTTTTTTTCCTCCTGTTCTTATAGCAAGTGGTCACCGACATAAGCGCTGCCAATACTACGCTCTATCGACTTACAGTGAGTAAGATCGATTGATTTTGCTATCATTCAAACCACAATGTGTACTTCCGTTACTCATACCAGACACGTTGTTTCACTGCATTCTTGCGCAGTGCTGTGTTTCAAAGAATAATAAAAAGCTGAAAATGTTTTCTTAATATTTATATCCACCTGTAAGATCCCGGTCGATGTAGCACACCACGCAAGAACTACATCGCCAATCAGGAGTTTTCTTTTTGACTCGGGCAGCAGACGTATTATCTTTAGTGCTTAAGGTCATTCAACAAACACGGATATACTGAGATATTGATTACAGCTGCATAAATACCGAGTGTGGTTGATAACCCTTTACTTATGTGACGTTTTCTTTTTATCAACGAAATCCATAATGTGACAGCCGCCACGATATCGGCTGTATCGAATAGATATTCAGTTCGCGCGATGCTCTAAGGTAGCATAAAAAGCAAAATAGGTATTGAAAGCAACTAAAGCCTTCGTAAAAATGCGGTTATCAAGTTAGAACGGCTAATATATTTTGCCCTTATTCCCTCGAAGTTAAGTACAACTGCCTAAGGGAACAGCGCAATCACGAATTGTTCTTTTTTTCTTCCACCTTTGCCGGACGCCTTGCGCGCGCATAACCTGAACCCATTAGTGGCGCATGTGATACGTAAGAGCCGGTCCTTAACTTTACTTTTACTACTAATATCAAGCATAATGAAGGTTCCAATGCTTCTTCGTTATAAGGCATTGAAGGCTTCGTTGCAAACGCATTGGAAGTTTCCTCTGAAGAAAGAATAACCGTTTGATTCATTTGACTTCTGCATATCTGAGATAATCTTACTTGATTTGATTCGGTAAGTTCATGGCTCGAATAAAATGTTGCCCGTTGTTTGTTGAGGCATCGCGAACATCGTTTTTTATGTGATGGATTTGAAGCAGGAAGTAGGTGGTGCTAAGCTTTGCCTAGATATTTTATAGCCGTTTCACTTTTTGCACTCGCCCTTCATTTCAAAACCTGCACCATGCTTTTTTTTTTTGCCAGGACGAACAATTTTCCGTGCTCGTTTTTTACATCATACTTCGTCTGACCATAAAGGTTTGTATAGAGGCACTCTTCTACTCTTCTGATTCTATTCTGCAGGATGACATGTATAGACTAAAAGCAGACGCAGCAAGTGCTGTTCAAGATGCGTTATTTTTATTAGAGTTATAGGCTACCAGAAACATTATCAAATACTTTGTATTGTGTGTTATGAGGTCAAAATAATAATTTCTCACAGGTTAAGATAGGCGGAAACTGAACAACCGTGCAATCGTGAACAATCGACAAAACAATACAGTCGAGTATGCATGCAAACAACAGCATAAACTGTTCAAGGTGTAATGCTCAACATGTATTACCTTGAGGACAGATTACAGAAATTAAAGAGCACAGGTGATGCTATTAATACCAGTGCAGAGCTGGTCTCAACAGCGCAAGCCGAAGCGACGACGTCTACGCTACAAGCAACCGAAAATATCAAGCATAAGTTTGTGCTTTTGCAGACGGCTGTAGCGTGCGTAGAAAGAGAAACATGTGGCCGACATTGCCGTTTGTTATTAGACAGCGGAAGTCAACGTTCGTTTATTGAAGCGAGATTAGCGAAAGAAATAGGTGCGAAGGTGTTGCGACAGGAAAGGCTGACGATTGGTTCATTTGGAGGAGACGAAAAGGTCAAACTAATGAACGTGGTGCAAGTGACTGTAGGATCACGAGAAACAAGCACGACAACAGTGATTGAAGCGTTACAAGTCGACGTTATCTCGCACAGTTGTATACCCACTCCAACTAAGATACTCAGCGAGAAAATGAAAACAGCTAAATATGCAAGTGGCTGATCACAGGACCGAGACGACTGCAACAGATTCTGTAGAACTACTGATTGGCTCAGACTATTATTGGGAATTCTTTACTGGTAGAACTCAAAGAATCGAGGACAAACTGATGGCTGTAGAAAACTATACTGGGATGGGTACTGCAAGGGCCGTCAGAGCAAAGCAAGACAAAACTAACGCATAATCAAGCAGTCATGGTTCTGAAGGTCGAAGCTGCGGAGACAGAACTACAGCAAGAGCTACAGAAAGTTCTGGAGCCTGGAGTCAATGGGGATCACAAGAAATAGTTTGGATAACACCGGAAATGAAGTGGTCGAAGAATTCGAGCGCAAGATTGTACAACAAAACGGTCGCTATCAAGTCAGCTTGCCATGGAAACAGAACGTAAACTTGGTAAGCAACAAGGAAAATGCGATAAAAGACTACAGCAACTGACCTAAAAGGCTGCAAAAAAAATGAAGGCATGCTGTATCGCTACGACAAAGCTATATCAGAGTACATGGCATTAGGAGTCGCAGAGGAGGTCCAAGAGCAATCAGAACAGCCAAATGCACTTGCTACTACATGCCACATCATGCGATCATTAGAGAAGACCGAGCCACAACAAAGGTTCGAGTAGTGTTTGACGCCTCATCACATTCTAGAAAAGGCATGTCTCTAAACGAGAACCTAGAGGCAGGACCCAATTTGAATGAGGACATGCTATCGCTGCTCATTAATTTCCGAAAAGAAAAGGTGGCGTTAGTTGGGAGATGTTGAAAAGGCATTCTACAAATCTCTATACATGAAGAGGATAGAGATGCAATGAGATTTCTGTGGTGGAAGCATGACGCTGAAGGAAGGTTAACGAATGAAGTGCAAACATGGCGCATGACAAGAGTAACGTTCGGAAACAACACCAAGCACTTTTATACTGGCAGCTACAATTAAACACCATTTGAACAAGTGGAAGATCAGTTTCCTGATACGACAAGGACACTGCAGAAGAAGCGATCTACGTGGATGATGTAATTTTGGGAGCAGCAACGCTTGATGAAGCAGTTAAGTTGTACAAAGAGGCAAAGCAAGTGTTCAGAGAGGGCAGCGATGAATTTGAGGAAAATGGGACATCCAATGAAGAGCGATATAAACAAAATAATTGATGAAAACGAAGAGACGATTCTCACATAGATATTCGATCTAGAGGATTCACAATGCTTCTGGGCTTGATATGGAAACACTCAAAGATCATGATTTGCTCCCTATTGAAAAGTGGAATTTATTAACAGATACACGCACATGACAAAAAGGGCTGTGTTACAAACCACAGCGAAGATATTTGACCCACTCGGTTTGTTGTCGCCATTCACAGTACGCGCGGAAATAGGACGCAGAGACTGTGGAAAATGAACGTCACGTGGGACGACCAGCTCCCTAAAGATGAATGCGACAAATGGAAGAACCTTATGTCTGAAGCGGAGGACTTTCGAGTTCTAGAAATCCCACGATGCTACGCAAGCAAGAATCAACCAGTACAAGCATACAAGCTGCATGTATTTGCCGACGCGAGCCCATTAGCATACGGAGCGGCAGCATACTTGATAGCAGTATACCACGATGGAAACAGAAGTCAAGGCTAGTAACAGCAAAAAGCCGCGTAGCTCCAATTAAAGAGCTGACATTGGCGCGACTTGAACTGATGGCAGCGGTGGTAGCATCAAGATTATGCGACTACATCAAAGTCACTTCAACGAAAGTTTTCAGGAAATACACTGCTGGACGGACTCGATGATTGTGCTGCACTGGATCAAGGGAACAAGCAAAAGAGATCCGTTTGTTGCCAACAGAATCGCAGAAATTAGAGAAAAAACACTTCAAGCAAGCTGGTCATTTGCTCAAAGTGAAGACAACCCTGCTGACCTACTTACATGAGGAATAAGCGCAAAGGCATTGATAACATCAAAGTTATGGTGGAATGGTCCCGAATGGATAACATCACTGGAAAAAAACTTTATAAGCATAATTAGCACAAATACAGACGTGGAAGAGCAGCATAAAACACAATGTCAACAATACATGGGAAGATCCGAAATTGCGCCAATCTTGGAAATCGAAAGGTATTCATCATACGGACGGCTTATAAGAGTGACAGCATGGGTGTTCAGATTCATAAACAACACAAGAAAGGAAAATCACAAAGGGCCGTTGACAGGAAAAGAGGTAACAAATGCAGAGAAATACTGGATAAGACAGGCCCAAATAATACTGAGACAAACAAAGGGTGAGGTTTTTTCAAACAATCGATCATTTGAAATTAATGGACATGAAGTCTACCTTGATGACGATGGAATCATCATACAGAAAGGACGATTGCAGTGCAGCCAAGAATTCAACAAGCACGTAATAGTAATTCCAAAGGATGAGCATTTCACGGAACTGCTAATGCGTCATGTGCATAAAATGGTATCACACGTAGGAGTTCAAGTGACGCTAGCGCAACTTCGAACTAAGTTCTGGATATTGCAGGGTAGACAAGCAGTGAAAAGAGTTCTAAACAAATGTGTCGTCTGCAAGAGGCATAACTCCAGACCGGCAACTCAAGACATACCTCCACTTCCGGCAGACAGAGTCATTGAAGCAGAGACATTCAAAGTTACGGGAGTTGACTTCACAGGACCTCTTTACGCAAAGGACAAGTACCAGATTGTGAAGCAATATGTACTGATATTCACCTGCGCGGTAACAAGAGGAGTACACTTGGAAGTTACCAACGATTTGTCATCGTCGAGTTTTCTACAAGCATTCCGACGATTTACAGCTCGACGGGGAATACCAGCCGTAATATACTCGGACAACGCCAAAACATTATAAAGGCTGGAAAGGAAATCAACAGAATGCTCGAAACAATTAACAACGAGGTCTTAAAGAATTACTGCAGTGGCCAACAAATTAAATGGAAAACAATAGCCGAGTGCGCGCCATGGTGGGGAGGATTTTACGAGCGCCTCATAAGAAGCTTGAAGACGTCGATGCGAAAAATAATATCGAAAAGCACAGCTTCGGTAGAGGGAGCTACGCACTATTGTAGCAGAAGTTGAAGGAACACTCAACAATCGACCATTGACTTACGTATATGGAGAGCCTGACGAGCCAATGCCACTAACGCCGGCAGACATCATAGGTGGACGGCGACAGCTTCAAGGCGGACAAAAAGGACTATACAACGGTGACATTGAAGACGCATGGCGACGCAGATGCAAACTCGTGCGCACTTGGTGGAAAAAATGGCATCAAGAATATCTCAAGGAAATAGGAGCTACGGTCAAAGCCAAGACACGGCAAGCAAAACCACTCTCACAGGGTGACATAGTGTTGGTTGAGGACAAGGCTCCAAGAACATTTTGGAAAATGTGCCAGATTGAAAAGCTCTACCCTGGGCGAGACGGAATAACAAGAGCTTGTCTCGTTCGCACAGGCAAAAAAGAGCTTCTAAGAAGATCGGTGAACCACATATACCCAATGGAAGGTTGTTTCAAATAGCCCGCGAGAGCTTATCACATTTCAACTTGGGCGGGCGGGAACCTATAAAATATCATCATCAAACGCCGGAAGAAGAAGAAAGAAGACTGCTGCCTGCAGCGAGCGCGCGCTACTTCACTTCTTCTAATAAACCGTGTTCGTTCGAAGCAGTCCGTGGTCTCGATCGTCTTAATATGAAGGAACTTACTGCATACCTCAATCAGCAGTGTGAAAACATCTTCCGGTGATGGGAACGAAATAGAAACCCTTGATTTGCGCCGTCTAAAGCTGTATTATGTCTGCATTCTCACCACAACACCTAATCATCGGCGAAAATCTCTATTTCCTTGCCTTTTATTAATCCTAGTGTTCTACCAATCGGTAAGTGCATCATAAAGTATGTGTGGCTGCTGCACTATACACAAACCGCGCGCACCACAATTCAAAACAACACAATCTGAAGATGCGGCGAGATCTCAATAGCGACTACAGGCTTGAACGTGAAATTTTAAATGCGAATGCATTTCTTAGTCGGGCTATGTCAGGCGTCCGCCGGGATCCGTGTCCTGCCCTCTCCCATAGTAACTGCTGCGGGCGCGCGCGCCCCTAGCAACCACCCCCCCCCCCCCCCATGTCACGCTTCGGCGTCGGCAGCTGTCAGCAACAGCTGCGAGCACATGCGCTAGCTTTAACAATGCGCGCTAGCTACTAGAGCTACCGCGTTTCTCACTACAGAAACAGACGCCCCGGGTGGCGAACGGCGCTATCGGCTGCACGGTCTAAGAAAAAAAGAAAACATTATTCTTCTAGTGCTGGGTTTTCACGTACGAAACACCCTTATGGACACTACGCAATCAATTCGCATTTTTCCCGATTACCTTCGGGGACGCTGGGACATTTCTTTTTTCACTAAAACTGTGTATTGTGTCAGTTACTGCGATCAGTGAACTGTGAATAACATGCGGGAAGTAATGGCCACTTTTTTCCCTCCTGTTCATATAGCAAGTGGTCACCGACATAAGCGCTGCCAATACTACGCTCTATCGTCTTACAGTGAGTAAGATCGATTGATTTTGCTATCATTCAAACCACAATGTGTACTTCCGTTACTCAGACCAGACACGTTAGTTCATTGCATTCTTTCGCAGTGCTATGTTTCAAGGAATAATGAAAAGCTGAAAATGTTTTCTGAATATTTATATCCACCTGTAAGAGCCCTGTCGATGTACCACACCAGGCAGGAACTACATCGCTTTCTTCTTGACTCGGGCAGCAGACATATTATTTTTAGTTCTTAATGTCATTCAACAAACACAGATATTGACATATTGATTACAGCTGCATGAATACCTACTGTCCTTGATAACCCTTTACATATGTGACGTTTTTTTTCAACGACACCAATAATGTGACAGCCGCGATATCGGCTGTATCGAATAAATATTCGGTTCGCGCGATGCTCTAAGGTAGCATAAAAAGCAAAATAAGTATTGAAAGCAGATAAAGACTTCATAACGAAGCGGTTATCAAGTTAGAACAGCTAATATATTTTGCCTTTATTTCCTCGAAGTTAAGTACAACTGCCTAAGGGAATAGCGCAATCTCAAATTGTTCTTTTTTTCTTCCACCTTTGCTGGGCGCATTGCGCGCGCACAGCCTGAACCACTTAGTGGCGCATGTGATACGTAAGAGCAGGTCCTTAACTTTACTTTCACTACTAATATCAAGCATAATGAAGATTCCAATGCTTCTTCGTTATAAGGCATTGAAGGCTTCGTTGCAAACGCATTGGAAGTTTCCTCTGAAGAAAAAATGACCGCTTGATTCATTTGATTTCTGCATATCTGAGATCTTACTTGATTTGATTCGGTGAGTTCATGGCTCCAATAAAATGTTGCCCGTTGTTTGTTGAGGCATCGCAAACATCGTTGTTTATGTGATGGATTTGAAGCAGGAAGTAGGCGGGGCTAAGCTTTGCCTAGATATTTTATAGCCGTTTCACTTTTTGCACTCGCCCTTCATTTCAAAACCTGCACCATGCTTTTTTTTTTTTTGCCAGGACGAACAACTTTCCGTGCTCGTTTTTTACATCATACTTCGTCTGACCATAAAGGTATGTATAGAGGCACTCTTCTACTCTTCTAATACTCTTCTGCAGGATGACATGTACAGACTAAAAGCAGACGCAGCAAGTGCAGTTCAAAATGCGTTATTTTTAATAGAGCTATATGGCTACCAGAAACATTATCAAATACTTTGTATTGTGTGTTATGAGGTCAAAGGTAATAATTTCTCACAGGTTAAATGAGGTGAAAACTAAACAATCATGCAGTAATCAATACGCAACAAAACAATAGAGCCGATTATGCATGAAAACAACAGCACAAACTGTTCAAGATGTAATGCTTAACATTTACCTTGAGGGCAAATTACAGAAATTAAGGAGCACAGGAGATGCTATTATTACCAGCGCACTAAAATGCCTAGGCATGTTCACGAGTTCCTTTTTTTTCTTTATTTCCACAGCGCTTTTAAAGGGCCAGTCAACAGGCTCCGAAACGCACAGTAAAAGTTTAGGCACTTCTTCTGTGCGTGACCAACCTCCTTATACGCGCAGTGACGTCAACTCGCTGATCGATAACGTTGACCTCATTATTGTTTGTTGAGACCTGGTTTAGACCAAGCGACGAGCTGCGTACTGCGTCACGTTGCCAATCGCTGAGCTGACGTCACTGCGCCTTCAAGGAGGTTGGTCACGCGCAATGCGCGAGCGTTTCCTGCGCGTTTAGGAGCCTGTTGACTGGCCCTTTTTTTTTCATGTTTTCAACGCTGCATTTCATTAGTATAGATATACGAAGCTCAAAATTTCACAACCTTCCTGTCGACGTGACCAAATTCTGTTAAAGCTCAAGAAAACTTTTTATTTGTGCTTATACAATGAAGTCTTGCTGTCAGATGCTGACCACTTCGACAAAGCCGTGCTTCTTGATATGATGTCACTGGTATATGACTTGCAATAACGACTTGCATTAACGACTTACGCTATTCGTGAACAACGCGTGTCCATAAAGAACTGAAAAGAGGAGCGTACATTCTTCAAAGCGTCATTTAGTGCCTTTTTTCGTGTCTATTCGTCGACCCCTGTTCGGTAAGGAAACAGCAACGCAAAAGTCAATCACTCAGTCAGTGATTCGCTTCATCAATAACATTTGCAGCTCATTGCGCTGGCGGGTATCAAGGACTACGCAAGTCAAGTGATCATTCAGCGCCAGAGACAGTATCTAGAGATGACCCAGGAGACGACCATGAAGGACTCCACGGAGGCCACGACGCAGCACTCGGCTCACGGATCTACGGCGTCCATGCCATCCGACCAAATGGCTCCCTATCCAGGTCATGTGCCGCATGCGTCACCACCGCATCCAGTGCATGAACACGAGCGTGGTCCACATATGGGGCCTCCTGGCTTCGCACCAAATGTACTACCACCGTATCCATCTTATGAACACGAGCGTGGTAACCAGGCGGCTTATTCTGGGTTTGCGCCACATGTACCGCCACCCCATTCAGCGCGTGAACATGGGTACGGCCCACATCCGGCCCCTCCTGGCTTCAAAGTTTGACCCACTATACAGGACACGCATGATACTTGTACGACATTGAACTTTCCGGCTGATATTTTACTTTACCAAACATGAATTTGTTAACCTCGTCCCCTAAGGACCCTCGTAACTGCGCAGTTTAAAGAGCAGCAAAAGCTGAATTTGACCTTGTTGATACTATCATAAGAGAGAGAGAAAAAAAATGGTTCAATGAAAAGCTTGACATGCCAGTCTGGCCATTCACCCGATATGCTGCGGCAGTTGTTTGGTGATGATTGATGCGTACAGTGGAAGTCACAAGACATGCACACACAAACACATATGCTGCTGATGCCAGTTGACGATGTGGTCGAATGAAGGAAGAGATAATAAACGTTTCCCGTAAGTGAGCGCACTGGGCGCCCAACAGGAGTGACTTCCGTAGTCCAGGTAGCCGTGGGTCTTCGCCATCTCTCGTGGCCTTGAACCAGGTTGCGCTGTTCTTCAGGTCTGGATCCAATAGCTTGTCCTCCCCCGGCTCTTCAGGTAATGTAGCGTTGCTAAAGTTTTGTATACCACCCCATACTATATGGCATAAACTGTCTGAGGCAATGAAAACATTTGCAGATATACGAGTGCTCGTTCGGCGAGATGTGAAACTCTTAAATTGTGAATTCGTGTGTTTGTTTACAATTACCAGAGGGTTACTACGGCTTCCCTAGTTACGCATGAATGATGTGCTGAGAAACAATTTTAAAACTTATGTATTCGCCCTTCACTCCAATCTCATGTATTGTGATGAATCAATAACATGAAATAAAATAAATGTATTTGCCTATGACGGCTCGACTAACCATCGTCTTCTTAAGTCGCGGTTTTAAGCTCCTTAAGTCACGAGTCGTGCGTCCCCGATATATGTAGTAGCAGTAGTGGTAGTTGTAGTGGTAGCAGTGGTGGTAGTGGTGGTGGTATTAGTAGTAGTAGTAGTAGTACTAGTAGTAGTATAGTTCTTGGAATGTCTGCTGGATGGTGGGACTTGTATATGATGAATATATGATGAAAAGACGCGAGCTGGTGGTACTTGGAGTGTCCATTTGGTGGACGGAAGGAAGAAAAAACGAACGCACAAAAGCATGGACGGACTGATGGACGCTTCGCCCCACTCATCATCATTCTCCTCGTGGATGTGCTTGAACATTTTTTTCCTTCGATCAATGCAGTATTCCTGCACCCTGGCTCCGAAACCTTTCTGCGTCTCGCCTTCTTTTACGCTGCCTCCGCGATCGTTGGTGTCGAGCCATGACCCCAACGTGTGACGTCACGGTGTTGAATTTTGATCAGTGACTACATCACGATTTCGCATGGTGACAACATCACGTGATCAAGTTTCGCATCACTCGGTGTTGGCGCTGGCGATAATTTTCGTGTGTGAATTGATTTGAAATTTCATTCTTCCGAAACAAGAGCATGTTACGAGGTAGGCAGGAACAGCTTGGGTATATCCCTAACGTGCCTGTACAAAGGATAGCAAAGAAGCTTGCGGCTGAAGCCTAATGAGAGATGTACAGTGCAGGTTGTGGTTTTGAAAAGTTACAATACGTTCAGAGTTTGGCTAAAATAAGATTACAATGCAGGCATAGAAAAGAAAACGTTAACGTTACATCACAGTATTATAAAAACGCTAATCACAGTTGTTTGGAGGGTATACTAGACGTTAATGTTGTGTCCATTTGTTGTGTGGTTTAGAAGTGCAGGGAGTGGAAATTTTTAACATTCATTCATGAGAGTGGAGCCCCTCCTTTGGGCGCCCACTGGTCATGGCGGCTCCACAAGCCTGGGCAAGGGTCGCGACTTTGCTTGCCAGCTGCAGTTGAAGTGTCACACAATATTTGTCAAATGGTCGAACGAACATGCTGCTCAAACTTAGATAATGACAGAGCAATGGGCTCTTATAAGCGTATATATAGGGATTCTGACACAATATAGAGAACCTCCAAACGGAAGGGTGAATATTATTGGTCCCCTGGTGGAACGAGCCAAGTACTGAAGCCCGCAAAATAGTTATACTTACGCCAAGCTTTGCAGAAACTTGTAGCATATATTAGGCAATTGTATGACGTGCGACTTCAAATTCCTTCTATAGTCTCGGCCTTTAAAAACCTTGTCTTTTTTTATTTTTGTGTTTTTGGAAGAAGTGTTCAACGCCCCGCCGCGGTGGTTTAGTGGCTAAGGCCCTCGGCTGCTGACCCGCAGGTCGCGTGATCGAATTCCGGCTGCAGCAGCTGCATTTTCGATGGAGGCGGAAATGCTGTAGATCCGTTTACTCATATTTGGGTGCAAGTAAACCCCAGGTGGTCAAAATTTCCGGAGCCCTTCATCACGGCGTCTCTCAAATCATGTGGTGGTTTTGAGACGTCAAACCCCACGTTTCAATCAAGAAGTGTTTAACCATTTCGAGCACTTGTACTCTAAAATGGAAGTGCAGAAAGCCATGCCAGTCCAATTGCGTGAAAGGGAGCCCACGCCACCATACCCGATAGTGTCGATTGGAAACTAAATTTATTCTAATATTGTTTTTATTGGTTCATTTTCTTACCAGAAGGGAAAGTCCACAATAGCATCTGCAAATCTAGCATCCCACTTTTTCCGCCTTTTCCCTTTGTTATGACCGGCACAGCAAGGAGGTGGCTTGCAAGGGATGCTCATCGGCGTAACGGTCAAACGCTGTCCGCGTCCTGCAGGAACGCGGGAGGCGTCTGTGTGCGCCGCAGGAAATGCACATCAGCGTCGCTGGGACACACAGTTGGCGTCTAGCGCGTGCACGGACGGCTATAAAAGGAGCGTGTCGGGAGTGAGCTCTGCTCTCTCTCTAGACTTCGCTGGCCCGCTCGTCTCGAGTGCGCTCTGGGCCCTTGTGATGGAGAGGCGCGTCTGTACGCTCTCGTTGCAATGTACTTCTCTTGCAAATATGTAAATTAAACGCATCTTCTACTTGTTCGTGAGACGCGTCACAAGAGTCGTCCTTCGCCGAATCCTGGGTGGCAGCCTCAACCCCTCCCCGGGCATATCACCTTCCTCCCCTTCTTCCTTGCATTATTCGACTGCTGAAAGCTTCACACCATTTTAATAAAACCCACAGCTTTTTACAGAAATACCCAAACTCCTTAGGTAACTTGAAGGTAAATGCATCCGGCGTCACTTTTTATCATGCCATCATTGTCATCAGTTCTTGACATGTCACGTAACTCCACACTTTGTTACTGCGATTATCAGTGTCATGATGATGATGATGATGGTGAATAATTTAAAAAACATTTAAATGAGTCGGCAGCCTTCAGCTACACACTTAATTATGAAATTCTCATGGTGGGATTCTTGGTAAAGTTCAATGTTTATGCCAAGCAACAGTCCACTATTTCCGGGACCTCTTGTCCGACATGGATAGTGAAGTCGCATTTCAATAAAATTGTTTGTTGATACATTTCTGACGAAAATAGTTAGGATATAGACTTCGGAAATGTACTTTTCTGTTTTTCAAAGTATTGTCCCATTTTCGTAAAATTGAGAACGCAGTTTTATAAAAACTATGAACACAATTTTTTTTTCATCTGTATTTAGCCAAGAAGATTCTTCTGACGTACCACATATCCCTGATTACAACTTCCAATACATGCAGCCTATCGAAATTACGGTGGAGAGTATCGCGTGTCGAATTAAACAGATTAAGGCATCCTCATCAGCTGGTATAGATGATATCAACTCTAAGGTAATTAAAAATACTGTTTCCATATCTAGCATTACATTATACCACATTTTCGACAGTCGCTATCGTCTGGAAAACTTCCAGACGACTGGAAAATAGCCAAAGTAGTACCCATTTTTAAATCCGGAGATAAGAACTCACCTAAAAATTATCGCCCAATCTCGCTCACATGCATATGTTGCAAACTCCTCGAACACATAATCGCCTCCCACGTATACAGTCACCTCGAGACTAACAAATTCTTCTTTTCAAACCAGCACGGATTCAGAAAGGGCATGTCATGCGAAACACAGTTACTAGAATTCACTACAGACATTCATTACAACATAAATAATGGCCTACAGACTGATTGCATATTTCTTGATTTCGCCAAAGCATTCGATCGTGTCGCCCATTGTCGCCTTATTTCAAAATTATCTGCCCTCCGATTAGACTCCCTCACTTTATCTTGGCTACGCAATTTTCTGTCACTTCGCAAGCAGTTCACAATCGTTAATAATTCTTCCTCTCCCTCTTCGTATGTCTCTTCTGGCGTCCCACAGGGGAGCGTTCTTGGCCCATTACTTTTTCTTATCTACATCAACGACCTCCCAACTAACATATCATCGCATATCAGAATCTTCGCTGATGACTGCATGCTCTACAGACCTATAAACTGTCCTAACGATCACTCCATCCTTCAAGATGATCTGAACACTATTTCTAACTGGTGCAGCACTTGGCTTATGAGGTTGAATACTAATAAGTGTAAAGTTGTTTCGTTTGGACGTAAACAGGTCATATCTAACTTCACTTACCATATGCAATGTGACAGGCTCTCCACGGCGACTTCTTACAAGTATCTTGGCATCCACCTTACACCAGGGCTTTCCTGGTTTGATCACATCACTAACGTTTGTGCAAAAGCCTCCAAAACATTGGGGTATTTACGCCGAAACCTTCGTCGTTGTCCCACTAACATTCGCAAAATGTCTTACCTAACTTTCGTCCGCCCGCAACTTGAATATGCCTCATCTGTTTGGTCCCCTTCCGCTCAGTATCAAATTAACATGCTGGAAACAATCCAGAACAGAGCCACCCGTTACATTTCTAGAAACTATGACATCAATTCCAGTGTGACTCAGCTTAAACTCCATCATTCCCTCCAAGCATTAAATGTTCGTCGTCACGTGTCCTTGTTATGCCTATTTCATAAGTACGTCTACAGTAACAAAACATCGTCGTTGCACCTTCAACGCCCGCTCTACACGTCACGCAGATTACATAACCATCTCAGCTTCACTCGCATTTTTGGAAACACGAACGCGTTCAACACATCCGCACTACCACAAGCCATCCGCATGTGGAATGATCTTCCCGACGATATCGCCTCTGATAGCAACCCCAACACGTTTCGGCAAAAAGTTCAGACGCATTTCCTTAATATTTCATCTTGACGTTCTTTTACTTCTTTTCCGAGGGTTTTTATGTTACGGAGTGTTCTTATATACTTCATCGCCATGTTTACGTATTGCTGACTTATTGCTTTGTTAATTTTTTTTTGTTATTACTAACCGACATTGTACCGTTTTTATTTTGAAATTTACATGCGATTTTTCACTGTAACCCCCCTTACTCAATGCCTTCTGGCCTGTAAGGTATTTTCAATAAATAAATAAATAAATAAATAAAATTTTATAATGCACTTCTGTCTAAAATGGTAAGCCCTCGTAAACCTTGTGGTAATAAATGTTTTACACTATTTCAATTAATTTTTGTGGATGTCTTTGGTTAGCAATATTGTTTCCGAGTCTCTGTCGTCACGCTCCGAAAGCGAGAGTTTTAGCCACTGGGCTGCATAAGTTCTCTGAGGCCATTCATTCTTTATATCTATTTGTTTCACGTGAATGAACAATGGTTTTCCCGTGACACTGTTTCAACTTGTGATGCACCGTACGCAGTCTATGCTGGTAGATTAGAAAACAGCATCGAGTCCCAGTCATTCGACAAATAAAACGCGTCTGAATGCCACCTATATAACGTGACGCCACCTCATATCGGTAAGAGAAAGTTAAGAAACCCTAACGTAACTGTTATTTCTTTCTATTCTTTCGTGTTCAAATCTATGAAAACTTGAACGCAGCTCAGATTGAGCGCCTGTAAAAGCGTCTGCTTGTGGGCGGACTACCAGTGAGATCCGAGCTATCGCAGGGCAGCCATCTTGTTTAGACGGCCAGGTTACCCGCATTGTTTGATTATTTCCGATGCCGCCTTTTCGGACCTCTTCATATCAGCGCCAACGGGAGAATTCGAATGTGACTCAAGATGTCCGCTGTTCACTTATCTATGCAAACGTATATGGTGAGTATTAGAGTAAATCCCGTGTCATCGTTGTATTGGCACAGGATTGGTTACGCATTGAAAAGTATTTCAGGCTCGGCTCATGGCCTTGATCACGGAGTTGACGAATCAGCCCGTCATGAATTTGTGACAAACAGCTCATAGATGTACTATTACTGCCAAGTGCCTGAAAAACGTTAAATGTCAGCCATGCAGGCCCTGTTCCCCCGCCGCGGTGGTCTAGTGGCTAAGGTACTCAGCTGCTGACCCACAGGTCACGGGATTGAATCCAGGCTGCGGCGGCTGCATTTCCGATGGAGGCGGAAATTTCGTAGGCTCGTGTGCTCAGATTTGGGTGCACGTTAAAGAACCCCAGGTGTTCAAAATTTCCAGGGCGCTCCACTACGGTGTCTCTTTTATTCATATTGTGACGGGGCGAGGTCTTGGCTTACAGGATAGCGTCCACCGAGAATCGGCAGCCGAACAAGATGTCTGAGTTGCCTCTCGCGCAAGCGCCTAACACACAGGGTCTTGTTCATCTTCGCTAAGTGCCACGCTTGCTCCTGTCGATGATGCACCGTAACATCACTCCCCTGCGGCGGAAGCGCCGTCACGGCGCTTAGTACGGCGACGACGAATGAGGAGGGTGATACGGTTTCAGTCTGGAAACGTGTGCAACGTCTGTCTGGAGTGAGGTGGTCGAAGAGGCATTGTTTAAGGGTGCGATCTCGTAGCTCACGTCACTAAGTTGTCGTAACACTTTGTAGGGGCCATGGTAGTGTGGTAGTAGCTTCTCTGATAAACCGACTTCGCGGTTTGGTGTCCAGAGAAGTACCAGAGACCCCGGCGAGAAGTGCACGCTTTGGTGGCGACTGTCATAGCGGTCTTTTTGGTGCGCTTGCGACAAGTGCAGCCGATCACGGGCAAGCTGACGGGCTGCATGGGCTCGAGAAACGACATCGCTGGCGTACTCGGTAGACAAGGGGGCAGCCGAAGGAAGGAGCGTGTCAAATGGTAATGCGGGATGTCGGCCAAATAGCAAATAAAACGGCAAATAACTAGCTGTGTCGTGCCGTGAAGAATTGTACGCGAACGTGACAAAGGGGGGAGCTTTGTCCCAGTCACGGTGATCTGGCGAAACGTACATTGACAGCATCTGCGTCAGCGTTCGGTTCAGATGCTCGGTCAATCCATTTGTCTGTGGATGATAAGCGGTGGTAAGCTTGTGCTCAGTGGAGCAGGCGCGGAGAATGTCATCCACAACACGTGAAAGAAAGTACCTTCCTCGATCAGTAAGCAGCTGCCGCGGAGCGCCGTGATGAAGAATGACTTCATACAACAGAAAGTCAGCGACGTCAGTGGAACAGCTTGTCGGCAGTGCTTTAGTGATGGCAAAGCGTGTGGCGTAGTCTGTGGCGACTGCAACCCATTTATTTCCGGAGGTGGACGTAGGAAACGGGCCCAACAGGTCAAGGCCAACACGGAAGAATGGTTCCGTCGGTATGTCAATAGGCTGTAAGAGGCCAGACGGTAGCACAGAGGGGCGCTTGCGGCGTTGGCAGCGGTCGCAAGCAGTGACGTAGCGAACCACAGAACGATACATTCCGGGCCAAAAAAAGCGACGTCGCACACGATCGTAGGTACGAGAGACGCCTAGGTGACCGGCTGTAGGTACGTCATGTAGTTGTTCGAGAACGCTGGTACGCAGGTGATGGGGAAGCACGAGTAGTAATTCCGGGCCATCAGCGTTGAAGCTGCGACAGTACAGAATGTTGTCGTGCAGTTCGAACAGGCGAACGGAAGGGTCTGTTGGAGCAGAGGTCAGACGCTCGATGATGGAGAATAACGACGGGTCACGTCGTTGTTCGGTGGAGATATCACCCAAAGCGTGGATGGAGAGAACGCAGGGGTCTGAATCAAGGTCTGTCAAGTCGGGCGTTTCAACCGGATAACGTGACAAACAGTCTGCGTCTCTGTGGAGGCGTTCCGACTTGTAGTGGACCATGAATGAGTGTTCTTGCAGACGGAGCGCCCAGCGACCAAGACGTCCAGATGGGTCCTTTAGCGATGACAGCCAGCAAAGAGCGTGATGGTCCGTAACAACGGAAAAAGTTCGGCCATACAGGTAAGGCCTGAATTTCGCCACGGCCCACACTAAAGCTAGGCATTCACGCTCAGTGATGGAGAACTTCCGTTCGGCAGGTGAAAGAAGACGACTGGCGTAAGCGATCACGCGGTCCTTCCCGTGCTGTCGTTGGCCAATGACCTCTCCAATTCCATGGCCACTGGCATCGGTACGAAGCTCTGTAGGTGATACTGGGTCGAAATGGGCCAGTATTGGTGGCGTAGTCAGCAGATGAAGAAGAGCCGAAAAGGCGTCCGCTTGCTCTATACCCCATGCGAAGGGAACGTCCTTCTTTAAGAGATCATTAAGCGGTCGAGCGATGTCGGCGAAGTTGCGGACAAATCGACGAAAATAGGAACATAGCCCTACAAAACTTCGGACGTCCTTGGTTGAGCGTGGTTCAGTAAATTGTTGTACTGCTCGCACCTTTTCGAAATCTGGTTGAACACCATCGGCACTGACAAGGTGGCCGAGTATGGTGATTTGGCGACGTCCGAAATGGCATTTTGCTGAATTGAGCTGGAGAGCAGCTCTTCGAAAAACATCCAGAACGGCTGACAGACGTGTTATATGGCTGTCAAAGGTAGGTGAAAAGACGATGACATCGTCTAAGTAACATAATGCACCGATGATGCACCGTAACAATATGGTGGTTTTGGGACGTTAAACCCCACATATCAATCAATCAAGGCAGGCACTGTTCGCTAGCTCTAATCAGGGTACTTGTCTCACAGTCATTTTTTTTTGGGGGGGGGGGGGCATCTAAGACTACATTTCGTCGCTTTCAGTAATAGTATGTTCGTTCTACAGATGTACATGTGCTTGTTTTTTTTTACATAGTACTTTATTATCTATCCTAAGTCCAACATTGTCAACTTATATACGTACTGGGACTAAATTAGCAATGCTTTTTGTTCATGACAGTCGCCTGTGATTGGCTGGTAGTTTTCGCTAAGAACATTCTCACAATTGCAACTGCTCGACGCCTGTTCCTAGCGCCCCTATAGTATAGCGGAGATATTTCCATGATTACTTGTATAACGTCTTGTCAATAGCTTCTTTTCTAGTCCTTCCCAAAGCATCGCCACCAACCTGAGCTCAGAACAGCGGCGGCATCTCGAGCACTTTGCCTTCAACTACTTTAACAAAATTATGCCTCTACTCTCATTCTTAAAGCTGGTCGCGCCGAAACGAGCTCTGCTGAGGCAGCACATGGTGCCTCTTCACTGGCACGCCTTTGTTTCGAGGAGTAGGCTTTCAGCACGAAATGACAGGGTAAGAACGGTGAACAAAGTGGCGTTAAAATTAGCCGGTTCACTGGCTCGGAATGAGGAACAAATTCTCAAGTGTTACGCCAAACGCATAACACTTATATCGACGCGTCATCTTTGCGTCGCTAAAATCGTGGGTTCTGTGAACGTTGTGTCACTGGGGTGAGTATATGGGTGCTACATCGTTACTACACTCCGACGCAGGCAACAATTAAAGTAGTAAAGTCTTTCTTTTGGTGAAATCTTCTATCGAGTGTTTCTTTCGACGGGACAGCTGTGTGAAAATCTCCCACAGTAGAGTACTGAGTGCTCAGAACTGTTCACCTTTTGTTCTCGGTGGGCCGTGTAAAGAAGACTAGAGAGAATGAGAGTCATAGTACAGTTAAATGCACTTTAAATTGTCGAACATTCTGTTTAAACACAAACACGTCCCGACCAAGGTACCGATAAACAGCGGCAAAAGGTTTTTGCATGAATGTGGATGTCATTGGTGATTTTAACCATAACAAGACAACATTAGACGTTTTCAAAATTATCCGACTGCTGCAAGTGTTGATAAAAAAACAGTTCATATGATGCATTGTAAGCAAAAGATGATAGGAAAATCGGTGAGCGAGTCATGTACAGGCTGTGCCCTTACCAACGCATTCACGGATTTGAAAGCTGGGCCCCGTAAAACACTACCTCCTTTCAATCGACCTACTTCCTTTATATACTGATGACAGTCGACTCTTGTAATGAAAGCGACAAGCCGCTCGAGCCACTGACGAAGTGCGCAAAAGAAGAAGAAAAAAACAGGCTATCATAATTAGGCTATTCCCCCCGCAAATAGTATTTGCACAAGCGCTACTAAAGCAACTGAATGTAAAAATTAGACATATTGGTCCAATACACAACCTAAAGTCAATGCTTAGCATACAATTCGATGATCGGCTGCTAACCCGCAGGTCGCGGGTTCAAATCCCGGCTGCGGCGGCTGCATTTCCGATGGAGGTGGAAATGTCGAGGCCCGTGTGCTCAGATTTGGGTGCACGTTAAAAAACCCCAGGTGGTCAAAATTTCCGGAGCCCTCCACTACGGCGTCTCTCATAATCATATGGTGGTTTTGGGACGTTAAACCCCACAAATCAATCAATCAACAATTCGATGATATATTTCCTCATAACGCGAAACAATTGGCATATAGGTATTTAAATGACCAGTTAGCAGATTATCTAGCCCACCTAGAGATAAGCAATGTCATAGCGACTGATGCATCTGTGTCAAAAGAAAAGGCTGGGGTTGGCATCTTCTCTCCTTCTTTGGACTGGTCCTTTTCGATTCGACTTCCAGATTATACCCCGGTATTCATGGCAAAATTATCGGCCATTGTTCTTGCCCTACGCAAATTACCCTCAAGCGAATCATTAGCAGTTATCATTACAGATTCGTTATCAGTTTGTAATGCACTTTCTGCGGGAGTAAACTCAGAGCTGATGAATACGTTTCGGCATTTAGTACCGAAAAACGTAAAAAAAACTGCATTTGCTATGGGTACCAGGCCACCACGGATTATATTTGAACGAAATGGCGGACTCTTTCGCAGCAGTATCCCTGGGTGGGCCCACCATCCCAGTTTTGCCAGATACGGCTTACGTAACCGCGCTAAGGTTCCGAAATGCTTGCCTGCAATGGGGAAAAGGTAATTTGGATAAATTCAAAGATTTCGAGCATTTGAGCTATTGCTGGAATAAACAGTGGTGTGTATCTCGCCAGTTAGAGGTCACTTATACCAGATTGCGCTGTGCAGTTCCACAACTAAATTATTACCTTAATAAAGCTCAGCTCAAGGCGTCACCGCTATGCATTTGGTGCAACGAAATTGAAACAATTGAACATTTCTTTTTATTCTGTCATCGTTATTCTTATCAGAGAAAAAGATTTTTAGTAGCCCCATTACAAAAGCTAGGAATACAAGTAAATTTACCAGTAATTTTATCACTTGGCGGAACTTCATTTGGTTACTGCCACAGGGATGTATGCTCCGCTGTGTTTGATTACATCAACGCAACTAAAAGATTACCATGCTAGTGAACCACTACCTTTTCAGATCTTTAGTTTATAATTCGTAGTTATGTCTTTCAAAAACAAAAGATGGTTTGACCGCTTGCTCAGCACACATTTTTGTTTTTTTGGTAGTATTATTTTAAGCTACTTTTTCAGATTGGCTTCATTTTCAGTTTAGTTTCATTTAAGTATCCTGCCGCCCGGTTCTTGGCCCATCCCCCTTTGTGGGTAAGCGCCATCCATCAGAGGTCATCAGCATCAGCATCAACCTCTATCCGCGCATTGCAAGAAATGTGCAGGTCGGGCTTAAAGAATGCACAATGAATGCGCAATGAATGCGTAAGCAAGTCGTATAGCTTGAAACGGCCATTGCTTCTAAGAAAAGCACATAAGCCCGCAAGGGAAGTTACCAGATATCGAAAAAAGGGTAAGATCAACTGAGTCCTTCGGTTTACCTTGCCTTTTTTTTTTCAATAGCATTCAAAAGCTTGTTTCACAGAAATTTCATTGTTGGTGTTTGCATCGTTGATTGTGAGTGACAGATCGGCGTTGTCCGTGAGTGAAAACTTGAGATACATCCAAATAAACCAACAATGCAAAATCTTCGATACGAATGGTCATCCAACTCAGACTTATTGCGTCGCAATCAGGTGCTCTACCATAGAGCAACGAACATACTTGGAATTCTTCGGAAAAACACGCTCTATATGTCATGTAGCGCGGCGAGTGACGTGTGGTCAACGTGTGCAGCTACGCATGCGAGTGTGTTGTCTTACTGACGCGTATTGGGTTTCTCGCCGTTTCACAAATAGAAGAATTATGTCGTAATATAGCGTATATATAGTGGGCACCTCGGAACTGTACTTGCAGTGGATGATATATGTATAGTATTTCTTTAAAAAGTTCATTTACAAGCACGCAAGAACTAATTTTCTAGTGACATGGTTTAGGAGTTCATCCAGAATGAAAGCAAGGCTAGCGCGTCAGAAGGCAATGCGAACACAGCACGATTTCCTACCACATCGAACACTGAATAAAGAGTAATCGGTCACCTCGAGGCAAATTCAAACTGGCCCGTTTTCGAATTTGCACAACCAGAGTAAAATTCATCCCTCGGCATACTCTCCTCACTGCCCATGGTGTTGATGTACAGCTGCAATGTACCACGTCACGTGGAAATGCCAGGCTTTTACAGCCTTAGCACTATTACAGACCCACAGTAGAGCGGTGGAAGGAGTCGCTAGCCAGCGAGAACCTGGAAGATCAGCTGTGTCTGTGATCGACCGGACCCGCAAAGTGGATCCCTGGACTGAGGGCCCCCTCCACTGCAAGCCAAAAACCTCGGACTACTCAGAGCTTCTCCGTAGAGAACGCCCAGTGACTAAATAAATAGGTTTTCACCACCACCACGCTATGGTGTTGTAGTCTCAAGGCGAAGCTAAAGCGGCTTATTCTTGTTTATTATTTTTAAAGGCAAGTCTACGTCACAATTAAAAGCGTCTTATTCGTTTATACTGGATACAGTTGCCAATTGCAAGTCGTGTAGCCACTACTGCCTTTTTTTAGCTTATGGCAGCTTTCAAACTGTTGCAGTGCTTTAATGAAACAGCGTACTCGCGCGAGTGCTTAAGCTAACGACGCTGGGTTCCAGGTTGTTCCGTCGGGATTGTTTTATGCTCTCCCATACCAGGTTACCAATCACTCTGAATCGTTAAACACTTTTTTTGAACTCACGCCGCATACAGGCTATATGCAGGCAAACGAGTACAGTAGAGCGGCGAAGCTTATGGCTGCGTCGTTCTTGGATTCGTGTAGACCTGACAGGAGCTCGCAAGATTTGCGCATGATTTGTCTTGCTGTTCAGACGTATACAAAAAGCAGTTGGACGCCGCTGTTTGTAACTTACAGGGGGCTTAAAGTTCCGTGTTTGCGCCCTTCGTGTCCTTCCTTCTCTCAACAGGTCTGGTACATTCACAGCTATCGGTGACACAAGCGTCAGCAGAACTGCCCCGTCAGTGCATGTTAGTCTCTGTTGCCACTTGTTAGAGTCCTTGCACATCATCAAGGGATTAGAGACATCCAAATACTGGTAACGGCAAGTTTTGTCGGGTCATGCATTATTCGGGACATCCGACGCTGGGCACGTGAGTGTGTAGCTTGCCCGCACTCTAAGACACAACGCCACACCAAGACACTACTGCGAACACTCCCAATGCCAAATTCGCGTTTTGATCATGTCCGTCTCGACATTGTCGGCCCCCTGCCACGGACGGACTTATCTGCTACTTGCGTAGACAGATCGACTCGCTGGACGGAGGCCATCACTATCACGGACGTTACCGTTGAGACGGTTGCAAGTGTCTTCTTGCACGACTGGATATATTTCGGGGTGTCTTCTGTGGTGGTTTGCCAGGATTTTCAACCTTAAGCTAGTGTGGCTGCCCTTTTAGGCCGCTGGCGACAGAAAAAAAATTGTCTTCTTGGCCTCTTTTTGGCGGCTTTGTTGTCCCCTCAATTTCAGCAAAATTATAGATATCTGGTGATGTAACAGTCTCTGGTGTTCGAGTATATAATGCCAAAACATGGCAGTCAAGGCGTCTTTTCATGTCCGAAAATTGAACTTTTCACTTTCAATACGCAACAAATAAAGTTCAAGGATGGCGCAGTCACTTATGCAGGCGTTAGAGTCAATGGCTGATTATGCCATAAATATAAAAGTATTACACGTATACAATCTGCCAATCAAGCAGCCTTACGAACATGCAAAAATAAAAGGCTTTTCGATGCATGTTAGAGGCCCACCACAAACAACTGTACGGGTTTCAGTTGGGAGTACCACGCATATATGCATATCCTGTCTTAATCTCATCATTCACATTAGTTCTAGCGCTGATCACGTTTTACTTTATTATGATCCTCATTTTGCAGGTGACCCATGGCTGAACGCGGCTTTAAAGGAGCCAGACACAACAATTTCACACCTTTTCTTTTATCTTACGGCCCACTTATAACTTGTCAAAAAAGCTGATTGGGCGAGTTGGTGATTCATGATAGCTTAAAATATGAGGGCTTAACGGGGACATGGACAGACCCGCTTGTTTCTGTCCTAATTAGTCTCTATCCAAGGGGACATACCTGTGTATCCTAGGCCTAATTAGTATCTGTCCAGGGGGACAGATCTGTGTGTCCTAGGCGTAATTAGGCTCTATCTACGTTACACGCTCATATTTCAAGTAACCACTTCAGCGGCTGCAAACCACGTTTGGGAAAGTGTGCGATGGTTATATATATATAGTCCTTTTTACAGCGCCCAGGCCTAGTTTCGGTTACGAGCTAGGTACGAGCTTGGCACGAGTGATTCCGGCGGCTAGGTAACCACAGTTAGCCACGTGACCGCACGAAACTGTAAACGTGGGTGCTGCGCACTGGCGGGCAGCTGTGACACATGTGCTGATAAGAGAGTGGCGTTCTTTTGATCCTCAAACAAGTTGACGAACGGCTGCCGGCCTATGTTCGCCATGTACGAATGAGCTCGCCATGAACATCATGTAAATAAATCCTCTGTAAAGATCACCTTTCTCATGCCTCGGCATCTTTATCCCGGATCTCTGGTGCCAGCAGACCCCGGTCGCAACAACTGGACGGCAGCATTGGGATAAGACTCGGCAACGAAGCGCGACATGTACCAGGAAGTAAGCCGAAAGCCCTAGCCCTGGAATTTGGCAGGATCGACGCGGCGTACCACGATCAGCACGTAATCGGGTGAGTCCCTGGCTTTGTGGTGCTTGAGATGCATCGAGTATTTTAGCCTAAACCCGTTAAAATATAGATATAACGAACAACTGCCTAGCCACTTTGGTTGTTATTTCAGCACGAGAGCAGCACTGGATCATCTGAGCAAAAAGGTTCAGCAGGAAAGCTTAGGTAATTCAGTAGGAACATGAGTGAGTTTTGCGGAAGTCGTAAGGATACGTTGCGGGAGATGTTGGTGACGTTGGAGAGAGCAGAGGAGTGAAAAAAAATAAGAAAAACGACAGAGAGGGAGGTTGGCCACGTGGATTTGCTTGTGTGGTTAAGCTTTTGTTCTCCGCCGTGGCATTCACCAGGCTTCAATTTCTCCAGACCCAGAATCAAAACAGGTGGGTTTGTGTTTCTTCACAGCTCAGCCGAAGCAGCGTAGTCACCGTTGACCTCTTGAGATTGACAAGAGATAGCCTGTTGAACTTGTGCTGGGTTCTCGACCTAGAATTTGACAACAATATGCCTGCATCTCAACTCCGTGAAGTAATTCTCGAAAGCAAAACAAGGTGGTTATCAAGAACTTCGGGAACATGCACTTAATGAAACAGGAAGAGGGAGAGAGGGAGAAAGAGAGAGAAAAGAGGAAATGAAAACAGGAAATGAAGTACAGAGGGCGAATAGAAAGGAAAAGTACAGGAAGATGATGCAAGCGTTAAACTAGGAGTATGAAAGGTTAGAAAGTGAGCATCAAAGAGAAATCCAACATGTGCGGGTCCAGCAAGTGCGGTTTTAGCTACGCGCATTCAAAGTGGGTGAGAACATTGAAAGTTTTCTTGCGTATTTCGAATATGTTTGCGCAAAGGTAGGGGTAGACCATGGCTTTCAGGCTGTTGGTTTGTTATGCATTCTTCCAAATGACGTGTCCTGTGTATTGGCTCGCCTTTCTAATGAGGAGTTCGAGATATACAAAGTCCCAAAGGCAACGTTATTCAGACATTTTGATATTACAATTGAGAAAAATAAGATGACGGCTTGGGAACACAAGAAGATGATGCAAGAAACGGACGAGGAGATTGAAAGACTAGATCGCACGTTAGATACGAAACAGCAGAGTGGTCAATCTGTAGAGGTAGCGCTCGAGAAGTGCGAGAAAAAGTCAAGTGCGGTGCAATTCACAGCCGTAGCGAAAGCTAGCGCATGTCAAGGCAGCAGCAGGTTCAAGAAGGAACCGAGGTTGACGGCTGCGAAATAGGCTGTGCTTAGAGGAGAGTTCGCCGAAGGCGAGAGTAAATGTGGCGAGGTGCTGTGTCAGGGAAATTCTAGCTAAACAGCTAAGATAGTTGTAGACCACCTGGCACAGACACAAAATGAGGGTGTCCCGATGTTGGACCTTGCCCGCGGAGTCCAAGGAGATTTCGACCCGCTAGGCAAGAACACCAGCGTTAGGCCAGCAGAGTGGGAAGAAGTAGAACAGGGTAAAGTAGTTGTGGATGGCTTCCGGGCATGTCAGCTGAAAATCTCGAAAGAAGATCGCAACGGTGGATCCTGCATGTGGTGTCCAAGAGGATTTCGACCCGTACCAGAGCGAATTGAGGAGATGAAGTGACAGCGGAGATTGGTGAAGACAATGCAGTTGTGTGCAGCTCCCAGGAATACGAGCTAAGTTCGGAAGGAGACGGCTGCACTGATGCTGGATGCTTTGAGCAGTCCGTCGGTCAGGAGAGGGGGGGGGAGTCTATTTGTACGTGGATCGTGTAAACTGCACGCGCCAGACGGCTAAAGAAACTAGTGAGAGTGCTGGTGAGCCACAGACGCGAGCGAGAGGCTCAAAATGCGTCCGAAGAAGATTCGTAGACGGAAGCGGCGTCCTAGAGAAAAGAGTGCGACAAGGAGCATCCGCTTCAAGGAAGGCAGTAAATGTCCTAACGTAGTAAGCCAAACTAGAGCTGCTGTATATGCTCCCTAAGGGAAAAGACTTGCGCATAGATTCGCCATTATGCTGAACGACTGTTCAGTGAAGCCACTCGTCGTGCACGCAGCAGAAAAATACGGCACGATTTGCCGGCATGGGCAGCGTGCTGGAGTCTTATTCACGCGCGCTGAGAAAGATTGCACTGTTGCAGTAAGGCGGTATATTGCTATAGGTAGCAAAATGCTTGAGGCCCATGTGCTTAGACTTAGGTATGCTAAAGAACCCCAGGTGGTCGCAATTTTCGGATCATGTGGTAGTTTTGGGATGTTAAACCCGACCTATCAATAAATGACCAAGCTTCTATGCTATGTGATGTCATCACGCCACATCACGTCACATTTTTGGTGATTTGGGGACGTTGCGTCCCATGGCTGTTTTGGGACGTTAAACTCAACAATTAAATAAATGAGGTAAAAATGATTAAAAAAGTACCTCATTCGTAATAACGCCGCAGGGCGGTTTTTACAACAGCCGTACGATGCGCAATGTTTCTGCAATAACAATATTGTGATGGCCTGGTTTGTTTTGACTCCGCTAGACGGCACCACCTATCCAGTCTGTCGGGAACTCGCACGTTCGTGGCTTCGATGTTGTGGCAATTTTAGCTTCCGTAATCTGGCTGAAACAGTGTAATCTCGATTGGCGCTCGCACTTCAGCTTTTTTTGACACGATGTCTGGAGTCTCCGCAGTGCAGATATCGCGAGTATCTGCGAATGAAGGTGGACTTGCCAAACAGCGCCGCATACGTAAAGCCTACCCGGTGGGTAGTTTACGTTACGTAAGGGTTTACGTTCTGTAAAGACCCACGCGTGCGCAGATTTTATCCGGGAACATGACAATGCAAATTGTATACGTACAAGCTAAAAGCCCCAAATGGCGGTCACGGTGATACTGAAGTCGTTGCGGGCAGAGAGCGCGCTGGCGGCGTGCCATCGTGCACGTAAAGTTTGCTTCTCCTCGTGAATGGAACATTTGACGTCACCTCACACCGCGTGACAGCGCTCGCCGAATAGCAGTGCGAGCGGTGAAAGAAAAAAGTATGCGCAACTCTGGTACCTAAAGGTAGCATATACAGTATCTCTAGGCGATGCGCACCAATAGCGCCATCTCGCTGGTAATGCTAAAAACACGATAGTTCCCGTTAGGTAGTCATCACCTATGGTGAGCAATAGATATAAATAACTTGCCGTTTCAACGTAGTAGGAGGTGCTCCTTTGTGGCTCAGTGGCAAACGCCTCGCACTGTCAATTCAAAGGTCAGAAGTGTGATTCTGCGCGCCGGAGTTCTTTATAGGCGAAGCATTTCTTAGCGAACTTCGGCGACTTCGAGTCTATCTATCTATCTATCTATCTATCTATCTATCTATCCATCTATCTGTCTATCTATCTATCTATCGATGTATCAGCCGCCTACGACTTTTAGCTCTCCTGGCTGTTTCGATAATGGTATTGATACCAAACTTTGGATAACATAACATGCCGGTATGAAAACTTATTTGACTAGTCAAAACATGAAAATTATGACATGGATGTCATGAATTTCAAGATTCACATTTCATAATCCTGCCGTTCTTTCAGTGGTTTTGTTCACATGACATGTTGCAAAACTGGTATGGTAAGACATGATTACATGGTGAACACAAGCGACAGACCGTAGCATCAAAATCATGACATGCGTATGGTGTGACAACATGAGTACATGCCATGCTCATGATGCACTCGTGGCCATTTCGCTAGCGTCACATATACCACATTTGGTATCACAGTACGTGAATGGATGACGAAGGTATGTGACTGGTGCAAACATGATAATCATGAGATGCGTGTCATGTAACATGACTACATGCCACGCTCATGGTGCGCTGGTGGCTGTTTCACTAGCTTCATTTATACCAAATTTGGTATTACGCGACGTGAATGGATGACGAAGGTATGATACTGGTTCAAACATGACAAACAATAAATGTGTGTCATGTAACAACATGACTACTTGAGACGCCCGCAGCCGTTTCGCTAGCTTCACATGTACCAAAATCGGTCTTACGTGACGCGAACGGACGATATAGGTAAATGACACATCCAAACATGATAATCACGACATGCGTGTCGTTTAAGAACATGACTACATGTCGCACTGATTATAATCTCGCAGCCGTTTCGCTAGCGTCCCATATGCCAAATTTGGTATTACGTAACGCCAACGGATGACGAAGGTATGCGACTGGTGCAAACATGATAATCATGAGATGCGTGTCATGTGAGAACGCGACACGCATCATGACACGATAGCTTTAGTCATGTGAGAACATGCCACAGCCAAGGCGCCAATACATTTCGAAGTGACGCGGTGCGCGTGCTTGCCGGCGTTCATTTCGTCGCGTCACCCCAGTGTAGCCATGGCAGGCGCCGGTCTTGCCATGCGCGTTTCAAGGGACGCTGGACGCACTAAAACCAGTGCGTCCGGCATCCCTCCGTTACTAAAAGAGGGAGACGCAGTGCTGTTCGGGTAGCGCATCGGCATAAAACTCAGCATGTCGCATTTCGCGGCGGTTGCCGTCGGGCCGTGCCGACGGACGCTGGTAGCGCCTGGCGTCAGACTAAAGAGTGCTCGCGTTTTGCTAACGTAGCGTCACTGCGCCCAGTGTGCGCGCGCGCGTCAACGCTACGTTTGAGTATACTGGGCCCTTCATGATGCGCTCGCGGTTGTTTTGCTAGCTCCATATATACCAAATTTACTGCTACGTGACGTCAATGGATGACGAAATATATGACTGGTGCAAACTTGACAATCCTGACGCGCGCGTCATTTAAGAACATGGCAACATATCACGCTGATAACGTGCTCGCGGCCGTTTCGCTAGCTCCACATATACTAAATTTGGTATCAGGTGACGTGAATAAATGACGAAAGTAAACGACACATCCAAACATAATAATCATGACATGAAGGTCATGTACGGCATGATTTATCTCCACCTCGTCACGTTGTGCTGATTTCAATGTGATATATCAACATTTCTCATTCGTGCTTCGCATATCGTCGATTCCCACTGTGCGTGGGTCTGCCAATTTTTTTCTGAATTACTTTTTTCTGGTGTTTTCATGTATACAGGTACGTATACATATACGGGGAATGACGCCGGCGCCGGCGCAAAATCCAGCCGAGAGTCTCCATATAATTGCTATTCCAATAAAGTAAATTTTCACAAAGCCGGAATTTCCCTCGTGTATTCGAATGCTAATTTTTTGGAAGGGCCTTTTATCCCCACATTACGAAAGACTTCACCAATGTCTTGACAAAAAGTGTTCCCTTTTGTTTTGTTTCTTAATCATTAGTACAGAGTATTCATATGGTAAAAATACATTGGAACTCGGCCAATGCTAATGCCTAGCTCAGTAGTAAAAACACTCGGCATTGAACCGTTACGCTTCCGTGCGAAACCCGACCCCACCAACGTATTTTTCTTTTACTATTTTTACAGGAGTTTTCTTACATTTTAAACCCCATAGTATTTGATTTATTATACATATACTCACTTCGAAAGGATCTCCAAAATGTGCTAGTTGCTCATGCTATGGACGAACATCTACATAGTGACGCGACAAACCATGCTTGAATGTCCTCAGGCTAACGAATCTCTTTGATAATGAACTCACTTAGACGGCACTTACTTTGATGAAGATCTCCATTTCTTCCTTCTTTTTGTTTCTGATTTGGTGAGCCTGTTTTCCTTGCCCTCTTCCCATTGTGTAGCCAGGTTAGCCAACCGTTTAAGGACTGCCTAACCGCTTCATCCTTTCTCCCGAGCTGAAGCTTTTCCTGGTGCGTTGGCTTTCCCGCAATGTGTGTCAAAAAGCAACCAAAAACGTTGAGGCTCTTATCACCCCTAATATGGCTCAACTTTTGTTTGACGTCGCACCTGCGACAAAGGATACACTGTACGTTTATATTAGAGTTTGCCGAGTTGAAGCTTCCCCTGGTACATTGGCTTTCCCGCAACGCATGTCAAAGAAAAAGCAGCCAAAAACTTTCAGGCCTTTACCACCCCTGATAAGGCTCAACGTTTTTCCGACGTCTCACCGTGCAACGAACGATATACTGCACGCAGTCAATCTAATATGCCGCGAAAGTCGGAACAAAAAGTGGTCCGAAACCTGTTGCGACAGACATCAACAACCGCGTGACCATTGAAGCGCCATAGTTGAGGAAGGGACAAATATTGAAAACAAAACATTATTTAAACGTTTATTTTTGATAGGTTTGGCTTTCTTTGTTACAAAAAATAGTCGATTACTTAAAAAAGAAAACTTTAGTATTTGGTATGTGTTTGAACGCCCGATTTGGTTCGGTTAGTTTCAGAAACAGCGGGCACATGCAGGCAGTCTGGTTACATGAACCAACGGTTTTGCCTTGGAGCGTCTCTTCAGAGTTTTCTTTGTTCAGCGCATTGCCAGGCTAACGAGGCATCGCTCACTTTTTTGTGGTGGCTTTGTGCGTACCTTCAGTAGTTTCCTTATTTTTTATGCGCCGTTTATTGGTGGGGCATTTCAGAGCTCCACTGGATCACAGAATGTGTCGACAGCCGTTCCTGTGACTGCCGACTGCTTTCGCTGGCGCACGGCTGGCGGGGCCTCGCCTCTGGTGACGAGGAACACGACACGCTAAGCAACGATACGCAGTACTCTACTGCTGCCAAAGCTATGTTTCAAAGCTGCTGTCTCAATTCAGTGGTTTTCGACGATTGGGCAATGTGAGTTTTCGAAATGTTATACTACTGTGCTAGTGAACACTTGTCTCACAGTTGCCTCTGCGAAGTTTCTTGTGAATATTGCAAGTACGTCATTTGGCTAATAAAACAACTTTGCTTCCACAATCATTGTTTTTTTTTGTTTCTTTTCTCTCTCGCATGCAATTAGCAAGACACAGTTAGGGTGCAATAAAAATGCGTATTAATAACGGCGCGTAAAAGGTAAGTAGGCAAAAAAATTTCAATTTCGCGCCATGTAGGGCACATGCACGACGTCGCTACCACTTCCGGTTGTGACTTCAGTCGTTTTCACATCACGTAGATAGCGATGGTGGCAACGAGCCATGGACTACTGGTTCAATGGGCTTCTATGGAAGTTACGCTACCAGTTTACATGTATCTTGCTTTAAGTTTATAATAGAGCCTCCCGAGCTAAAGCTTCCCCTGATGCGTTGGCTTTTATGCAATGCATGTCCGAAAGCAGCTGAAAAAGTTGAGCCCTTCATCACCCTAATAAGGCTCAACTTTTTTCTGACATCAGATCTTGCAACGAAGAGTGTAGTCTACGTTTATATTAAAGTCTCTCGAGCTGAAGCTTCCCCTGATGCGTTGGCTTTTCCGCAATGCATGTCAAACAAGCAGCCGAAAAAGTTCAAGCCGTTATCACTCCTGATAAGGCTCAACGTTTGTCTGACGTCACACCATGTTAAAGAAGGTTATAGTGTACATTTATATTAGAGTATTTGGAAGCTTCCCCTGACGCGTTGGCTTTCCGCAATGCATGTCAAAAAGCAGCCGAAAAAGTTTAGGCTCTTATCAGCCTTGATAAGGCTTAAGTTTTGTCGGACGTGAAACCACGCAATGAAGGATATATGGTACGTTTATATTAGCCTTCCGTGCTGAAGCTTCTCCTGATGCGTTGGCTTTCCCTCAATGAGTGTCAAAAAGCAGCCGAAAAAGTTTAGGTCCCTTTCACCCCTGATAAGGCCCAACTTTCGTCTGACGTCACACCGCACAACAAAGGATATATTTTACGTTTATATTAGCCTCTCAATTAAAGCTTCCACTGAAGCGTTGGCTTTTCAGCAATGCATATCTAAAACCAACCAAAAAAGTTTAGGCCCTTATCACCCATGATAAGGCTCAACTTTTGTCTGACGTCAAACCGTGCAACGAAGATTATGCTGTACATTTATATTGAAGTCTCCCGAGCTAAAGCTTCTACTAATGAGAGGTTTTTCCGCATTGCATGTCAAAAAGTAGCCGAGAAAGTTGAGGCTCTTATCACCCTTGATAAGGCTCAAGTTTTGTCGGACGTCAGACCGCGCAAAGAAGGATATATTGTTCGTTTCTATCAGCCTCCCGAGCTGAAGCTTCCCCTGATGCGTTGTATTTCACGCAATGAATATCAAAAAGCAGCTGAAAAAGTTGAGGCCCTTATCACCACTGATAAGGCTCAAATTTTTTTCTGACGTCACACCTAGCAACGAAAGATATATTGTACGCTTATATTAGCCTCCCGAGCAGAAGCTTCTCTGGCGCGTTGGCTTTCCCGCAATGAGTTTCAAAAAGCTCTGAAAAAGTTTACCCCCTTATCACCCCTGATAAGGCTCAACTTTTTTTTCTGACGTCACACCTAGCAACGAAAGATATATTGTACGTTTATATTAGCCTCCCGAGCAGAAGCTTCTCTGATGCGTTGGCTTTCCCGCAATGAATTTCAAAAAGCTCCGAAGAAGTTTATGCCCTTATCACCCCTGATAAGGCTCAGCTTTAGTCTGACGTCACATCGCGCAGCGAAGGTTACACTGTACGTTTATATTGAAGTCTCCCAGAGCAATCTTCTCCTGATGAGTCGGCTTTCCCACAATGCATGTGCAAAAGCAGCTGAAAAAGTTGAGGCCCTTATCACCACTGATAAGGCTCAACGTTTTTCTGACGTTACACCTTGCAATGAAGGGTGTAGTGTATAGGTCCGTTCGATTCACCTGCACCGGTCGGAACCGGTTCACGGCTGTGCACGCGAAGTTCAGAAATTGTGCAGCGTGAGTTCAGCGGTGCAGGCAGAGCACGACACCCGAAACAAATGACGATGTACCGACAAGGTGTTGGCCTTATTTCTTTTCGGTGAACTTACACCGTTCATCAGACACTGACCTATGGCGAAACGCACATGCGGACAGTTTATGAGGCGCAAACATCTTGAAAATACACAGCGCGTTTGTAGAGGCAGGTACGGCGCCTAAGCCACCTACGTCTAAAAGTGCTGCGTCGTCTGCTCAGCTGCACGCGCGGCTGCACCAAGCCGGCACCGTCAGCGAAAAAGGTGCAGGAAAATCGTGAACCGGTGCTGCACCTCTTCTGCACCTTTCGAAAACGAATGGCAGGGTTCAGCGGTCGTCAATGCTGCACCGCTGAAACGAATGGCAAGGTGCAGACTTCGTGAACTGGTTCACGTGGTGCAGGCGAATCGAACGGACCTTATGTTAAAGTCTCCCGAGCTGAAGCTTGCCCTGATGCGTTGGCTTACCCGCAAGCATGTCAAAAAAAGCAGCTCGAAATAATGAGGCCGTTATCACCCCTGATAAGGCTCAACTTTAATTTGACAGCACACCGCATAATGAAGAATATACTGCCCGTTTATATTAGAGTCTCGAGCTGAAGCTTCCCCTGATGCGTTGGATTGTCCACAAAGCATGTCAAGAAGTAGCCGAAAAAGTTGAGGCTCTTATCACCCCTGATAAGGCTCAAGTTTTTTTCTGACATCACACCGTACAACGAAGGATATAATATACATTTATATTAGCCTCCCGAGCTGAAGCTTCCTCTGATACGTTGGCTTTCCCACAATGAATGTCAAAAATGAGCCGAAAATGTTTAGGCCCTTATCACCCCTGATAAGGTTCAACTTTTGTCTGACGTCACACATGCAATGAAGGTTATACTCTACCTTTATATTAGAGTCTCCCAAGCTGAAACTTCCCCTGATGCACTGTCGTTCCAGCAATGCATGTCCAAAAGAAGCCAAAAAAGATGAGGCCCTTATCACCTTCGATAAGGCTCAACTTTTGTTTGACGACACGCCACGCAATAAAGGAATTTTTTCAGCTGCTTTTTGACACTCATTGCGAGGAAAGCCAACGCATCAGGGGAAGGTCCTGTTCGGGAGGGTAATATGAACGTACAATACATCTTTCGTTGCAAGGTGTTACGTCATAAAAAGTTGAGCCTTATCAGTGGTGATAAGGGCCTAAACTTTTTCGGCTGGTTTTAGACATGCGTTGCGGGAAATCCAACGCTTCAGTGGAAGCTTCAGCTTGAGAGGCTAATATAAACGTACAATATATCTTTCGTTGCGCGGTGTGACGTCAGACAAAAGTTGAACCTTATCAGGAGTGATAAGGACCTAAACTTTTTCGGTTGCTTTTTGGCATTCATTGCGGTATAGCCAATACATCATGGAAAGCTTCAGCTGGGGGTGGTCCAATAAAAACGCCCAGTATATCCTTCCTTGCAAATTGTGACGTCAGTCAAAACTTGAACCTTATCAGGGGGGATAAGAGCCCGATCTCTTTCGGCTGCTTTTCGACATGCATTGCTGGAAAGCCAGAGCATCAGGGGAAGCTTCTATTCAGGAGGCTTCTACGTGCACAGCAGGTCCGTTTTTGCACAGTGTGACGTTACACTCATGTTTAGCCGCTATCACGGAGTTTCTGAAAATAATTTTCACGCTTATAATCTCCTCTATCCTGCACTTTGTAACCTCGAAACATATCCTGCATGTTTGCCTGCACTACATTACCATTTTTACTCGACTAACAAAGATTGATTGATGTCTTGATTACTTACACTACTAGAAAAGGAGACTGTGAGCGGAGCTTCTACATACGTCGATGGCATACAAGTCGCCTTAATGAGTAAAGGTGTCTGGTCATACAAATCACAGTGAAGAGACATGTATAGAAAACAAGATAAAACTTGTAGGCTGCATTCAGTTTCGATACTGGCTTACGCTCCAAAGGCGAGTGCCTTACCCATTAGGCTAAAGGCCTAGGCATGCACACCATCACCATGTCTGAACCTCGGGAATGCGCCATGAAGAAATTCAGTATCAAATAAGGACAAATTTGCAAGGCTGCACTGAGTGTCGAACCTAAGGCCCCAGTCTCCAAAGGTGAGTGTCTTACCCACTGGGCTATAAGCACAGGCATGCAAGACGTGTGTATCTCTGAATCTTATTAATGCGCTAAAGATAGACTAGTAAAATAAAGGAAAACTTCAAGGTTGTGCGGAGTTTCGAAGCCATGGTGCCACACTCCAATGTCTCAGCCACTGGGCGAAAAAAGTACACTTGCAGAAGTTAGGCCGACTTTCTTTTAGTGAAGGCATTTTACCGTGCGAGTCATTTTTCTGCCATGAATTTCTGGTTCAGCAGGGTAGCCCTATAACCAAAATCCTAGCTCGATTAACTTCCCTGAATCCCTCCTTCGTTTATCTCTCTCCCTCCCTCATTAACAAAAAATAAGAGTACGTAAACAAAATTGTTCTACTTGAAGAAAAATTCGTCCTGGTCCGGGAACCAGGGCACATTTACCTTCAGATAGACCTTTGTTCCGAGAAATCTTCGCCAATTTTCTCGTGGGTTCATGCTACGAATGTCTGGATATCGTTTCTTTCTTTCATAAGCCTTCGCTACCTTGCAGGATTCGACAAATCTCACTCCCTGTATCAAGGCTCGCCGATAATCACACCGATTAAGAAAGTAGCACCCTTGGGTAGCTTCATTGCGCACTGTTCCGCGTGAACATTTTGCAATGAAGTTTCAACTGTCCAAGTCATCGCTAAACATAATGCTTCAAATCAAGGTCGTGTGTTACCTGTGTGATGAGTACCCAGAGTTAGGCTCTTTAGAAACATTTGTTTCTGTCACAGAAATGCTCGTTGTGGAGCTCGCGCCAACAAACGACCCTCCAATGGCACAAGGGCACAAGAATAACGACAACAACAACAACAAACATGTCATAATCCTTCAAACATATGTATTTTGAACAAAGAAAACGAATAACTTTATTACAATAGGCAATGGAACAATAACATCGCTACCTCAAGTAATGACCTCGACACAAATATTCGCATATTCTGTTTTTCAATTTATGAGCACACTTGCCGCGGGCTTTCTTCATATTCGCCGTGGAATATCATTGAATTACTTTTTATTACAAAACCGTCAGCAACGAACACCTTATGGCGAACACAGAATGATCCCTCAATTTAGTCGGCTACATATCTGCATTTACTTAGTGAATTCATGACATGAACAAAGCCTTCACAATTATTGTTAAAGTCGTCGTGATTAACACACAACGTGATTCAAGCACATCGTTCAAACTTACACAACGTGACTCGGACTGTTGCTCGGTTTTAACTTCATTTGCCTCTGCCGCAATTATAGAGGTGTTTCGGTATATTCTGTGGTATCACAACTCGCCCAGCAACGCATTATAATTTTTTCACATCATGACGCCAACACTGCTGCTACGACTAGACTTATCGAATATGACAGCATGAGTCTACAGAGTCGTACCTCTATCACTTCCAACTGCATGTCAGCCAAAGCCCGCATCAGATCACGCACCTTCAAGGACTCACAGTATGGGCATCGGCTGATGCTTTGCCAAGGAGACGACGCAGAAACGAGGTAAATCAGACACTTGTTTTGTCTGTTTTACGAGTACTGTACAAGCAGCTTTTAACGCGCTCCGATTGCAAGTGATATCTATCACTGTCAGCGCAGTGCTTCCGCACAGTACTCCTTAGTAAATCTTTTCCTGAAGCCTACGGTTTCAAATGTGTGCGTTTACGCATTCCGGGAATGCGCAGCAAATATATAGCGTTTATCTTAACGATGCTTGCGAAGCGGCTGTATGACATGGTCCCACGTCAGCCTGTGGACAAGCAAATAGTGGAGCACAACCGAACTCGCTGTATAGAACCAGAACTCGCTGTTAAAACACGGGAAGCCTAAATAATAAAAACCGGAACTCTACGACAAGCACGCAACGTAGTTTACCACGAACCGCACTGGAACAGATGGACGTCAGTTCCTTGAAACGTTTCCTGCGGGGCTCGGTCTTTACCGAAGCATGCCTTGATGTTCATGTGCGGTAACGTACATACACTTTGGAGTGAATACTAACTAGATGCAATGTCTTCGCACGAGTATCCATAGATGCTGTATTCTTCTCTGTCCGACGTGAAAAACGGTTCGCGAGAGGTCTGCGTAAACGGGAGCCCGAACAGAAGTTTAAAGTCAAGGGCCATGGTCTGCCACTGAATACCACCGGTCCACCAAGTCCAGCGTCCACTCCCAGCAAGCTCATGATGACCGCCATGGCCGCCTCGTCGTTTCCTTCACTGTTTCTGACTTCTGCAGTCAGGATGTCCCGACTCACTAAGCTGTTCACCAGGTCCAGATCTAGAATAACGAAGCAGAGCGTAAAATTACAGGCAAAATCTCTTACTGAAGTAAGTGTACGCGAGTGTATCACAGTCTTATTTGAGTGAGAAGTTGTTGATACACTTGTTTCGCGTATTTTGTATTGCATATTTCTTGCGCTGTTAGAATTGTTCGCGATTGTTTAAAGGGGCCTTGAAACAGTTTTTCCAGTAGTTATAGAAGGGATTCACTGAAGGAGCTTATTGCCTCACGAATTCAATGCCGCAAAAATTTTAAGAATCTGTCCAGTACGAGCTGAGTTACCAATAATTGTCGCACGCTGCAATCGCGTTCTGCTCTTTTCTCGTCCCGGCAGGGAGAGATGGCAGGGGGAAAGAAAATATGTCACGCGCACTTCGTTGCCTTGTACACTGTTACTTTTTTTTTCGAATAAATGGCTTTTTGTGTGTGTGTGATCGCGCGCGCACGCGTGGACAAGTCGCGGCATCCCGCGGCGATCCCTCTAATGACCGAGCCCGCCATGTTAGAATCAGCCAATGGCAGACAAATTGCTTTCTACGCGCGAATTATGAGCGTCTTCCATCATTTCTACAGGAGAATAGAAGGCAACTTTGAGCTGACTTTTATCATTTATGTGAATTCCGCACCACGAGCTGCGCTATATTATTTGACTCGCGTGTTGTCGGGAGCTTCTACACCGATCGCCAGCGTTTTCTGACCATGCTCAAAAAGTGTTGCAGGGCTCCTTTCACAAACTTGTTGGGTTCCAGGATGTGAGTACCACGTCGTTCAAAACAATAAGAATTAGAAGGAAACTGTCACCTCTGTTTTGAAAGCGGAACGAGTAACCACCGTGAGAGCTGTAGACAATGATGACATTACACGTCGTGTAAAGAGTCTTTGTTCAACGAGTTATCTTGCAGCCATTTATAATAATAATATATTTCTTAGGGTTTAACATCATAAAACCACCATATGACTTTGAGCGACACTGCAGTGATGGGGTCCAGAAAATTTTGCCACCTGGGGTTCTTTAACGTGAACGTAAATCTAAGTACACGGGCCTCAATCATTTTCGCCTCCATCGAAAATGTAGCCGCCATGGCCGGAATGCGATCCCGTGGCCTGCAGGTCAGCAGCCGAGTGCCTTAGCCATTGAGACCACCGTGGCGGGTTTGTTTAGGCATTACCGTACATCTACTCAAGGCCTAATTGCCTCGCCACAGTGGTCTAGTGGCTAAGGTACTCAGCTGCTGACCCGCAGGTCGCAGGATCGAATCCCGGCTGCAGTGGCTGCATTTCCGATGGAGGCGGGAATGTTGTAGACCCGTGTGCTCAGATTTGAATGAATGTTAAAGAACCCCAGGTAGTCGAAATTTCCGTAGCCCTCCACTACGGCGTCTCTGATAGTTATATGGTGGTTTGGGACGTTGAAACCCACGTATCAATCAATTACTCAAGGCCTAATTATTCCCGACATGTGACCACGTTTGTAAATAATACAACACTGAAGGCTTAATTGTGAAAGTCGCCGCAAGTTCTCTTTCTGGTGTCATGGTGCACTCGCCAATGCTGGAACTGTAGTCATCAAAGACTGCGCGTAGTAATTTCAGTCGCTTTTCAATATTGATAGCTGATCACAACACCGCATCACAAACTGGCTTCGTTACGACATAGCGCGAAAACCAGCATTATTGGAAAAGTGCACATGTGGTGCTGTATTCAAATGTGTTGTCCGAGAAATTATAGGCACTTGTAGACTTTAACTTATTGCCCTACAAAAATAAGAACCTAATTTGGGTAGCCCGGACCGAAGGTTGAGGACACTTCGAATGAATGTTTCCTCAAAAGTGTGCGCTCTTGTTTTCTTTCGTACCTGAGACCAAAAAAAATTGCGCTTGACCAAGCATTCCAGGCGATTGAATAGCCTCATACATTGGTTTTAGATTTCAGCAGAATAAAACTTTATTGTGCACTTCAAAGCAGCCGTTACTTATTTTCGACTGCAATTCGCCAGTGCATATCATGAAACAGAGGTGTGCTCAGCAAAAGATTTAAATGCGGTTGTACTCCCCGCCAGCTCCATAACGTATCATTCCAAGCAGTAAACTTTCGGGGTCTGTTGAAACTGCAAGACCCAGTCTTTTCACAAAATTCCAAGTAACCTTGCCCCAACTATTTTACAAACAACATCCTTGATTGTTTTTTAGAGTTGTGACAATGAAGTGACTGCCCCGTATAACTTAGTATTAGTCTGGTAGTTGGGTCTCGTCAAGCTACTTATGTAGCTTATAACCCAACGGAACCATCCCTCATGCAAAAACTGGAAAAATAAAATTTGAATTGAATAAAAAATGTCACCGCGCCCAGCATTCAAAGGCGTTTGAAGCAGTTAAAGTGTTCTTCAAGAAGCATTTTGTCCCGCTAAGGCTCAAAACTCCAATGTAATCATGCGGCATAAACTTCGAAATTCAAAGTTATTAGTGTTTTCTTTCATCTACACTGCTGGCAAGATTGTTTTTAGAGTCTTATGAACGAGTAGCTGATCGATCGAAAATATTTTTGTTTGAATGCGAAACAGGAAACCGTAACCGTAAACAGGAAACCGTAACCTCTGTCATCAAACCTGATGGCATCTGCAGAGGTTAAGTATATGGTATGATGGGAGCCTGTCTAGTCGAGACAAAGGTGTGAGAAGTTTGATAGAAAAATATTTTTCGATGACTACACGGCAGCCTTGTACACAAGTACGCTGGAACATCTTGAGATGCTTTTGGAAACGACGTAAATATCCACCATGTCCAATTCACGATCTTGTCAACTCCGATTGACTCACATGGCAGCTACAATATCTCTCATTAGTTGAAAATATAACAGTTTCACGGGATTTGATGAACCAGTTCTACAGCGTACAGAATAGCATGCAGAAATGAAAAAGCATCTACGCAATAAGCAATGATCTGGGTAAAAAAAAAGAAACGTCCATGCATTATGGACATTTATGACACTCGCCACAAACATCAGTAGTAACTCTACGACGTTTGGTCACATCTAATGTTTCAGTATTCACATAACTGAAAGTTGGGCCATGCTTTGTAAATCTACAGGCTATCTTTGTTCTCAGTATCAAGCGTTTGCAATTAAGGAAAGAGAGTACTACATGTTGCTCGACAGCGTCACACTTTTTACGCTTCTTCACAGATTACATATCGACGGAGCTAACTTTTCATCTAGCGGCCAGGGCACTTACCGGACTCTGCCATGACCTGATTGGCTGGCGACGCGGACCTGAGCGACCCAGCAGCGTGACCCGACTGAAGCGGTGGCTCGGGCGAGTCGGTCTGCATCTCGTCGTTCCTGTCTCCGGACATGGCGAGACGGGTGCTGGGCGATGGACTACCGAGCTACCGAGCTTCCCGAGATCAGAGACGACCGTGCACCCTCGTATAGTTATTATACGGCCTTGCGAAAGAACTAATCACCACGTTAAAGCTTCAAGTTAGCACAAATGTGATATTCAGTGCACAAGAGACAGGCAATATTCCGGCAACATTCGGAGTAAGGGTGGTGTAAAAACAACAGAAATGAAAAATAACAAGAATTTTTTTCTTCGCGAAACGAAAAATCTGCCGACTGCTAGATATTTTGCCTTCACCCCCCCCTCCCTTCCCTAAAGTACTACCAGTTCAACTAGCAAATCGTCTTTTTTTTTTTTGAGCTCCAATATTCAATGAGACTTGATTCACTGACAAAGCACTCCAGCCGATGTGAAAGTATACTCCTAGACTTGCCCACATGGTGGCTCTGCTTCCTCAGCTGCTCTTTTCCACAATATTACTGCCACGTTGTACTTGGAAACAATGCATATGAAAGCAGGACGAAAAAGACATTGTAGCAAGTGTAGTTTGCAATTCTTCTGCAGTTTGTTCTCTCACGTTGGGCAAACTATATTCAAAGCTGCTCCAATTGACCTATTTGCCTCTCTAAGGTTAGGGCTTCTTTGCGCATCTTTGCATTCTTTTGCTTAAAAGAATAATTACTTTCCTGAGGAGACGAGGAAAGTTCATTTCAGGAGACGTATGTTAAATTACTATTTTCTTCCTTTTTTGCATCATTAAATTAAAATTTCTTCCTTTTTTTGCATCATAGTATGGGTCATATATCTGGGATTATTAGCTCTTAGGAGAAAAGTCATTCGGCGCGTTCAAATAAATTAATTAATGAGGTATAAGCTCTAAGTTAGTCCTGAAGTCTAATTCGACTAGCTTTTCGCAAGAAACCATACTGTCACGCACATGTAAAAAAGTAGACTTTAATATAATAGCTAAAATGAGCGAACTTGAGCCACACAAACGAACAAGTTAGAGAAAAATTTTATGTCTAGAACACCTTGGCTTCTTTCAAGTTCGGCAGCCTCGTCTTCTTCTCTTATACCGTGCAGCTCGTAAGTGCCTGAGTTGTCAGCGTCGATATTGGCAGTCACCACTGGCACCTTGCTAGCTTCGCACGCACGCCACAGACAACTTTGAGGGCATAACAATGGACTGGTGCACGAACTGTTAATGTATCTTGCGTCAATATGTTCACACTTGAACATTTTTCCAGAACGTGAAGAAGGAAATATCTTTTACTATCTTCAGCAAGATACCTGTTAAAATGCACTTTATTCTTTATAAAACGACGGCTTTAATATGGAAACACGCCTATAAATGCATGGAGGATTGAAACATGAAGAAAGTATCAGTGATCACCTCCCCACAATCACACCTCATGTCAACTCACCTCTGACGTGGATGGCTGGGTTGTAGTCACGCCAAGGCAGCTTACATCCGGAAGTGTGGCACTCGAAATCTGGCAGGATTCTTTTGATCTGCAATAGCGCACAAACTGTAAGTAATGAACTCTTGGCGGTCGCGAGACAAAAACTGTGCAACGTAAAGCCCCAGTACATGGACACGGTGGCCGGCAAGCGGCCTTGACCACTCCCTCGAGAGGACTCCCTTGCGCCTCCGAACGCATTTATCGGCTCATCGGACAAGGCAGCTCTTCCTGTGTTCACCGTAAAAGCACAGAAACTCTGGATCATCGATCTTATGCTCCACTGCCCTGCTTTCAACGTGGCAAGAATCAATCTTCTGGTAGTCTACGCCCAACTTGGCCTCCCAATGACAACATCCGAGCATCTGCTCTTAAATCGCTACTGGTGCAATGACGTTAAACATGTCTTGTCGACACTGCTCGACTTTATCCATGTGGCGAGGCTCTGAGAGTGCCTGTAATTCTTTTCCCTTTCTTTTTCTCTCTTTCTTTCAAGGGCGAAGCTCCTATACTGTGGGTCGTATGCCCCATGTCGTCATAGTCGTCATACTCGTCTTAGTCGTAGTAGCCAGTTGCATGGCATTGCATGTCAATAAAAACTGTGTCACAGAATATCCACGGAGTGAAGGGTGATTAGTGAGGTCAAGCATCCGCCAGTCCGTCCGTGCTTCAGTGCGTCTGTCCGTCCACGCGTCCGTCCGTTCACTCGTCATCATTCACCTCGTGGATATGCTACGATTTTCTTTACAGCAACCCTCCCTCACCTTTCTCCACTCTGTTCTTTTACTCCCATTCCCCTCTCCTAGTGCACCGCTGCTGAGGTGTCCTCCTCAGTGTGAGACAGCTGCGGGACGCACAATCAAATCTCTTTTTTTTTTCAAGCAAAGAGTACCCACCCCCCACCCACCATTATGGCTTTTTGCATCAGCCAAAATATGCAATCTAAGGAGGACACATTTAGTGGGCCCGAGCCAGCAGCGTACTCTTGCGTGGTCCTCTGACTTGAGTACCTGGCATTCGAGAAGGCCTATGTATACTTTTTCACAAAGAAAGAATTTCCTGCCACGCACGATATGATATTTACAGCTGCCATAAAACTGTCACGCGTGCTTTCACTAAAAAGACCCGCTCTTACTTAAATAAAAAACCTCTAAATCTGTCTTCCAAGCTGGAGAATGATCTTATATAATTAATATTCAACACTGGTTAAGACAAACATCTGCATGAAAGTCTTCTACCAGAACTGCTTGTAATCGGTGTGTGTGCTCTGATGATATATTATTCCCTTTGTCCTTACCTTTTGATTTATCTATCTATCTATCTATCATCCATCTAAAATAACGTTGCACTTACTTTGCTGGTTTCCGAGTGCGTGCATGGCAATGTGGCGGCCAGCCTTTCCGGCACCTACACTGACTTGCACCACTTGAGAGAGGCGCCGCCGTTGGACACCTCGATTGGGTCATGACTCCTCTTCCGTGGTCCGAGCACACGGCGCTGTGCATCGATCACTACGTCCTATGCCCTGGCCGCTGCCGACGGTCGAATCTCCGCACAGTAGTTTGTTCGGCTGACCATTCGAACTGTCCACGATAACCACCTCTTGATATATGCTCAGAGTGCAACGCAAGGATTATTTTTAAGGAATATCACCGACAGCGCTACATCTGATTCTTACAGAAGCAGCCTCGTCTGATTTCAGTGTGTGAACAGTTTATGCGATTTCGAGGCACGAAAAGCAAGATAATAGTGTTCACAATAAGAGTCACAAGATGTATGTTCACGAACTCGCCCAAATGGGCACCCATCTGTAAGGGTCATACATGTGTAGCTTACGTAGGTGCCGCCATTGTGACCCTTGTGAGGAATGCATGCATCGGTGCACTCAAGTTGCCTCAAAGCTCTTCTAAGTTATTGCATCTGTACCTTATATACCCACATTAGCCTTTGAACGCTCTTACGCCAGGGATCGAAGTTTCTCAATTAGGTTATACAGTGAAAGCCTGATCCACTGTGCAACCTGATTATGAATTTTCTCAGTTCAGTGGTAGCATTACGCCATAGTCGTGTAGATGTATGTTTTCATTTCATCAGTACTCAACTTTGCGGGCTTTCGCGGATGATGTTTGCCTTTGACAATTATACACCACGTCATATCTGCCTCTGCAGCGTTGTATTGCACTACGCTATACTACTATACTAAATAAACACAAGGACGACGATGTCTACATAAAATATACAAATTATACTTCAGCCCAGTTAAATTCTTTGAGGCGAACAGTTCTACACTTGTCTGGTGTGTTTTTTTTTTGTTTAAGAGCAAGTGTCTTTCTATGTAAGTTTTAGAATAACGTAGCTTTTATTTTTTATTATTTAATCCCTTGCGCGTGGCGCAGTGTAACCGTCGTCTCTTTTCTGTCATAACACTTGTTTAGTTTTGCTCAACAACATCATAACTGCCTTTCATACAAAGTTTCATTAAGAAAGATTGTAGGTAACGAGAGCACTTCGAATGCTGCAAAAGTGCTAGCGAGTCAAGGCACTGCTATGAACGCGTGGCGTATCAGTAACGCATTTAGTATTCAGTCTAGGTGCGTGCAATGACAATGTCAGAACTCGTATATTTTCATCAGCGTGAGAGGCAAAGAGGGATCCAGAAGGTATTATTGATATCTCATTATCTCGGCAATACATTTACTGCCTAAGCCGCAGAAGAACTAATTCGCATCGAAAGCCACTGCCGCAGTAGACTGCACGCACATGAAAGCATAAGCGAAATGTGTTTTTTATGTAATTTATGCTTACCCAATGAGCGTATTGGTGGCAGCGAGGCACTCGAGTTCCTTCGTCCATGCGTTCTTGAAGGCCTACCATTGAGTTTGGAGGCAGACGAAAGAACCTTCCTTGACGCGGAACTTGTATGGCTGCGTACAAACTACCTCGTTCGTTTGAAGAACTGTGAAGAAAAATGGCACATCTGACTTGATACCATTGTTTTGCTATGCATTTCAGGTAACATGGAAACTCCGAAACATGACGTGTCATCGCTGTGGTGTTTCAAATTGTAAAATTTCTCTAGAATTATTGTTCTCGGAGTTAGACAAGAAGAGCGGAAAAGTAGGTCTTAAAATGAATCTACAGAAAACGAAAGTATGTACAACACCCTCGGACGAGAACAGCGCTTAGAGATAGGTAATAGTGCGCTTGAAGTTGTAAAAACTATGTCTACTTAGGACAGGTAATAACCGCGGAGCCGAACCACGACACTGAAGTAACTAGAAGAATAAGACTGGGGTGGAGCACATTTGGCAAGCACTCTGAAATCATGACCGGTAGATTGGCACGATCTCTCAAAAAGAAGGTGTATAACAGCTGCACCTTGCCGATACTTAGGTACGGTGCAGAAACCTGGAGACTTACAAAGCGGGTTCAGCTTAAATTGAGGACAACGCAGCGAGCTATGGAAAGAAAAATGGTAGGTGTAACCTTAAGAGACAAGAAGAGAGCAGAGTGGATTAGGGAACAAACCGGATTATCATAGTTGAATTCAAGAAGAGGAAACGGACATGGTACTGGCATGTAGCACGTAGACAGGATAACCACTGGTCATTAAGGGTAACTAACTGGATTTCTAGAGAATGCAAGCTGGTTAGGGGGAGACAGATGGTTAGGTGGGCAGATGAGATTAAGAAGTTTGTGGGTATAAATTGGCAGCAGCAAGCACAGGACCGAGTCGACTGGCGGAACATGGGAAAGGCCTTTGTCCTGCAGTCGATGTAGTCAGGATGTTGATGATGATGATACTGATGATGATGATGACGATGATGATTGTTTTTTAATGTTGTTTAGGCATGTTACAGCAACTGAAATTTGTTAATCACTAGGTTGATAACAGTGTGAAGTATCCCACAAATGTCTGCATAAATAATAATAACTGAATGCGTTGCAGGAAAAGAGTGTCCACCAAACTCAATAATAAACAATTTAGTCAATTCGGTGTAGCTTATGCATTTCGAGTGCACATACATATTACCTCGGCTTAGCATGATGAACAATGTCCGGAGGCGTGCCGCTAAACACACAGCTTTTATGCAATATACCGTCCATTTGAAGCACACCAGGGAAGAGCTGCCGTAGCCGAAGTAGTATAATCAAACATGTTTTGCACCTCCTGTAGTGTGCACGATCTACCACGTGCAACTATCAAGCACCATCGAGAACGCCCGGGTACTTACCTTTCTCGTGGCATTCGGACAGTCTCAAGACGTCGTCCTGGCAGTAGTACTCGTAGCACGCTGGGCCAAGCAGTTCTTGCGGCAGGTAATCAAGGATCAACGTTGCCCTGTGCACAGACGATTGAGACTTAAGCAGGACTTTCATGTCTACTCAAATGAAGCAAGGAAGGAAACTTTGAGGGCTCGTTGCTTTGTTTGGCACAACGTTAATGAAAATGAAAACTCGCGTATAAAGTAGCCAGACAAGTTAATGACACTTTTTAAAGCGTATTGCAATAATTGTGATGTAGATGTGGGCGATAAGATAACTTGCCGCTTGCCGGGACCGAGCCTGTAACCTTCGGATCACGCACCCGATGCTCTTACCGTTTGAGCTATGGCAGCGGTCGTCATTCCACCCACTTTGTGGGGTACTTACCTACATTCGGATTCCCGAAGTGTTAGTTAGCGCTGCTCGCAGCCATGACGGCGTGTGTGGAACACTTCCTTTGAAGCTTGCGTGAAGTTGCGCGTAATCTTTTTTTAACGAGAAGACAGCCGACCAATTTGCTGCAATTACCGGTTGGTTTTTACTAGCATCTACTCAAAAGCGCTTGTGCTTCAAATAACTAGCAATCGCCATCTGAAGTTCTGAGTGGGTTACATCGGAAATATTGGTAAAGTACAACTAACTGGAATACAGAGGGACCTTTTTGTGGGAAACAAGTCCCGACTTTCGTGCAGTGTTTTCCTATATAAACTTTTGAGATAGCTGTTTTTATGGTATCTCGGTCATCTCATTGCATGAACCCATTGATTGAGTGGTCATCAAAGGAAATTGTGTGCAGTATATGTCACTCGTTCAAAACTTTCTGCTTTCTTGTCCTGGTCTTAAAAATCTCTAGCAATGACTTGACTGCTCCTCGCCAGCACCCCTCGAAATACATCTATATGCTACTCAGTGATCATGACAGCCGCAAAGAACAACAACACTTCAAGCTTAAGTCAGACCATCCCCTCACCGTGCTGAATCAAATAAATGATGAAAGTTGCGCTGCCTCGATCAACTATCAGCAAACCACGAGCCTATCGTGTTCGCGTAGTTGCAGCTTTATCGTTTTTTTTTTCGCCACGCCGTTACCATAATAACACATAAACGTGTAATCTGCCCTGAGTGGAGGGCCGCGGTAATTCAGGCACTCCAAGAAGTACAATAAGATCATCTATAAATTTAACTAAATGTGTCGAGCACCTCTAATGCGGCCACATCGGTAGGCAACCCTGGTTGTCAAATCAGTTTCAAAAAACCCACTCAATATCTTATATGACCTGTCTCATTTACCACAATTCACGGTCTCTTTAAGAAGACTGTTGCACTGAAAATGCAACTCCACCGCAGCTATTGATAATTATAGCTATCTCACCGAAACACACTACACAAAGACTCGCTGGGGTAACAGCGAAAAAACTTCTACCTTTCGTTGCAGAAGCGACACTTCTAGGGGCGAAGCTCCTTAAAGCGGCGCCCTTTCGTCCCTCGTAGTAGTCGTAGTCGTAGTGTGTAACCAGTCTTACGTTTTGACCTGCAAGGTGGTGCCAGTGGGAGATTTCTTCTGCGCGTTGTTGAACAATAAAAATTCGCAGCATGCGCGTGAACTAAAAACCGAATTCTCCTGACTCTCATTCCCCATTAGCAGCCATTGGCATGTCCCAGTAGGAAACGTTAGTACAAGTAGAAGTGTTAAAAGCCGACTTCTGCTATCTCTCATTCCCAGTAGCAGCCATTGTTTACCTCCAAGGTAGTGCCTGGAGAGATTTCTCCTGTGCGTGATTAAACAATAAAAAAAATTTTGTTCAAAACGTCGTTTATTGATGAAATAAACCAACGAAAGACGCCAGATGTTTTCTAAAAGCAAAACGAAACGCCGCCAGATGTTCCTAAAGCAAAACAAAAAGAAGATGCCAGCTGCTTAACGAAAGACGCCAGGTGTTTTCTAAAGCAATGGTTTTATAATCAAAACCATATCAATACAGGTGTGTGCTCGTACGTATAAGATGCCGAAAGGCGGGCGCGCAGAGCAGCGGCGGCGCGCGCTCGCAGACAGGACCCTGAAGTGAGAGCACGCGAGGCGGAAGTGCACCGGGAAGCTGCGCGACGTCGCCGCCAAGATCCTGCTGTACGGGAACAAGAAGCCACATCAGCACGGAAGCGTCGGCAAGATCCCGCCGTACGTGAACAAGAAGCTGCAGCGGCACGTCAGCGTCGGCAACATCCTTCCGTACGGGAACGAGAGGCCACATCAGCAAGGCAGCGTCGACAAGATCCCGCTGTACGGGAACGAGAAGCCACATCAGCACGGAAGCGTCGGCAAGATCCCGCCGTACGTGAACAAAAAGCTGTAGTGGCACGTCAGCGTCCGCAAGATCCTTCCGTACGGGAACGAGAGGCCACATCAGCAAGGCAGCGCCGGCAAGATGCTGCTGTACGGGAACGAGAAGCCACATCAGCAAGGCAGCGTGGGCAAGATCCCGCCGTACGTGAACAAAAAGCTGTAGTGGCACGTCAGCGTCGGCAAGATCCTTCCGTACAGGAACGAGAGGCCACATCAGCAAGGCAGCGTCGGCAAGATCCTGCTGTACGGGAACGAGAAGCCACATCAGCACGGAAGCGTCGGCAAGATCCCGCCGTACGTGAACAAAAAGCTGTAGTGGCACGTCAGCGTCGGCAAGATCCTTCCGTACGGGAACGAGAGGCCACATCAGCAAGGCAGCGCCGGCAAGATCCTGCTGTACGGGAACGAGAAGCCACATCAGCAAGGCAGCGTGGGCAAGATCCCGCCGTACGTGAACAAGAAGCTGCAGCGGCACGTCAGCGTCGGCAAGATCCTTCTGTATGGGAACGAGAGGCCGAGGCAGAACGTCAACGTCGCGAAGCAGATCTTGAAAACGTTCGACAATGGGAAGTGGTGAGGAAGCGCGCAAATCGCCAGGCGAATAAACGGAAGAAAATTTCACGGTTTTACTTCCAGGAGCTTCGCCTAATCCCATCGTCATTCACCTCGTGGATCTGCCGTCAATTTTGTTTTTGACCAGATGGAAGTGACCGTGGAGGGAGAAATCGTTTCGAAAAAATAATTTGAGGTTAATACCGTAAGCGACCAGTGGGACTGCAAAAAACTACAAAGCTAATGTTAGAGCAACCAGACAAGCAGCATTCAACAGTGCAGAAGGACAATAAACAGAGAACAACGGCTTCGCCAAATCACCAGAGGTAGCAGAATGCCGCCACTTCTAGGGAAGACTACAAGATAATTGTTCGACCTCGTAGGGGACTTTGCGTCAGCGACAACGGGGCCGCCCGCATTGCCAACAGCGTCTACGAAACGGCCAATATACCAAGGGAAGTCCGAGAGCAAGACACAATCTGCCTCAACTACCAACAAAACATCGTTGTGGTCAGCACTTCCATCGAAGAACATGCCAACAGATACCAGTAAATTACCTGTATCAAAGTAGGCACGCAAGCTTTTGAAGCCAGCGCTTATGAAGAAGCCCCAGAAAACACCTCCAAGGGAGTGATCCGGGAATACCGCTAGAAGACACTGCCCGAGATATAACTGGAAACGTCGTAAGCCCCAGGAACCTAACTGCGCTCATGGCCAAGCGAATGGGCAATACCACCAACGTGATTGTACTATTCGATGGCTACCACGTGCCAAGCTACGTGAAATACGGTGGGGCACACCTACGATGTTAGTTGTACAGAAAACAACTGGACGTGTGCTACCACTGTGGACGCTTGAGGCATAGGGCGGATGTTTGCCACAATCCTAAAGACAAGATCTGCCGAGGCTGCAGGATGCTAAATCCTCCCGAAAGCCACGAATGCAAGGCCAGGTGCCAGCTGTGCGACAAAGACCACCCCACAGCAGACCTGACCTGCAAAGCAAGATACACCATTCCTAGTGCGGAAACGCCGCTGGGGAAGAGCCAGACCAGAAGAAGAAAACGCGTCTTTCACCGCACAAGACAGGTCATCTCATGCCAACCCGGCGAGGGACTACATATCGGAGTCCTTCCCCAGTTTGCCGCATGAGAGGAAAAGCCGCTCAAGGTCCAGGAACCACTCCAGGTCCAGGAACCACTCCAGGTCCACGGACCGCGCCAGGTAAAAGTCACGCTCCGCATCAAAAGCCAAGGAACCCCAAAACCCCGGCGCCGATACATCGTTCAAGGTGAGCTGGGCAGACAGGGTCGAGGCGACGCGCGCGGAGAAGGAGGCTGTCCAGAAAGTCACGAAACTCGAGGCAGAAATAGCACAACTTAAATGATTCTGCAAAACAATCAGATAATTGCCGTCATGAGGAAGGAGAATAAAAAAATAAGGGAAGAAATTCCCAACTACAGAACAGGCATGGTGCAGTGCAATGACGCAATTATTATAACACAGGATAGTGTAACCAGTATGAAGGAGAGCACTGATTCCCCTCCTCCAAAACGTGAGGCTGTAGAGAACAACGACGATGCTACTAGCAAGCACAAGACAATCAAGACTGCTAACATGTTGCACAAATGTCAAGAGGAATCTGAACAATGCGTAGATTTACGCATAAGCAAACTTGACGAAGCTGTGAAAACCCAAATTGAGGTGAATAAACGACATTAAGGAAACCATGGGAGCGCAAATCGTAGAATGGGGAACGGCTATTATGCAGCAAATTAACACAGTTCAACAACAGCAGGTTCACCAGCAGCAACTAGATAGCTTATCTACTAAGGTAACAGAACTTGAAAAATGCCCCTCAGCTACAGGCCTACAAGCCAGAGGAGTAGCGCCCATTAAAACAATCATCAAACCTCCGTTACAAAAGTCGGCTATTATGAACTCGGCGCCTCTTCAGAAATAATTGCCGTCATGGACAGACGCAACAAATAGGTATTATGGCAATGTAATTGTAGAAGTTACAGAAACAAGGAAGCTAAGCTACACCAGTATCTTAAAGATAAAGAAAAACCAGATATCATCACCTTACAGGAGACGCATGGCCTCGCTAAGTTGTCTGGCTACCGCTCTATCGGCAGTGCCGAGAGGGAGACTACAGCCCTGACAACTTAAGTGCGGAGGGACCACAGGGCAATGCAACACAGCACACAGGTTACCGATATAGAAAATATACTAATTGAAATCATACCCACAAGAAAAACAGGAGGCAGTGTGTTCATCCTAAACGTGTACAATAACTCGAAATTCACACGGCACAGATTTTTAACTCTCTTTAAGTGCATAGCGGGCGAGCGAGTTGTAATAATTGGAGGAGATTTTAATGCCTCTCATTGTACATGGGGTTATAAATACATCCACCCCAAGGGCAGGAATCTCTGGCTGGACTCGCAGCAGGAAGGGCTAACAATCATCACTGACCCCACAGTACCCACTAGGCAAGAGAATAGTGTCTGTGGTGATACCATGCCCAACCTTACTTTTATAAAGAACACACAATCTGCGCGATGGCTGAATACACAGCGATTAGTCCATCATTGAAATCCAGCTTAGTGGGAGGCCCACCAAACACACGGGCAAACAGCTTAGGCTAGCTGACTGAGTTAAATTCAGAAATATACGAGAGGGCATCACAGAAAACATTACAAACATTGACCAATGGACAGCTAATTAAAGAAGGATATTTGAAAGGCAACAAAAATAGTCCCACCGAAAGCTAAGCTTGAAATTCTGGACAGTAGGCTATTACACAAGTGGGAAGCCAAACAAGGGCTGCAGAAACGCTGGAAAACACAGAAACATAAGAGAACACTAAGAAAAAAAGATATTCACACTCAACAAGTAAATCGAACAATATGCACAACAGCTTTGTTGTTAACAATGGGAAGAAACTTGTACAACCATGGACAACCAGCTGAGCCTAGGCGAAACGTGGAATTTACTTCGACACCTCCTAAACCCAGAAGACACAAAAATGGTACACAAACGAAATATGAGCAAAACTCTGCATGCCAATAAAGGCACAGAAAAAGACTTTCTCAAAGAGGTCGCGCTTAAATAAATGTCCATGGCACCACCATGTACTCACGCCGATTGCGTATGAGTGCCGAATCCTGATTTTGATGAAAAATTCAACGAAGCCGAGATAAGAGCAGTTCTACACAAAACTAAATCCTACGTCGGCACCGGGTCCTGATACCATTACGAGCAAAACACTGCGAAACCTAGATGATGCATCCGTATGCAAATTAAGACTTTATTAATGAACGCTGGAGACAGGGCCCCATACCACGTCAATGGAAAACGGCGCACGTCGTGCTTATACCCAAGCCTGGCAAACACTGTCAGCTTGAAAACCTAAGACCTCTTTCACTAACTTCCTGCCTGGGTAAGGTAATGGAACACGCCTTACTGACCCGATTGACTAAATACCTAGAGGACAACAACGTACTACCATGTACAATGATAGGATTTCGGCAAAATTTCTGTGCACAAGACGTCATGCTACAATTGAAACACCAGATCATAGATGACCCTAGCAAATCAACTCGAGCCATCCTCGGGCCGTATCTAAAAAAGGCATTTGATAATGTCACCCAACAAGCCATACTGAATGCTGTCAGTAACAATCCGGTTTAGGTGGGTGGATGTATAATTACATCTGGAAATTCCTAACAGCTAGACAAGCCAAACTCGTTGTAGGAGGCCTCACATCCCAATAAATATCTATGGGTAGTGCAGGGGCACCCCAAGAATCGGTGATATCACATTTTCTAATCAGCCAATGTAGGGTTCGAGGATGATTAGCCTTTATCATTAGTACGTTTATTCGTCTCTCAATCAAGCACATCATATCACAGCCGCGTCACGCATTTCCCACAGTACCAGTCATCCACTTCAAGTTGCCCGCCCCCTACCACATTCTGTACTACGTTTTCTGCTTCATTATTCCTCAGAGTAGTTCAAGGCTAGAACGGCGTACCCTATGATCTCATCAACATTGTCTCATCTACTTTTCAAAAAAGCATCACTGATCATCTGCGATGTTAATTGAATGACCGCTGTTAAATTTTTACTTCTAATCCCACCTCTTATTGAACATCCCCTCAATGGGGGCCCTTAAGGAAATAAAACTGAACGCAACTGAGGCCATTCGACACGCGCCAGAGTGTTCGGACTCATATTGCTCACAATAGTACATTCCGGCCGAATTGATAGCACTTACGCAAGAATAATGCATGCAGTCGGTTCGGTGTCATTTAGTGACTATTTTCCAGTCATTTTTGACATCATTAGGAAAGCGGAAAATAAAAATAAGTTTTCATATGACTTATTGAAGCTTAATTTGATTGATATGTGGGTTTTAACGTCCCAAGAGCACCATATGATTATGAGAGATGCCGTAGTAGAGGGCTCCGGAAAATTTGACCACCTGGGGCTCTTTAACGTGAGCAAAATCTGAGCACATCGGCCTACTGCATTTCCGCCTCCATCGGAAATGCAGCCGCCGCAGCCGGGATTCGATCCCGCGACGTGCGGGTCAGCAGCCGAGTACCTTAGTCACTAGACCACCGCGGCGGGAACTTATCGAAGCTTAACGTCAAAATTTTGAAGGATAATGTTTTTCTGCAAGGAAGTGTTAGCCCTGCTTGAAGGGATAAAAAATTTGGCCGACACAACAATATGCAAGAGGGGGGAAACACATAAACAACTAAAATGAAGGCAAGCACTTGAACGATCCAGCACTATAAAGTACGAAATACTAATAAGTACAAGGCAAATCTACGGCAAAGCTTCCAAATGCTAACGTAAGACGAAAGCCTAACGCCTGGGACGTTCAAGGATGACATCTGTGTACTCAAGCAAAAGCATGAGCAGACAGATATCGAACGCTATCGAGGGGCGTTGGTCCGAGCTAGAGTAAATGCCACGATAACGGGTGAGGCGCCAACTAAAAGAACCCTCGCATACGAAAGGAAGTGGGCCCGCAGGAACAAGATTTACGAAGTTGAATGAGACGGTGTTATCTTGAATGAACAAAGTGACATCGAACGCGTTTTCACAACGTTCTACAGAAATCTGTTCGCGCGTAGCCCGGTGGACACAGGGGGTTTCAACGCAGATTCGAGCCTTCAATGTCAAAGATTGATGACAGCTCGAATGAAATGATAGAGTACCGAATTACGGCCGAGGAGATTGCAGCGGCGATGGATGACTTGAAACGTGGGGAATTTCCCGGACCCGATGGGCTAGGAACCGATTTTCCCAAGGCATTCAAGTATGAATTAGCCCCCTTACTAGGTAGAGTTTTAGACAATACCTATGAGTGCAAGCGACTACCACCTTCATTCCTGCCCACGCACACAGTGCTCATCCCAAAAAGAGACGATCGCGACACATTAAAGCGGGTAACAGCATATCACCCTACTAGCTTAGCGAATGTTGACTGTGAGACATTCATGAAAGTGTTGGCTAAAAGACTTCAAACGGAGGTGAAATTTATAGTTGGACTACACCAGACGTGCGGTATTAAGGAGCAAACCATTTTCACGAACATTCATTAGGCGAGAATCAAACTGGAGTGCTGCGACGTATTATGCAAACAAGTCCCAATTCTACGACCTGATCTGGAGAAATTATTCGATTGCGAACCACACAAAATACTATTTACCATTCTGGAATACGTTAACGTATATTGACTTATTATTGAAGGTGTCGCGATGGCGTACAGGGGTTGCAGGACAAGTCTGATAATAAATAAGTCAGTGGGAAAGCTTATCGAAGTGCAGAGCTCAGTGCGCCAGGATTGCCCTCTAACGCCATTACTTCTCGCTATATTCGAGACCTTGTGTCTCAGTATAATAAGGGCTGACTGTATCAATGGCTTTAAAATAAGCAAGCAGAGATAAAACTACTCGCTTATGTGGATGACACCGCGATGTTTTGCGGGGACCATGCCCGTATCATGAAAACTGCGGGAATCGTAAAGCGTTTCTGTGTTACTAGTGGTAGCGCTGTTAACGGGATCAAGAGTCTCGTAATATGACCTGGAGCTAGATCAATGACACTCAGCACCTTTGCCAACATGCAATGGGTTTCAACTCTCATGAAATACCTAGGCGCCCCTTTAGAGTTTTACTGCGACAATGAACCCTACTGGCAGAACCAAGTTCTGGAAATACGCGACTGCTCTCGCATTAACGTACAAAAGTTGCACAGTGCACAGAAATCTGGCTGTGGTTAGGAGATCAGTTTTGGGATCGGTTTGGGAGAGGACAGTCGTATTAACTTGTTCCGACGTGTACCTGACGAAAGCCTTGGCCTGTCGCATTTATTCCTGAGGCAAATAGTGAATCGGTTCTTCTTCCTTAGGGGTGTGAAGGACCCTTTCACACGCATCGTACTACAGCTTAAACTAAGCAAACTTGTGCCTGACTTTGTTGTATCTACCAAATAATAGAGGGGGGGGGGGGGTTGAAAGAGCTTGGGAGGGCTTATAAATTCTTGCGTACTCAATTTTTATGTGAATATTTGGTGGGAGTGAAACGAAGGAAGTTATACAAAGATCTTTTGGATGTGCTTCTCCCCGTGCCTCTGTATCGCACAATATACACATAGTGCCAATCCAGGAAGTGGTATTCTTAATCGTGTCAAACGTATGTATGTAGCTCCAGCAGCAAAAGTTTTTTTCTTCAGGTTACATGCCGGGACACTAGAGGTAAAAACACAGATACAATAAAAAGGAATGTATGTACCCTGGGGTGTGCACCACTTTATATACGGTAGAAAGCAGGAGACCACTGAGCACGTTTCTTTAGAATGATGGGAGGGCATCTTCTTTTGAGATATTTTGCAAAGAAGGCTAAATAAATGCCTTCCGCTATACCCGCGAGGAATTCGTTTCATAACTGGGGAAAATGAAGAAGGTGTCCCGTTTGACGCTGCCATGCTAATGAGATCGCACTGCACATGGAAGGCCGGCAAGGCCGCATGAAGTGTCGATATAGATGCAAGATCGGCACACGAGTGCTTAAGCGAATCAGTGGGCAGGTTCCTGGGAGCAAATAAATAATTAGAACTGATACCAGAATGGGTATCGAGGATCGAGCTACTCATGAACATAAAAGGATGTCAGCCCCTACACGTCAGCCAAAATTTGGCTGCTCTTTTTATTCACACCCAATTTGTGTACCTATATCTTATGTGCCACGTACTCTTACGTTTGACCCCTGACTGTATTTCAGTTTTGATGTGTACGTCTAAGCAGGCAATAAAAAAAGTGCTGGTAGCGGAGTTCGTACAGTGTTCAGCTCATAACCAAAATGTTGGTGGTTCGAATGACAAAGCTTGCATTGTTGAAACACCACGAAGTCAGCCAGACATACCAAAGCCAAAATTAAAACCTACCTCTAATCCCGGGATTCGCGAAGCTGAACAGAGGTAACGCTGACAACAAAATTGCATGTGGGCCTTCCACGCCATAAATTTGTGGCGGGTATCTTTCTTTCGTAAGTAAAAAAAATCTTAATGGGTGTCACACACCCCATCGCATCAATGCTGCCAAGTTTCCACAAGGTGTAGTGCAAGAAATTTTCAAAAAAAAAAAACTCTAAAGGCTCTAAAACACTCAAGTATATAGGAATGGGACTGACAGCGGGATTCAAGCCACCTACCTTCTGGTTATAAAATGAACACTAATCCCCTCGTCCACTGGTACTTTTTTTTAGTGCCGGTCTTTGGCCAACATAAAAAATATATTCACATTTACAGAAAAAGACAAGGCACAATGAAGAACTTTGCCTAAAGACCGCTTAATGGCACGGCCACGGTTATGTTAAAATGTTTTTTATAGACAATAATAATTCCAAAAGTGGGAACCACGGTGGCGACAATTCCTGCAAATTCTGTACTTTTACAAAATCTATTATTGTTTTTTAAGTACTGGCAAGACACTCTTGCATTCACATCAAAGTGTCTTACAGTCTTTCTCGATCTACAAATGCGACGAAGAGCTATAAGCATGATTTTGCGGTAAGGCGTACCGTCATCCCTTCCTATTGTCAAGAAGCGGGTCCCACGGGCATCAAGTGGAAAATCTTTTTTGATCGTGCACTGGCGTACATGCCACAAGAAGACCGCGTACCAACATTGCAGGAATACACGCTCGATGGTCTCCACCTTTCTGTATAATATACAGTACGTGCCCCAGGGAGCGAAAAAACCCTTTCAGCTATCCAATACTTGACTGTCAGCGCACCAGTGTGTAGTTTAAAAATAAACTCTTAATATCTGGTGGTAATGGCATGGCTTTCATTCGTTTCAATACGTTGTGACCATGACCTATTCGGTAAAGAGACCGATACAAAGGCACGGGTAGAACCACATCAATGAGTACCTTGTACCGTTTCTTTTCTTTTTGCAGTTGACTTCACTAAGTATCTGCGAGAAAACCACGCTGGCAGAAACCTACAAGGAAGCAGAATACAACTTCGCGGAGAAAGCCGTAAACAGCTCCGGGCCAGTGTCCGGCTGAGAAAACTATGTTGAGCAAGTGTTGCTCCAGGCGAAGTTGACAAAAAGTGCGCAGGAACGCGTTTCTCACGTCTCTCAGAAAAAAAACGCATTTGCTATCTGTCTCAAACACAAATTAGTCAAGCCCAGCCCTCCATTACGCACTCTAAAAAATAAATTTGTGCGACTTGCTTTCCCCCTTGACGATGCCCACACGACCACTGCAAAAACATGGTGAAATCTTCGGATGTTAGCCGTTGAACAATGTAAAACTTGAAGGATATACCAAATCTTACTAAAAATATATTACATATTGTAGCTTTTGAAAACATCGACCAATTCCAACCGCTCCATTTATTTACTCTCTCCCTCAGTGTATCCATTTCACTTCTCCGGAACAAATCACTGAAGCGTTCGAGGGGAGCACCCAAGTATTTCACCGGTGCGGTAACAAAAGCCATGTTCGCAAAAGTGTCGGTTGTTTCCGGCCAATCGCCGTGCCAAAAGCCCAGGCACTTGCCCCAGCTTACCGCACTACCACTCGCAGCGCAGAAACTTTTAACACATTTCACTGCCTGCGTTATACTGCCTGAATCGGTGACAAACATAGCAATATCGTCCGCATACGCCAAAAGTCGGACTTCAACCCCGTGCAGGTTCAACTTGCGGATACAGTCATTCTCTATGACACTCAAACAAAAGGATTTTAAGTACAAATAAAACAATAAAGACGAGAGAGGGCAGCCCTGGCGGACCGAACAATGCACTTAGATGCGTTCTCGTTCCTTCTTATTAACAATTAATCGCGTTGATCAGTCTCGGTAAGCCATGGTGACCCCCTCTCTAACTATTTTCCCCAAGTTCACATGATCTAGAATGCACAACAAAATTTCATGAGGCACCCTGTCGAAAGCTTTCTTGAGGTCGATGCCACTCGTGCGCCCATTGCGTCGCAACACTCGAGGATACTCCTTGCTACGTGTATATTAGAGAAGATAGTTTGGCCTTTAATCCCGCACGTCTGATGTGGGCCCACGATTCCCGTAATGACTCTTTGCAACTTTTTAGCTAAGATTTCCATGAATATTTTGTAATCTCTATTTGTGATGCACATTTAGCGGTGCGAATTAACTCTGCGTAGTGCCACAGGGTCTTCTCATTTCGGTATATTAGAATAGTGTAGAAAAATGAAAAGGACGGGGGTAATACTTCCAGTTCAAATGCCTCGTTGTATACGTCGGCTAAAAGTGGTGAGATTTCTGCTTTGAAAGATTTGTAAAAGGCGGAAGTCAGACTATCAGGACCCAAGACTTCCCTTGATGCATAACTTGCTCTTCCGCAACTGGTTCCTCCAATATTTTTTTCGCATTGTTGTATAACTTTGGCATCAGCTTTTTTGAACCGTTCAACATCAAAGGAACGGGTGGCGAATACGCCTCTAAGGTACCCGAAAAAAAACGCACTCGATATCTTCTGCTGCGTCGCTGACCTTACCACCAAGTTCAATTTCCGTTATCTGATTAACGGCGCGCATGCCACTTTTCAGAGCCCAATGCTCTATTCGACGGTGCCTCTCCCGTTATCAGTCTTTATACACTTGCACGCACCATAGCACCACGATATCTTTCGATATAATACTGTTCTAATTTACGCTTCAATGCGCTAATATCGTCTATGAACATGCCGGGCATCCTGCATTCTTCGAAAGTCAGTTTTTCTAAATTTCGGCGCATCTGCTTTTCTTTGGCTCCTTCTTCTCCTTATAGCACTGGAGTGCTCTTATGATTTCATTTTGACCACGTGCTTTTTTTCTCTTAATCTCTCAATACCACTGCCTTTCTTTTTTTTAATTTCCTGCATCATCTGCGTCATAAACTTTTCATCAATCAGCCGGTTCGAATTCAATTTCCACAGCTGCCACTCGAAGTCCCTCTTCTTTTCTTTCGTGCTTGCTACTAGAAAGCCCACCAAGCAGTGATCACTAAAGTAAACTGCGTCAACACAGTATTCCTTGTTATCAAACTTGCTTTAGGCAGGCATGATATCACCAATGACACAGTGGGGCTCGAACCCGGGTCCACTGGGTGACAGCCCAGTATTCTACCACTTAGCTACACCGGTGCTTGAGACTTGTCAAACTTGTCTTAGGCAGTCTTGATGTCGTAAAAGCAATCGCGTTAATACGACTTATAAAGCGTTTCACAACAGCGAAAGAGGTGCCCCACCATGGTGGTCTAGTGGCTAAGGTACTCGGCTTCTGACCCACTTGTTGCGGGATCAAATCCCTGTTGTGGCGGCTGCATTTCCAATGGAGGCGGAAATGTTGTAGGCCCGTGTGCTCAGATTTTGGTGCACGTTAAAGAACCCCAGGTGGTCTAAATTTTCTGAGCCCTCCACTGCGGCGTCTCTAATGATCAAATGGTGGTTTTGGGACGTTAAACCCCACAAATCAATCTACAACAGCGAAAGAAGAACCAGTCGTCGCACAATGCGAATAGCTTAACGAGTGGGCCGTCCGACGCTCCAAAGCATCACAAGAGCTTGTTCTTGTTCCCCAATTAGCTGTGGCTCATACCCGCTTCAGCCATAACTTGTCATTGTCGTCAGTCACTGCATGGACAATTGACACAAAATTCCTTGCAAGTGTTTAGCGGGTACCACGCTTCTCAGAAGAATGACGAGGAATAGCACAGCGAAGTTTATCAATAATGCCCTAGTTGGTACCAAGAAAGTGTGCTTGCACTAGTTACGCAATAAGTGTTTTGAAAAGGCTCTGAAAGGCCGCTCTTCTAGCTTTTGCTGTGACTGTGCAGCGCCTACCACGCAGGTCTGGTGTTTTTTGCGCACTCCGCTTCTTCGTGGCCGAAGCGGCGACAATGATTACAGTGGAGCGCTTTGCATTCGCAACGTATGTTCCCGGTACTTTTTCACCGTAGGCACAGGGGTGCACGGCCTGGAACAACAACTAGAGTCCGCTCTCCTACAATCCTCAGCTGATGCCGTCAACTTTGACGTCAGAGTGTAACTTTAAGTTCACTGAACGCGTCATCGAGCTTTCTTTCGGTGACGCCTTGCACTCTCCACTTCTAAGCGTCTCCTCTAAAACTTCCCCGTAAGAGGTCAAGGCCACGCGCACGTCTTCATCGCTCACTCCGGGCAGCAACCAACTTCAAATGAACTTCGCGGTTATTTGGGTCGATAAGCAAACATGGATGATGTTTACCTTTACGTCAACAGCGGAGAGAAGTTTCTGAGCAGCAACATCACTCACGCCCCCAACGCCAAAACGTCGGCGAGCGCACGAAGTTTGGCCAAAGTGTTCCTGTAATCCTCGACGTGATAGGGCCGGGCTCTTGGATCAACATGCATCAAAACCGTGTTCTTGACGATGGGTCCGGAAGGTAGATTGTGCCGAATAACCTGATAATTGCCAGAACTAGGCACAAAAACCCTGTTACCGCGGCCCACTCGGGCCACTGAGACCACTCCGTCGCAGCCAAACATCCCGCGCACCGTATCGCTCGAAAACAGGAAGTGAAATGGGGGCCACTGGTACGTCACAAGATTGTGCGATCCAAAATGTTAGGCTAACCTTCGTCATTTAGATGTTTCCAAACTGATAACAGCATATGACCTTCAAAAAATACATGAAAAACTGAACCTGAATTGGGGAATTGATGCAATTACGTACAGTGACTCAGACTTGGAAACGAGCCATATAATGCATCTATGCATCTTATAGCGCGCTGAAGGCTCGAAAACAAAATATATTTCTACGCGCTCAATAAGTGCTGCGCTTCATGCCGCTCGACCGACGATGTCGGCCGCAGCAGTGATCCCGAAATTAACTCTGAGCACAATGCGACAGTCATCCCCATTCCTAAGATCTTTAAAATGATGATTTTTTATCTGCAGTAACGTATCATACAATAAAAGCTGTTTTTTTTATCGACTGATCTGCTAGCCAAACTGACAGTATTCCCTAGCCGCATAAAAGCATTGCAGGTCATTTTAGTGCGATAAAAAAGTTTTCTACCCGTTCATGGCTTTCGTAGCTTCTCATCGTCGCAGTCACGGTTGGCAAAAACAAAAACAAACTTTTAAACACTTACATTGCAAGAAGAGGTGTTTATTTTAACAGAGTGGTACAAAAATGCGCGCATGCCGCTGCTAACCCACGTGTTGTGTCAAACCAGAAGCCATCGTATCGCACAGCTCCCTGCAATTGCCCATTATACCAAGTGCAGTTTTCATGTTTTCTTTTGAAGGCTACATGCTGTTATCAGTTTCGTAAGATCTTAAGGACGAACGTTAGCCTAACATTGCACGTTGCACACTCTAGTGACGTACCGCTGGCCTAGGGATCAAGTGTTTCTTTCACAAACGCAAGGTGCGCGGTTGTTAAGGTGTTTCTTTTCTTTTGTTAGATAAATAGGCTTTACACAGTACAGCAGCATTGGACCACCAGGCGGCGGGTTTCGTTCTTTGTTGTGAGGTATGAAAAACAAATCCTCAGCTCTCACCATCAACATATAGCAGGCGTGAAGCCGTTTCCACAAGGTGGAGTGCGACAAAACTTCAGAAAAATATTAAGCTGCTCTTCAAAATTTATGCTAGAAAACAATTCGGCAGATCCCACGTACCTGAGAATCAACGGTATGTGAAGCATGCGGCTGGAAGGTGAGCGTGTTGCAATATTTATTGAGCGACTCGTCATGAAATGACCCTAAATATATGTACAAATGTTGGACGCGCAGACATATGTCGAAAAGTTGAAGGTGTTTATATAACCAGCTGTTTACACTTGCGCGACGATGCCAACTGGGACATGCGTATTACCAACACCAGAAGCTGATATGAAGCGCCGATGCTCCCGATGACGCTGGTCCTGGACACCGCTCCATAAATCAACTTCAGCGCATGGCATCTAACCCCAATAGATTTTTTTTTTCAAGCACCACAGCCCCACCCGTGGGCGCGCAAGTGATTCTGGGAAATGTGTGTACACCACCAGGGACCCCGCCGACCCCACCGCCTCTTTTAGCGCGTCTCTCGCTGATCGGCAGCTACCGAATCGCAAAAATTTTCTTCATCACCATTTTTTCGAGAAGACATCGTGCAAGCCTATGTCTAAGCGTCGTCCAGAACACTGAGAGGAAAGAGGTGGCCATCAATCGGTGCATTTTCACTCAGCATTGTAGGTGTTGTTGGGAATCGCCTAACCCGATCGCGCACAAACAAGGAGACATGCATTTTGGCGTGACGCGATGACAGCATCTCGCGACTCGACAACAGATGCGTTTTGATTAACCAAGCGAAGTTGTCCTTGCGTGCACACACTTACTGATTTAGGACGGACGTGTTTTGTGGGACGAGATCGTACGAACGATCCGTAGCGGCTGGTTGCCGATGGCATGCAAGTAAGGAACATTTCCAAGGACCCAGAATCTAGTATGCAGCCTTTTCACGGAGCGTGTGTTGAACATTGCAAAATGAGTTCTGGACACTCTAGCTAAAATACAACTACGCTTATCAGCGTGAAACGTCCAGATACGTAGCCCACTCCCTTCATTATTAAAGGGAGTGGGCTATGCTCTAGCTTATACCCGCGTCCGTGTGTTGTAGCGATTCGTTTTCTCGTTTCAATGTGCACACTTTGCTCGGAGCGTGAGTTATGCATTGCAAGACTGGCTTTAGACACGGAAGCTAAGCTACGTTTATCAGCGTGAAATGTCGTCTAGAGTGACGGGTGTATGCGCTAGCTTACCTACGCCCGTATTTCGAAGCAATTCGTTTTCTAGCTGTTTTTTTTTTTATCTGTGATCGCGACTGCACGAGCCGATGATAAAGGGCCAAAAACAGTGGCATGTGGTAAGAGAGTATTATTAGCTGTCCCACGATGAAGAGAGGATCGCCAGTTGATGGGTTATTCCGAAAATGCGACCCTGAAAATGTTAAAGAGTAAAGCAAAATAGATCGCGTTAAGCGTAAGTTGCTGTGTACGTACATCTGCTTTGGGCATGCAAATATATATTGTACGTACGTTTCACGATGCGGATGAACGGACTACGTCGGCAGGCTGTATTCAGTATTCGCCGAACGGATGTGTTTCTTATCGTGTCGTAACTTCCATCACAGCTGCCGCTACGTCGATCGCTTGCTTCGCCGAGCTCACCTCCGCGGCGGGGGTACACACATTTCCCACACTGCAGCGCACGCTCGCAGTGGCTTCTGGAATAGCTTAAAAAAGGTCTATTTACGTTAACCCGACGTGACGGCTGTATCAAAGGAGTACATATGCAATGTTTATAAAATTGGGTAGGCAGCACTGCAACCACTATTGACGTTTCACGAAGATTAGCGTTTATTTGAAAAGTAGTTCCGAGACCTGGCGTATCTTTGTGGTAGAATGCTTCATTGCCTCGCAGAATTCTTTGTTTCGACTCCAGCTGCAGCCCTGACATTTATTCTATGCCTTTTTTTTTTTTGGGGGGGGGGGGGGGAAGCTACCGATGCCGGGTATTGTAACGCTCACACGCTGAAATAGCTGATGTGTGTTCTCGTCGTTCCTGGGCCTACGTATGAATCACCTGTGGCACATACCCGCATACTATCAGCACGTACCCGCTCGTGGGTATACAGTCTGGTGGGAAGTGTTTGACGACGTACGTGACGATGTCTTCACCAGAGCGTCATATTCGTCAACCCATCTTACCCTCCCATGCTAGTTTTTGTTCACACCAAGTCAAGGGGGTGACCACGAGAGCCCCCAAACGTAAGCGGCTAGATAGACAGACAGACAGATAGAAAGATTAGATAGATAGATAGATAGATAGATAGATAGATAGACAGATAGATAGATAGATAGATAGATAGATAGATAGATAGATAGATAGATAGATAGATAGATAGATAGATAGATAGATAGATAGATAGATAAGATAGATAGATAGATAGATAGATAGATAGATAGATAGATAGATAGATAGATAGATAGATCGATAGATAGATAGATAGATAGATAGATAGATAGATAGATAGATAGATAGATAGATAGATAGATAGATAGGTGCGTTCAAAGTCACCGAAGTTCGCTAAGAAATGCTTCGCATTTAATGGGATTAAACGTAGGATTTGAACCACTGGCCCTATGGTTATGAAACAAACATTTAACCCCTCGGCCACTCGTACGTCTCAAGTGTGTGCGACCTGCAATGTTAGGCAAACCTTTGTCATTTAGACCTTTCCAAACTGATAACAGCGTATGACCTTCAAAAAATGCATGAAAAACTGCACCAGAATTTTTAAATCGATTTAATTACGTACAGTGGCTCAGACATGGAAACGAGCCAGTTAATTTCAACTACGGGTTAAAATAGCGCACAGCTTCTAACAGATTCATGTTGGACATGAGCAGGACAGTGCGATTCGAACCATTAACCTACCTATTATGAAACGAATGTGCCACTGGGGCTGTGCGTTATTTTAGCCTGTAGTGGATCGTTGGCTCAATGCCTAGTGGAGCCACTATACGTAATTGCATCAATTCCCCAATTCATGTGCCGTTTTTAATGCATTTTTGAAGGTCATAAGCTCTTATCAGTTTCGAAAGCAGCTGAAAATATTCCGTTTTGTGATCCTTTTTTTAATTTTAGGAGTATTCACAAAATTGATATATTTGCACTTTTGCATCCAAATGGTGTTTCGATTTCTCAAAGTTTGCTAGCGGGCTGACAACATTGATTCGCTGACTACACTTCAGTGAAAAAAGTTTGCTTATACATTACACTTACAGACTGATATTTTAAGACACAGTCTACCCATCTTCCACGTAGCAATGATGCTGTAAGAATAACACAAAGCGTGAAGGAACGCACGTGTAATAATGTCGTCAAGCTTTATTCAGATTTACTAAACGGCCAAGGGCCCGAAAGGCGAAGCTTATTTATAACGACGCCAATACAGTTTAATCCACGCCGTTCGCGTCTAATCGAACATCATCGATACCCATACACCGCGCGGTCCATCGTGGGGTGGGGAAGTACCGACGGTGGCGGGAATAGGAACCCCGGGCCAGGCGGTGCTTCAGCCTCCGGCCGGAACCCCGGAGGGGGAGGTGGCCCTCTGCCGCCCGGATGTGGCTGCACAATGAAACCTGGCGGAGGAGGAAACGGAATGCCCGGCGCACCCGGTATGTACGGTGGCACCACCGGAGTCGGCGGCGGTTTCGGTGGAGGCGGTAGCACGGCGATAGGCATGGCCGAACGGCGCTTCGATTGGGGCGGCATCGGCGTGGTTGGCTCCTCGAGAGAGACCGTGTCGGCCTCCCGCCCCAGCTGAAGCGCCAGGCTACGCTTCTCGTTCTCGATTGCCACACGGCTGGCGAAGTCCTTGATGCCGGCCAGTGCCACCACCTGAAAACAGCCACGGCAGTCGTGACTCAGACTCATGAGAGACCCCGTCAGGGGTCGATCTTTTGAATAGCGATATACCCGTAGAAGACCAGCTTTTAAAGTGTATGTGCTATTATAACAAGATACTTCGGGTCATTAGTCTCACCTATTGAAAAGTACCACGCTTCACCACGTTTTATTTTTTTAGTGCCGAGAGAGCGGCACTCTCGTCTGCCTTCCGAACACTTCCGGTCATGCACTAACTTCCAGTTTTCAGAATATTCGAAACAAAAAGCCTTCTAAAGAATGAAAGTTGACAGTTCTGGTTCAAGTTAAGGGATATATTGGTTACACGTTTTGTAGGGGCATAAGTTTTTCTAACATGCAAGTGGGTAACGATTGAGAGTACAGGGTCCTCTACTATGGGTCGAGAGCTTAAAGCCGTCCCGTGGGCCTCAATATCCAAAGCCGCACTCGGAAATCAGCAGCGGGTGTTTAGAAAAAGTAGTTAACGATTTAGAGCACTAGGTGCTCTACTATTGGAAAGATGTGTGCCGTCCCTGTCCACAAACGTGCCCCACAAACCCACAAACGTGCGTCACATCGAGTTAATAGACAATGTGTATACTGGAAAGCGGTGCATACATGAGTCCTGGTCTCATCCTCGCCAGACATGGATGCAATCTGGCAGTGGCGTCGAGAAACAAAACTGTGCAAAACGTAAGACCACTCCCAGGTGGCAGCACCATTACCGCCGGCAGAAGTTTTTTTTTTTTTTTTGTTCATTGCGTCGCGTTTTCAGCGTACATACTGTCACACTTTCAGCGCAGCTTAAGGCCTTTAGTAGTGCGTATGTACGTATTTCGTAGTAAATGAACACACCAACTAATAGTCATGTGTGGATGTTGCGCGATAGATTTGCTTTTTGATCGAAAATGTTCACAAGTTTGAAAACAGCCCCCAGTTCAAGATGGCTGAGCGTTCAGCGAGAGCTTTAACTTTGTTCGGGTGGCTGAATCGTGTGACAAACAGGTAGACGGAAAGAAGAACCAAAATTTTTGCGTTCAAGTATCTCAAGAAACACTCGTCTTTTAAAGTCAGAAAATCCCGGAACTGGCAGCTCCATCGTATTTCTTTCACCACGGCAAGCTGAGACATAAAGAAACTAAATTGTTGACTAACCTTAAATATCAGTCGGAATAAAACGTACATCAACAGGACAGCGTTTTGTTCTTGCTGAAAGAAGAAAGAAAATGATTATTGCGAAGATGTTCAAAATACTGTACCAAATATATTGTACCGAAAGATGTTCGTCATACACATCGAGCACATCGAGCACTCAAACACCAGAGGACGCTATTTCCAATTTTCAAAACAGCGGCGAACCTCTTTAACGCGATAGCGTTAAAGAGCTCGTTTCACAGAAATTCCGGTGTCGACGTTGGTGTCGTTGGTTGTGAGCAAACAATCATCATCTTACGCGTGACCGAAAAATCGAGAACAATGCAAATAAAATAATAAATGATAAAAAAATTCTGGAGCAGAGTGGGGACCAAAGCAGGATTTTTTTTTTTTTGTTCCAAGTTGGAATCGAAGCCGGGTCATTCGCATGGCAAGCGGATGTTCTACTACATGGCCACTGTCACACAAGTCCCGTTAATTAGGGAGGCGATCGCCGGGCTAATTCCAAGGGCCGAAGTATCGGCCCCCCGAACCGCACCACGAAAGCGTGGACAATTTAGAAGTGGTCCTTTTTGGCGCGCCAGCGGACGCCGGCTGTGGCCCAAAGAACAAGTCGGAGCCGAGAGTTGATAAACAAACAAATTATATTCTCAATAATGGCAGATCGAAAACAATACACAAAAATGCACACTCCACAATAGTTGCATACAATATGTCTCCAATCAAACCAATCAATCAACGTATTACACAATACAATCAGCCACACTTGAAACAACGGACACGGACAACAATACGCACTAAAATGCAGTCGCATGCATTGAACAACCAAGACACTTAAAGACTAAAGAGATAGAAAACCTATTCAGTCCAAAGTCCTTGGAACAAAAGTCTGAATGATACTCTTCCGAGAATCACTCACTCAAAGTCCAGCGTTGTTGTCGTTCCGCTGCCTCCTGAAGTTTCTCTTCCAGGATACCTCCCGTCTTCAATTGGCCACTCTTTAAACTTCAACTTCTTCGCCGGAACACGTCGGCTTCACACCCGCAGCTGTTGCCACGGGTCTTCGCTCGAAAGCGGTAAACACACGCTCTTGCCTGTAGCCCGAGCCTTCACCCCTCAGGTGGAAATCCTCTTCATCTCCGGCTTCGTCACTACGGACCAAAACCTTCGCCGACTACACGGCGGAATTCCTACGCGCTCTGGCGTTAACTTCCGTCTCCTCCTGATCTCTCATCTCGGCTGCTCGGTTAAATACCTTGCGCGCGGCATTCCAGACGATTCTCGTCCTTTCGTCGGCGCGATACGCAGCGAAAGCTGGGAAGAGGGCGAGACGGTTGGAATGCCCTCCCCGGCCGATGAGTCAACTCGGTATGACCACGCCCCTTTCGTTCTGGAAAAATCGAGTGCTTGCTCGGCCGCCGTTGTGGGGTGAGGAGGTTCGTCGATGAAGCCACGCTTCTGCGGGGAGAGCGCGCGCCCGGGGAGCCTTGGCCGTTTGTTTTCTTTTTCTTTCCTTTTTTTTCTTTTGACTTCGCGGCATTTCTCCCGCCCGTTATCGCAAGAATTTGGCGTCGCGCCCTTTTTTTAGCGCTCGTTCTGTGACACTGCCCCCCACTTTAAGAATATTATCTCATAATATTCAAAACCACACAAACGAGCGCGAACAGTCACCACACACTCTTACAGACTGTAACACCATCCGTCGGTCATGACACTTCACCTTCACAATAGATCACTTAATACAATTGTACATAGTAATTCAATTACACAACACGTGAAAACACAACCACAAGCACATGAGTCCAACACTCCACCACACATTCCCAATATACAAATGTACAAAGTTCTCTCACTACAACAATGGTACAATACTATACATCACATCACAGCACAACACTTCGACACTTGTGACACAGGATACCACAACATTAACACAACATATGGTACTCAACACTGCCAAACACATTCTGCTTTGACTTCAGCACTTATCCTGTGTACTTTGAGCGGCGCTTGCGCCCTTTCTTGCGGTGCTCGCTTGATTTCTTCTTGTTTTTCCTTGTACTTTTTCGGCGAGCCTTTTCCAACGACGATATCTGAGGCGTCGTCTCAGCCATCGTTGTCTCTTCCGACACCGTTAAGGCGTCATTACATTCGACGGGTCCTGTCTGTTTATTTACCCGCTTGATCATGCCTCTACATTTTTCCCGGCTGGCCAACTCCGTCTCCTTTACACTGTCGGTCGGTTGAGGTCGTGCCGACGTACGTCCGGTTGCTCGGCCCGTGAACTTATTCGACACGATCGTCTTCTCCTTCGCTGTCTCTTGCGCCGTGGCTTCGCCTCGGGCTCTGGTGAGATCCGTCACGGGATGCTCCTCCACTGTATCTCGCGGCCGCTGTGTTGGCGAGGGCTCTAACTTCGGGTCTTCTCCCAAACATTCTGGATCACTTGGCCCTCGCGCCCCGTCGATGTTTTACGATGACAAGGTCATACAGGGGGGTCGTCATGCATAACGCAGTAACCTTCCCGCTGAAGTACGGGGTTTCAACCTCAATTTCTGCTTCGGGAAGCATCCGGACCGTACGGTCAATTAGGCAAACCGGTTTCGTTCTGCCTGTCAACTCACTTTCCCGTACCAAATTTCTCCGCACGATAACAGTGGAACTGCCGGTATCTCTTAACACCGTAACCTTTTTGCCCGCAACTTTTCCAGGCAGCGTTGGCATTCCTTTCGTAACACCGGTCGGCTGTTTTGACATTACAGCACCCACAATAGGAATTTTCTCCCCATTCTTCAACTCTACGAATCCATCAGTGACGGCATTATTATCAGATTTCGGTGCCGCTTGCACACAGGATACCTGGTGAGTTTGACTCGCTCCGTTTCGACAAGCGTCTGCTTTGTGCCCAGTCTGACCACACTTGAAACATTTTACAACCGTAGGGCTCGTGAAGATCGTTCGACAGTTTTTCGCGCGATGACCCACTCGGTTGCACAGAAAACATCGCGGAATGCTCTCTGGTGCACGCTTCTTTTCTTCGGGAGCCAATTTCTTCGAATCGTCGGGACACTCCTTCTTTACCTTGGCCAAATTAGTGCCACCTCGCGCTTCCAAGAATTGATCAGCCAATTCAAGCATTCCTTCCAGTGACTCAGCCTTCCTCTCTTTCAAGTACAGCGACAGGCTTGGGTGGCAACTAGTAAGAAATTGTTCTCTAATTAGGAGCTCTCTAAATTCATCGTACTCCTGCGCTGTCCCTGAAAGTTCAATCCATCTGTCGAAATAATGACAAAGTCGGGCGGCATACTGCGTAGCCGTCTCGCCATCAGCTGGCTTTCCTGTCCGAAATCTGTCCCGGAATCCTTCTACAGTAAATCTAAATCGCTTCAGCAAAGCAGCTTTCACCTTTGCATAGTTGGCTGCATCGGTCGGCGTCAGCCTACCGTACACACTGAGCGCTTCACCACTCAAGCAAGTACTCAAAGCAGTTGCCCATTGATGTTCCGGCCAATTCTGGCTCTTCGCAATCGTCTCAAATCGGTGAAGGTACGCGTCAAGGTCGTCCTTCCTTTCATCAAACGCTACGAGCAGCTTGCTTGGGTTCAAGCGGAAGCCGTGATCTTCCCGTTCGCTGCTTTCAACTCTAGCTTGGACGGGAGTTTCGCTTCGCTGTTGCAAACGGAGCCGCTCGAGTTCCATCTCGTGCTGCCGCTGCCGTTCCCTTTCAGCCATCTCCGCTTCTCTTTCTTCTCTCGCCCTTTCGGCTGCCAACTTTTCTCTCTCCAGCTCCAACTTCAATTGCTGCTCTCTTTCTTCCTTCAGCTGTCGCTCTTTTGCCTCTCTTTCTTCTTTCAGCTGTCGCTCCTTTGCTTCTCTTTCTTCTCTCGCCCTTTCAGCTGCCAACTTCTCTCTCTCCAGCTCCGCTTCTTTTTCCGCTTTGGCTCTTTCGACCGCCAACCTCTCTCGTTCCAACTCAGCTGTTTTTTCTTCCTTGGCTCTCTCAGCTGCCAACCTTTCTCTCTCCACCGCCTCTTTCTCCTTCTGGCTTACCCATTTCCGTAGATCGGCGCCGAAAAGACCCATCTTCTCACCAAGCGCAACTAACTTTTCGAGATCCATTGTGTCTCGCAACTCGCAAATAAAACCTTGCCGCGTGCAAAAAGTATCTGCCTAAATCAGACTATCGGAACACTCCCCTGCACTCGTTAACGAGAACACTGAACAACACACAGAATCGTTCCGATAGCAGTATCACCAACTCGAGGATCTTTCTTACTACTTCGGACACACTGTGCACCAAAAGGTCCTGTCGCGGACGCCAGATTAATTGTCACACAAGTCCCGTTAATTAGGCAGGCGATCGCCGGGCTAATTCCAAGGGCCGAAGTATCGGCCCCCCGAACCGCACCACGAAAGCGTGGACAATTTAGAAGTGGTCCTTTTTGGCGCGCCAGCGGACGCCGGCTGTGGCCCAAAGAACAAGTCGGAGCCGAGAGTTGATAAACAAACAAATTATATTCTCAATAATGGCAGATCGAAAACAATACACAAAAATGCACACTCCACAATAGTTGCATACAATATGTCTCCAATCAAACCAATCAATCAACGTATTACACAATACAATCAGCCACACTTGAAACAACGGACACGGACAACAATACGCACTACAATGCAGTCGCATGCATTGAACAACCAAGACACTTAAAGACTAAAGAGATAGAAAACCTATTCAGTCCAAAGTCCTTGGAACAAAAGTCTGAATGATACTCTTCCGAGAATCACTCACTCAAAGTCCAGCGTTGTTGTCGTTCCGCTGCCCCCTGAAGTTTCTCTTCCAGGAAACCTCCTGTCTTCAATTGGCCACTCTTTAAACTTCAACTTCTTCGCCGGAACACGTCGGCTTCACACCCGCAGCTGTTGCCACGGGTCTTCGCTCGAAAGCGGTAAACACACGCTCTTGCCTGTAGCCCGAGCCTTCACCCCTCAGGTGGAAATCCTCTTCATCTCCGGCTTCGTCCCTACGGACCAAAACCTTCGCCGACTACACGGCGGAATTCCTACGCGCTCTGGCGTTAACTTCCGTCTCCTCCTGATCTCTCATCTCGGCTGCTCGGTTAAATACCTTGCGCGCGGCATTCCAGACGATTCTCGTCCTTTCGTCGGCGCGATACGCAGCGAAAGCTGGGAAGAGGGCGAGACGGTTGGAATGCCCTCCCCGGCCGATGAGTCAACTCGGTATGACCACGCCCCTTTCGTTCTGGAAAAATCGAGTGCTTATTCGTTCTGGAAAAATCGAGTGCTTGCTCGGCCGCCGTTGTGGGGTGAGGAGGTTCGTCGATGAAGCCACGCTTCTGCGGGGAGAGCGCGCGCCCGGGGAGCCTTGGCCGTTTGTTTTCTTTTTCTTTCCTTTTTTTTCTTTTGACTTCGCGGCATTTCTCCCGCCCGTTATCGCAAGAATTTGGCGTCGCGCCCTTTTTTAGCGCTCGTTCTGTGACAGCCACGCCTCTGCTTGTGAAAACAGTGAAAATATTTTCACTGTTTTTACTGTTTTTTTTATTTTAACCGGGCGTCGGAATAAGGGATTATCATAATGGTTCCGTAGCTGAGAGCCGGTACCCCCCCCCCCTACAAAAGGCAAAAACGCTGCTGTGCCTCTTCCCTTAGGGCCATGTAGTGAGTGCATAGCAAATTCGAAAAGGTTTCATGCACTAAGTGTTTGAAGTACGCACTAAGAACAGCACTCATTAGTTGTTGCTATCACGTTCAACTATTTAATTCAATGGAATTATGGCATGTCCTCCGGGATATGTGTTCGTAGGTTGCGCCCGAAATTCGAATTAGGATTGGCTGCAGATAACCGGTTGGGGATTGTCTATGCACAGCTTCATGTGAATGCAGCCGACAGTTGGGTAGGTGTACGTATACAAAAAAAAACGTGGCTCGCGTATTCACAGAAAGCACTCACGCAAGAATTATAGTATGAAAGACAATGCGCTCATGACACTAGAGATGTTACTAGTGAAGGCATCTGAATAATGACAAAAAAAGAAAGAAAGGAAGGAACGCAACCTAGAAACAGTGTCGATTCGGACGCATTTCCGATCGTTTATCAGATTTTATCACGCAAACGTTGTCGGCAGAGCAATGACGCGGATGACGCTCAGTCATGGTCAAGTGAAATATTAATTTAAATGTAATTAAATCGCGTACTTTCGTTCGTGTTTTCACCTAATAGTCGTAATGTAAGCGTGATTTCGGTTGGCACGCTCAGCGTGAGGCCTCAACAATCTTTCGCAGCAATAAAGCGTAAGATTGTGCTCCGTAGTTATGGCTGAGTTCGTATTTAGTTTTTCTACGACTGTGCGTGTGCTGGGAAATACTAAGACAGGAGTCGAAGGGCGAAAAAAATAGTACCGAAAGCAAGTGTTTATACACTCTCCAAGCCCTGAACGGCTGCAGCATCAAAGATCACAACAATTTCTATGTCTCTCATGAGTCTCGTGGCAGAAAAATTAGCCTTTGAAACTGCAAGTAAGTTCTGTAATATTTCGCAAGGTGACATAAAGGTCACAATTCTTGGAAATATAATAGTAAACGAAAGACTAACCAACGAGAAACTTTGAGAAATAAATGTATAGATATCTCTCCCAAATATTCAATATGACGTCATTCGGCTAGTTTCCCGTCGCGATCCAACACAGACTGTCTGCAAAGAGTTTTAGCGTTCTGCCACAAAGCATTCGACAGAAGTCATTCGTTGAGTACTATCAAACAATACGCAATAAATTTAGGAATTCGTCAAGTGGTTACAGTCAACACTTGCTTAAAATTCCGAAGCTATTCTGATCTATACTCACAGTAAGTCGGTAGGTGTCGTGGTCAACAATTGTCGACTGGTAGTCGACGATCTGCACAGCAAGTCAGAAGCAAAGTTATTTGACACCACAACAAAGTAAGCATGTCACAACACTGAGAAGAGTTTATGCTAGACCTCCTTCTCGATGCTACTTTTATAAAACTGACATAGTGGTGTTTTATATATGTAGCACTTTTGTTAATGACTATGTTAGAAGTTGAGCAGTGTTGTGTCCAACTTCCTCTCTTTGTCTCTGTGTTTTTTTTATTTTTGCGATCTAGTTTGAGTAGTTCAAACCTGCATCGCGTACCTTAACATTAAAAGGCCCTGCAACACCTAGCTAAGTAATCATCGATTGGCTTCATCAAAGGAGCCTACTGTCTCAAGAATGACTGCCACAATAAATTACAGAATCCGTCAAGTACGAGTGTAGTTACAGGTATTTGTCGCACGCTTGAATCGCTTTTGCTCTCCTCTAATAGTTTTCAGCAAGTGAGCTAAAACCTACGCGGAGAGGGGGGGGGGGATTAGAAAGGAGCAATAAAAAGCATCCTTCAGTGAATGCGCGTCATGACCTTGAGCATTCTCTTTTCTTTGTTCCTTTTCTCCAAACGCGCGCTTTAAGGCTGTTTCACATGCAAGCGATTTTTCTCCAAGAGCGAAGCGGCAGCCGTCGCGCGAACCCAAAACAAGTTTCTGGAGCGTCTACTAGATGCTGCAATGAACATCGACAGAGTTGAAAAAAAATCACTCGTGGCAGATCATCTGAGCAATGGGGGAGCGGTGACGTAAGGAACACGTGACGACAAAGGCGGGTTCGAGGAGCGGGCGCGCGCCGAGAGGAACTCACTCCGACTCGGTCGGCAGTACGGAAACATTGTCCATCACAGCGGCGGGTATCGCACAAAAGCGGCGCATGTGAAACAATGAACGGCGTCTCTCAGCCGTTCATCGCGGTGACCACCTCAGCTCCGTCACTCGCATGTGAAACAAACTACTTTCAAGGGTGATCACAAACATGCGCGTGGCGGTATCCCGCGGAGACTACTGTAGTTGTGCCGCTCACGACACTCAAATCAGCCAATGGCTATGGACATTTAGTCTATGGCACGGTCAAACGAGTATATAGCCACATTTATTGTGAGAAGACAGTGACTTCTTGCTGACGTCGAAAATTACTTGTAAATTCTAGGTCACGTTTAGTGTTCTGATGTTTGGCTAGCGTGTTCTCAGGAGCCTTGACTGGCGACCAGTAGCGCTTTCTGACCATGCTGAAAAGGACTTGCAAGGCCCCTGTATAAGCTCAGTGGATACTTAATGCCGCAGCAAGGCCTGACTTCCGGCCTTGTTAGTACGACATATCTGAAGTTGATATCTAAAGATAAGATCTCAAGGGACAAGTTTTCAGATCTGGCCCGACATATCTGAAGCACCCATGTGTGTCTCCTTCCTCTCGTCCCATCTTGATAAATCTGAACTGATAATGCTTCATAAATCTGCTAATGCCACAATACTGCGCCATCTGTTAGCTTAATATGAACATTGAAATTATCAAAATGGCTGATCACTTGACTCATCGATATTTAAAGGTAAAGAACATGGTATCATATATTCAAAACTGACATAGTAGCAACAAGCAGGTGACAAAACCAAATTTGAATTCTCTTCTCAGCTTTCCGTGACGTCCGTAAGTTGCACAACTTCAAGCAAAGCTTCTTCATTATAAAGGTTTTATTTGGAAGCAGCCGGAAATTCACTGATGAAGTTTCTGCAAAATGTCATTTTTTTACAATATATTGGCACCAAAATGCGCATATGCAGTGATAGTAAGTTTTGGTTCTCCAAATAAGACAGATGTTTCAGAGAAAAGGAAGGCTTGAAGAGACAAAAATTCTTGAATAGGAAGTGTTTATAAAGCCAACATTTCGACAAGTGCTCATGTCTCCTTCAAAGACTTTGACTCGGCCTTTAGAAAAGCTCCCTTTATCTCAAGCCAGTCACTGTCTTAATGGATAAAGACAAGACCACTTGTAAAAGCATTACTCTAGTGTCACTCCTTATTCAATAATTTTCCATCTCTAAGTGCGGCTCTGATTCCCACAGAAACTTCATGTTTACCGCTTTCGACTGTTGCATCCAGAACTGGCACTGTGCATGTTTCTCGCCTGAATCCCTACACAGTGACACACCCTTCTGATCGTACCAGTCCCCGGGACGGTGCTTTGCAGACCAGAGTATTGTTATGCCCATAAAAAGATACCTCAAGCATAGGCACCAAAATGACACCGAATGGATGAAGACGAATGCGTTGTTGTTATGGGACTGAGTCTGAACGGCCCTGTTGTCCTGCATTTATGTGCGCTGTGTGCAGTGTTAACCCGAATGGCGTTAACCCAATACTTCTCGTAACAATATATATACACATTGCACAGAAGGAGCTCATCGGCGTCAGCATGTTGCGAGAGCCCTATTGGTAGCACTGGCTATAAAGACCAAATAAGTCTTGAGGCAGATATATCTTCTGGGACACTCAAATAGAATCTCGTTGATTAACTCATGGTCGTGTTCCTGCGTGCGTCACCGCCTCTTAGGTGCAACACTACACCAGATGCGCAATATCATATGGTACCTCGGACATATAGCAGAAACGGGTAACGACAGACAGGTCAGTGCAGCTCGAGCGACTGTTCCTCGTTCAGATACCCACCTGCTACCCAGGAAACCCACATTCCTAGGTATATGTTACCGAACACCAGCGTCCTCAAGAATGGCGATACTTTCTGCCACACCCTCGCCTATGCTGACAAAAAAAAAGTGGGCGAGTGGCGCCACCTGCATGCAAATACATATATGCACGGGCGTTTAAAGCATGTCACCCACCCGACCACGTATACGTCGACACTTGCCCGTAGAGTGAAGGACAGCAAATTTTCGCCCACGTTACGTGGAAATGCGAACAAAGTCCACCCAAAATTTACACGCCTCAGATTCCAAAGCGAAAGTTTTGAACGGAGCAGCGGGAGACCTTGCTCGCCAGCCAAGAAAAGTAGACACAAGTGGGCCTCCTTTCAAGTTCGTTGTGCCTATAGTCGAGTCACGGTCAGCTGCTGAGGCCAGTGGGACCCTGGAGTAGCGGCCCCAACCACCTGCTTCTCAACCCCCCCCCCCTCCTTTTTTTTTAAATAAACGTTATCTATTCAGTTCAGTGAAAAGGGGGTGCTCCTATTTACACATGTTTTTTTTTGTTTTGTTAGCTTTTTTAAAGCATTCGATATTGGCTCACCTTCCAGTCTTTGTTTGAAAGGCTGCTCTCCGAGTCTTAGCATGCTGATTGGCTGACCCAACGTACCGAATACCGGTGGCCGCAGTGAAGCGGTGCGCTGGACTACGCACAAAGGTTAACCGTGCCGCTCATACTGATCCAACTAAAGTAAGGCCCTATAGATTTCATTCACTGAAATAGCCGACCAGAATTACCCACCTAAAACCCATTATTAGTACGTACCTGCTCTCTTGGCACTCGCTCTGACGGTTCGGTCTCGTTGTCTTGCGAATATTCTTTTGTGGCTACAGCGGACTTCGCTGGCGTCGGTGGCAAGCGGAGCTCCGACTCTGCGCCACGCTTTTGTATAGACTTCCCATACGCACGCTGCGGGAAAAAAAATCCGAGCTATCAATTCGATCGGCATCTGCCACCATCAAAAGAAGACGTGCAGCCCCAACAATTTTGCTGAAATAAAAACATTGCTCGTTTATTAAAACATAGTTGAGAAAACAAGAACTTTATTACAAATCTGACATATCTCTTGGTTGCGCTTCCACCTAGGTGTCGGCTAGAAGTTCTGGCCTCTTAGCGGCTTCCTCCGCAGACTGGATTACCCACAGATGCTCGTTCAAAACTGAGGTGAACGGAGCGGCCTATCTTAGTTATAAAAGCTTCTACTGTCAGCAGTCACGTTTATCACTTCTTGACATAGCCACTTGAACTGCGATGGGACATAATGCGGCCCTGAAAAGCCTTGATGTTGAACTAGAAGGCCTTGGCGCGCCCCATATATCTACAGTAAACCAATGTCAAGATACCAGGTAGTTGCAACATGAAAAATTTGGACGTGAACGTTCACATGAATAACAAGTTCAATGAATACTACTCTCGTAGCGTGAGCTGAAAGGGCGTGAACCAACTTGAAACGTATGTTAGTTCTCAGTGCACTTATGTTACTGACTACACAGATGATGTTGAAGCACCGCAACCCTCTCTTCTTCACGTTGGCTTGTCTTAACTAGTAAAAACTAGGGCATCTTTGTAAATATGTTCACTTAGAAATGCATTGTAAAGAGACGTGTACTTACAAACAAGGGCTTCTCCGTCACTACCGTGATCTCCATGGGCGCAGGCGTCCGGGCGAGGCCCTAAAAGAGTTTATCAATTCATCTGCCACTCCCGTTCTTTATTTCACTATTCCGGCAATTATTCTTTATTCTAACTATTTCCCGATTGCATATTGCTGTTTTCAGGAAACAAGTTATTACGTCACTGTCTCGCTCATTTTCAATTGACAAAAAAAAACTCGTTTTAAACGAGGCCTGACTGATATCATTATACTAAATAATGCCCCAACGCAAGCATTTGTGGCTGTTTTCGCTGTTGTTTTTTTCTCTCTTTTTTAGAAAAGCCAAATCAACTTTAAGTGAAACAGAGACTAATGCGGTACGTTAGTGACAATATGGTTGGGCTTGCTCCAATAATTATATGCCAGTGCGATAATTTCACCTAACGACCTCTACTCTACATGCGGCTAAAATCTCTATCATCCACTATCTTTGGTATCCAGGAGTAATGATGATTTGATTACAGCCGTTTTTATCAAAATGTACTAGACTAATGTAAGGTGCTTTTTAAAAAATCCGACATCAAGACAGCCTAAGAATCTAAAACTGCAAAATGTACATTTGATTAGAAGCTGTCCATAAATTTTAAAACGTCTATGCCATATGTTGATCAATGAATACAGGAAAGCAGAGTTTTAAAAGCTGCTTGTGAATGCGTGCGCACAAGTTGGCTCTGTTTCTAAATTTTGTCTTACTTTTTTATCTCGTATCGTTCTAGACAATTCTCTCTTCCCCTTTTCACAGTGTAATATAGCGAACCATTTGTTCAGGTAAGCCATCTATGTTTTTCTTATCTGTCACCCGTTCTAATGGTTTACAACAACTCCTCACAATATACCACTTGCATTCGTAACTACATTTTTCTTCGCCACGTGCGACGCCTCACTCACATCCATGAAGCTCATGTTCCCCGAGGCGATCCCGATGGCGGCGTCGAAGGAACTGTCGATGATGCCCCACGTCCATGCGCACAAGATCAGCCGAGGCTTCTGCTGCACGTTCAGTTGTCATCCTTACTTCACCAGTTTATCATTTCGTGATGGGCGTAAGTAAATGATAGGGCCACAGATCGCTTGATTACGCTAAATGGTGGTTTAATTAATGATGCGTACAAGACACAAAATACACGCACTTTTTTACATATTAGAAATAGGTGACATAATTATGTGCTATAGTATAAAACATATTTACGGCATTGGGGCACATTGGTGGCGTGTGAACAGGTCAAAGCAGCCTAGAAAAAGCCACAAATAACTGTAATCAATATTAATATAATAATTTATGGGGTTTAACATCCCTAAACACGATATGGGTATTAGGGACGCCGCAGTGGGAGGGCTCTAGAAAGTTTCACCCATCTGTGGTTTTTTAACGTGCACTCCATTCTAAGTACACGGGCTGAAGGATTTTCATCTTCATCGATAATGCAGGCCGCCGCGACCAGGAATAAATCGCGCAACCTTCGAACTGTAATCAAGCTATGTGGAATATAACGGTATAAAACATTAACACTAGTTGCTCGCGGCTGCGCAAAAGGCCGTTTGTAGCTCACTTGCGAAGAGCTAGTTGTCTTCCAGAAAGACAGCTTTCGTAATTTCACTCAATTTCGCGTTTGCAGCACTTGTTCTGCAATCGTTAACGTGCTGTTTGCACCCGAAGTTCTTCAGAAGTTAAGCTGGAGTACGAAGCATTCTATTACGCCATGAAAAAAGTTATATCTGACCTATTCGGGAAAGACTCGAGAAACAATGCTCTAAATCACAGTCCTGGCTCTACAGACTACACTTTCTGGCGTACATCAGCTCAAATTTTTGCCCGAACTAAAATTGAGCGTTAGCTCTCGATACTGTACTGTACGAAAGTCACGTTTACCTCGTGGGTGCGCCAAAAGACTTCAGCTCTTCTTAGCACCTATACCTAAAGTTTACTGCGCCACCGATAGCTTGGGATACTCGATCTTGTGCGAAACATACCTCGAAAATGAAGACGAAAAATCGTGATAGCTTTCCCTACATTTACACGGGGTTAATTATGTACCTAGTTTTCTAGCACGGTTCTGACTGCAGGAATGTTTAGCTTTTAATATCTCTTCCGAATTTTTATCAAGTTTAAGAAACTTGTGATATTTATGAAGTTTTTCACACGTAAGCTGTCTAATTCAAATTTTTGTAGGCCCTGATGGGAACGTTCTGAGACGTTTTGTTACCCAACCTTCTCCAGAAAATTGGCAGCATGTCACTGCATTCATTCAATCGCGGCATCGCTCTGAATGTGAAAGTGCGGTCAAACTAAAAAAAATGCTTTGGCATACGGACTATTCCGCTTACCATCGTCTCCACGACTTCTTCTACCCTTATGGTCTATTATACCGGTTTCCACGTGTGACTTCATCACTCAAAGCGCATAGACTCTCTGTTCTGAAGTATTACCGGGCAATAAACTCGCATCCACGCACTTACACTGTCGACTCCCACGTAGAGGATGTAGTCGAATAAAGCGCTGATGGCCGCAAATAAGCTGACGAAGATAGTACCGTCTCTTTGAGGCACTGTGGATATAAAGAATAATTATTTTATTAACCTCACTTGGACGGGTTGTTGCCTCACTTGCACAGTTCCATCGTGCAACGTGTCACAATCTAATTTATTCAGACTTTCTAATTACAGGAATCACACTAGCGTATGTTTCCTTGCCGTTATGTTTCTGAAGCACTTCAGGAGAAATGTATGTTATTCGTACCACGTAGAACGAGGCTTACGTAAAACAACCGCTTCAAGCCGACTAGAAATTCTTGTTGCATGCCACTCAGAACACTGCGTTATGAGAGAAGGCAAAAAGACGCTTCCAACAAAGTAAGCTCTTCTGCCAACGACGAAATTCGATCTCAGGCCTAACGTCGAGACTAGAGTTTTTTTTTTTATTATTTCTCTCTCCTACAACTCAAGACTGCCTAGAATGCCCACGACGCAGGGGTGACGTTAACCTCCTCGTCCCTACGTGGGAGAAACCCGCGATCTTCCCCTATAAAACGGGAGTGGTTTCCTTGAGGACTTCAATAAAATTTTTTAGGGGTGAAGCTCCTTATAACGGCACCCGTTCGTCTCTCGTAGCCGTTGTAGTGTGTAACAAGTATAACATTTTGACCTCCAAGGTGGTGCCGGTGAGAGACTTCTTCTGTGCGTTGTTGAACAATAAAAGATAATACTCAATGTACATGCCAATGACTGCTAAGGGGGAATGAGAGACAGGAGCATTCGACCTTTAGGTAACGCGCACGCTGCAATCCCCATTAGCAGCTATTGGCAGGTACATTGAGCAGGATCAGACAAGAAAGGGTTGCTACGTTATACTCGCTGGGTGTAACCTCCTTAGCTTTAGAAAGGTTTAGCGAGCGTTTAGCCGCAGCGCCTTGAATACAATGAACTAGTATATACCATGAACTCGAGGTGGGTAAAGGTGGGAACTAGATACGAAGCGCAAGCCGTAAGAAAGTGTGCGTGTGCCACCTCTCGTTTAGTCCTTGTAATGTCCGCTGGATGGCGGTGCTTCTATATGGAGAATATATGATGAAAAGATGCGAGATGGTGGTACTTGGAGTGTTGAATAGATGGACGAACGGACACACAGATAGATGCATGGATGGACGCATGAACGGACGCAGGGGGGCATGCATGGACGAACGCAGGGACGGACGCACGAACATACGCACGCACGGACGGGCGGATGGGCGCATGGATGGTCACACAGAGGGCGCATGGACGGACGGAAGCAAGAACGAATGGACGGACGAATGCTTCGCCCCACTCTCCATCATTCACTCCGTGGATATGCTGCCATTTTTTTTTGTCCATTCATCCATCCGCCCGCCCGCCCGCCCGCCCACCCGCTCGCCCGCTCGCCCGCCCGCCCGCCCGCCCGCCTGTTTGTCTGTCTGTCTGTCTGTCTGTCTGTCTGTCTGTCTGTCTGTCTGTCTGTCTGTCTGTCTGTCTGTCTGTCTGTCTGTCTGTCTGTCTGTCTGTCGCCGATGAGTCACCGATCGGTAATGTTTCAGTGTGACTGGAGCTATACTTATAGTGGGACCAACTGAAATGGGCTATATTAATAGCTTACTTGTTCTTGCCACATCTTTACTACAGATGCACGTTTCTTATACGCGTAGCACTGCATATTGATTCTTGACGTTTAGGAACGTCCTTAAAGCATTCATTGCCGCATCAAGAAGGCATTGTAATTTCAGGCAATGAAGACCACAGGCTTCTTTTCAAAGCTTTCTTGAAACCTGTACAAGGCTTTTTTTTTCTGTTAAGGCTTCGTCAGAATGCAGTTAATGCAGCCGGCACTTCGGTTTCAGAAGCGCAGCACGATCACAACTGCGATATCATTCAAGTGTGGAAAAGAAAAAATAACGGCTAACAAACACAAGAAGGAAGACTGAACTAGAACTGTGACCACGCACACTGAAACCGAGCAAAAAAAAAGCCAACAGACCCACATAATCAGCCTGTTATGTGTCCTTTTTCCGTAGTGGGGAGGTCCAAGACCTTCAGCACACAAGCGTACAAGTGAAACGGCCAGCGTACCAGTGGCACTGGTGTACTCACTGTATTTGTCAAGATTCTTGACGTCAGGCATCACGCTCTCTATCTGGCTCCTGAGCTGCTGAGCCTTGGACGGCAGCAATTCTTGGTACCGCATGAAGAGGTACACCAGGTTGAACATGTTGACGCACTGCAATACGGGCCAAGCACATAGCTTCAACACCTGTGTTGTGTCTTTTTTTTTTTTCTTCCTCGCATGCATGTCACTCACGCCGCTATCTTAGCATCTATGTTCTGTGTTGACGATGAGTGGCAGCGTAGCTTGTACTTGGCTAGCACAAAGCAGGGAAAGAAGATCATACGATCTGATAAAAAATAAGGTTGGAGCTTCCACTGCGATTTTCAGGTAAGTCTAGATTACTGTTAATTATTTTAATAAAACACGGTCTTTTTTGTCATCCTTGTCTTTCTTGTACACATTAGAGCCTCACCAGGTGGGAAAAATATCGATTAGTGCATAAACAAGAAATATCAGTTCCGATTCTTCTGCGAGACAAGGCTTTCACGGCTAGCTATAACCGTGCCCGTCGAAAGAGCAAGCGAAAATTGCCAAAAATGAGAAATCCTGGCCCACTAACCTTAAAACTTGATATCTTTTACACTTCATTTATCATAAGTTGTCGACTAACAGGACATAACAGAAAGCTCTGTTGGAACAAATTAGTAGGGGGGGGGGGGGGGGTAGTGAAAGGTTCTGTAAAATTTAGCCGTTCATTCAGCCTAATTAATAATAAAGCGCACATTCGTCGGTCGGGTGAGAGCTGGACATTCGTGCTTCCTATGCTAAAGCATGTGTCTCACTGCTATCTTCATGTTTGTCACGTATGGGAGCAGTCCCATGTAGAATAAATAGTATGACGTAATATTTGCACTGCACCGAGATCAGAAACTTCGATAGTACGTCGGGAATATGTCGTGTAATGCCCCCATCAGAATTTAGCTCTAAATTATCGTCTCCTCTATTATATGTTCGCTGGGAGGGACGTACGCTTGTCGGGGAAAATGCCGACACAGAAACCTAGCTAAGTTTCCTCGTCGACATGTCGGAAATATGCTCTGAAACAGGTAGCTTTTGTTTTTGTAAAACGTGCATCACCACAATAATACTTATGCTGCGGTGAAACACTCTTGCGTCGTCTGGTCCCGAAAAAAAAAATGGTTTTGCGACATCAATGGCTCCCAGAACAAGAGCGAAATAGCACGCGATATGTCTGATTACCATTTTAGTGCGGACAGACAGCTTAACAAGTGCAAATTCTCAAAACGCAACATTCTGCGGGGGAGCAACTACACGTTACGGCAACTGGGCCCTTTTGGCATGTGTACGCACTGGTTACTCGTATATGTTATCACAGCATAGTAAACGCGAAAAAAAAACAGAAAACAAGTTTAATATGTTGATCTATATACAGCAAGATCAACGGTTTTACATAAATAGGCTTAGAAAGCATTACTTACGAAAGCTCTACGATAAACCAAACACATTCAGCAAACAGAGCCCTCACCATTATACAAGTTAACTCTCGGCCGATTTTTAACGCTCCGGAAAGAGTTTCGTAATTTGTAGTCACAGTTCTCAAGACAATAACGTTAAAGCTGCGTGACATATCCTGAATAAATAAATAGAGAAGTTCAGTGAATGTGTGAAATTTCTACGTGTAAAGTATATCAAAAGTATTTTGAAATATTCTAAATAAATCCGGTATGTTCAGGTTGTGAAACCACGACCGATTGTCAGTCGTTCCCACTTTAAACCTCGAGCATGATGACGTGTACCTAGTCGTAAAGAGGAAATTTTTTCATTATATTTATGAAGTGTGGCTGTGTGCCCGCCAGCAAACTGGACACTGTTTCAATGAAACGAAGTTTATCACTAGTCTATCAAACTAGTGTGCGATGGCAATGCGCGTTAAAAGAACGCCAGATGGTCAAATTTTCAGAAGCCCTCCACTACAGCGTGCCTCATAACCATATCGTGGTGGGTTCGGCGCGCAAAACCCGGATATTATTATTATTATTATTATTATTATTATTATTATTATTATTATTATTATTATTATTATTATTATTATTATTATTATATTATTATTAGTTTATCGAACCCGATGCTTGTAATCTATCTGTTTGAGCTGTACATGGCACCTATGGCATTTGATGTCTCATGCTAAAATAATGGCTAGGCTTAATCTTTGGAGTAATATTCATTCCAAAACTACCCCCCCCCCCCCCCCCGCACAGCCCCCCCCCTATGCTCCTCGGCCCGACGAAAAAAAAAACAGGCTAAGCGTTTCCTCTCTACCTGATGAGACATCGACGGCAGTCAACGCATTCGGAATGTAATCGCATGCACCCTTCGTGCGGCGGAGATTGACGGCTCGTTTTATCTCTGCTTCAGCCGCGTTCGTCCCCAGCGCTGGCACGCTTTTACTCGCTCATAGAACACAGAATGCGCCAGGCGAATGTTATAGATTTAGACTTTACACGGGAAGGTGACGCCGACGGCAGCAAAAATACGCCGAGTGTGTCCGTGTAATTGTTATCATAAAAACAAAATAAGGAAAGAACGTACAAAGCAGAAGGCCGCCAGCACCTTGATCGTTCCTGGGGTGTTCGTGAAGCACATCTCCTGTCATGGAAGAGAGAAGGCGATCCCATTAAGGTCAAGATATTCACCGTTATAGCCATCGAGGGTGACTATCTAAACTTTCGCTCCCTGTACGCGCACGTGTACCCAAGGAATATATCTACCCGTATTTTATTCGAGCAATACCGCCTCTTGAAGATTTCGGTAACGTCGAATGGGGCTCACCGCAACAAGATGGGCCGACGCTCGACACCGCAAGTTCTTCTTGGTGATGGTGATGATGATACTACTTCTTGGGTGATTGGCACTTACCCACTCAGTGGGTCGGCAGATATTGGGTGGATCATACAGACCGGCATTATTACTGCAAGTTTCGAGTGTTAATAAATGTTCCAGATGCAAATGCAATGAAGCGTAAGTTATGATGGATCCTAATTTTAGCTTTCACGTCTCGCTCGCATTGCGAAAGAAGGCTATCCTCTTCATCTTTACGCCCTTGATTAGAATCAATGAGGTAACAACCATGAACACGCAGTTTTTCAGATATCTTATGATGTGGCGTATATTACCTATTCACAACTCCTTTTATTTCGTCAGATAACCCGAGCATTTATCTGGAGCATGAACGAATATCACCCATTTGGCTCATGAAAAAAAAAAACGCCAGGCCTGCGCGGTAGGCGCAGCACAGTCACAGCGAAGGCTAGAAGAGCGGCCTTTCAGAGCCTTTTCTAAACACTCATTGGGTAACTACCGCAAGCACACTTGCTTGGTACCCACTAGGGCATTAATAATAAACTTTTGGGTAGTAGGCCGACATTCACTACGCTGTTTTTCGTCATTCTTCTGAGAAGCGTGGTATCCGCTAAACACTTGCTAGAAATTTTGTGCCAATTGTTGATGCAGTGGCTGACGACGATGAGGGGGAATTATGGCTGAAGTGGGTATGCGCCACATTTAATACGGAAACAAAAACAAGCTTTTGTAATGGATCGGAGCATCGCACGTCGCACTCGTTAGTCTATTCGCATTGTGCGACGACTGGTTGTTTTTTTCGCTGTTGTAAAACGCTTTATAAATCGTATTCACGCGATTGCTTTCCTGACATCAAGCCTTCCAAAGGCAAGGTTGACAACAAGTCACAAGTACCGGCGTAATTCAGTGGTAGAATATTGGGCTGGCACCCAGTGGATCCGGGTTCAAGCCCCACTGTGTCATTGGTGCAAGGTTTACGGACACCGGTGGCGGTGGCGGACAACATGCAACTGCGCGTGATCCATGTTGTGATCTCATAACAACTTTCACTGTAAAAAAAAAAGAGTGAGAAAGAATCACCCTGCCTAATAGTGCAGTTACCATCCACCGGTTTCTATATGTGTTCTAGGCCAATCAAATTCCCCAAACAAACGAACAAAGCTTCCTGTTTTCCTTTTATTGCGATAGCAATTACAATGCAGTCTCCACTGGTTTTTTGCCGTGGCCGCCGTCATTCACCGCAATTATATATACGGACACACAAGAAAGAAAAAAAAGCCATGCACGCTCGGCACCCAGCTCGTCACGATGCACCGATGCACGCTTATTTCCCACGCGTACTTCACCACACAAATGGGGGGGGGGGGGGGGGTAGATGCTTGTGCGCGCACGCTTATTCTTTGGTGGGAAGAACCACGTGCCTTCGGCTTTCACGGGAATGATTTCGTTAGTTGCCGGGCCCACTTCGGTTACTGCACAGTCCCCGTTAGCGAAAAGAGCGCGCTTTTATACACAGCGAGGTATAAGCAACTGGGACACTTCTTAGTTTGCCTATCATCTATACCTGTGATTATGTTTCGTGTGTCGTTTTATTGCGATAGCAATTATATGGACACTCTCAGCTGGATTTTGCCGCCGGCGTTGGCGTCGCCGTTCACTCACAATATATGTATGTATACGTACTATATATATATGAAAACTCAAGAAAGAGAAAAAATCTAGAAAAATACTTCGGCACGTAGGAATCGAGCGTGGGACCTCAGCGTCGTGAATGTGAGGCGTTAAGCACTCAGCCACCGAAGGGGCACCTCCTTCAATGTTCAAACGGCAAGCTATTTATATCTACCACTTACCGCTGTTGGCGGGTATCTTGGGGGGGGGGGGAGAAAACTATTGCGTTTCCAGCATTATCAGCAAGATGGCGCAATGAACGAGCGGCGGCTCTCATCTCTCCCGCGTGCTTTGGCCCGCAGAGAGGAGGCGCGTGGACGATCTCTCGCGCGCCCTTATCTCCCGGTGAGGAGGATCATACGCCTTGGCTGGCGTTGGGCTTGCACTGGAGCGATTCTGTTGTAGTTACGGAGAGCACAAAGGTCTCTGCAATTGTTGCACAGCCTCCATTTGCGAAAAGGGCGCACTTTTCAGACACAGCGAAGTAAGAACTGAGACGCTTATTCGCGTTCATCTGTGCCTGTAAGTACGTTTTGCGCGTCATTTGTGCGTGAGGAACGCGGGGCACGTTTCGATCTGCTTGCCATTCTGCGTGTGACCTTCCAATGTGTCGCTATCGCGTTCATTGCTTCGCCTTCACGGCAAAGCTGTGACGTTTTTCGTTTAAACAGCGCATCACGTGTCGAGCGGTAACCGTTGTTAGTTCGCTCTCATACTGTGTGTGTTAGTAAAATTCAGGTTCTTTTCGATGTTAGTAGAAACCAACTCTCATCACTTGGCGTCCCGAGACGGACCACTCGAAGTGGTACAGCAAAGGGGGAGACGAAAACGTACTGCCACTATACAAATAGTGGCGCTTGACTTGCTGGTTGCTTGAAGATGAAGCAGACGCTGGAGAAGTTCTAGTAGGCTGCGAAAAACTTGTATTTACAGACTGTGCGGATTTTACAAAGTTACGGACATCATACAACCAAACAAAAAAACGCTTTGGAAATGAACCGTTTTCTGTAGGGTTACCCTACAGGATTCGGCAGAGCCGATGGCGCCTAACACCTCAAGCCCGGTTCATAACGCTTGGCGGAACTTCGCGGCCTCTTCTTATTCCCTCGGTGCTCCCCCTTACACAACTCTCGGCGAATGGTCGCCTGTTCGTCCTCTGATAGAACAGTACGCTTTGTTAATCAAAAACCTGCCACAAGGACGCCACCTTCAAGTACGTGAGGGCTCAGGCCCTCTCCCCAAATAACACAACAACCAAAATGTAAATAAAAGAAATCTAGAAAAAGTCATAGAGGCAAGGGCCAGCTCAGCGGCGCACAATTATCTAGACTTAGAGCTGCACGTACTGGGGTTTGCGACCATAGGAACGGCTTCCCTGGAAACATGTCAGCTTCTTGTCGACGAGGCGATAATCCGCCTGTCCGCTGCGTGCTGTGAGACAACGAGCTCGCTGACGACATGGGATTCTACTTGCGAGCTCACTTGCAAGGATAAACAGGGAAGCAGTGTCGAAGGCATGTCAATGCGACAAAACGCACTAAATCGCCGACCGGGAGCCCGGTTCACGTGTCGGACACGCCTTCACGTGTCTCAAGCCCGCCCGCTTCTGAAGGCTACCATAACTAAGCCCGACCGGGACGAAAAGTTCATGGCGATCTTCGCGGTTTCGTAACGCACGTCGCCAGACGCGGCGGAGCCTTGAAAGCGCGCGAACAGCATGCAGCTGGGCCGCAGCCGAACCGAATGGAGGAGTCACCGTGCTGCGCCGGGTCTCGGAAGAGGTCCATCGATGCGCCGGCTGCAAGTTCCGTGAGGCAATTAGGGGGTCGTCACAATGACGTTTCTGATTCTACCCCTTTTGTGGCCCACGTGGGGGTTCGTTTCTTTTTCCTGAGTTAAAAGGAACTACAAAGGCGCCTCAGGAGCTGCAGCACTTCGGGAGGCACCGTGCGTGCTCACGGTGTCTACGGTCAGAGCCGAACCGGTCGGACACCTAGTGCCCTGCAAGCAATGCTGCGGGCCGGAGCAAAGGCAGCGCCACGGCTGACATGCCTCCCCAAGCTTACGGCACAACGTAAACAAAAGTAAACTAAAACTGTCACGCATCCACCTCTTATCGCGGTCCTGCAGTGTTGTTTTACGCGTGCGTCATTTGTGTGTGAGCAGCGCGCTACACGTTTCGATCTGCTTGCCGTTCTCAAAGTTACATTCCAAGTTGTTGCTTCACCCTTGCGGTGAAACTGTGACTTTTAAATGCGAAGCATTTCTTAGTGAACTTCGGTGGCTTTGAGCTTATCTATCTATCTATCTATCTATCTATCTAGCCGCTTACGTTTGGGTGCTCTCATGGTCACCCCCCTCACTTTGAGTGAACCAAAATCAGCATGGCAGGGTAAGATGGTTTGACGAATATGACGCGCTGGTGAAGACATGAATAACGTCACAATCACGTCGGGTACGTCATCAAACACTTCCCGCAAGACAGTGGCACATACTCACGGGCGGGTATGTGCCGCTGCTAAGCGGGTGATTTACACTTAGTATCTACGCAGAAACGACGAGAACACACATGGACAATATTAACGGGTGAGCGTTAAGAAATATCCGACATCGGTAGCATCGACCCGACGAATGCAAATAATAAATTTGAGGGTCCCATCAGTAATCAAACCCAGGAATTCAGCGTGGCAATCAAACATTCTACCACAGAGCTACGCCAGGTCTCGGAACTACTTTCCGAACAGACACTAATCTTCTTAAAATGTCAATAGTGCTTGCAATGCTGCCTACCCAATTTTATAGCGGGATCGAATCCCGGCTGCGGCGGCTGCATTTCCGATGGAGGCAGAAATGTTGTAGGCCCGTGTGCTCAGATTTGGGTGCACGTTAAAGAACCCCAGGTGGTCGAAATTTCCGGAGCCCTCCACTACGGCGTCTCTCATAATCATATGGTGGTTTTAGGACGTTAGACCCCACAAATCAATCAATAAATTACCCAATTTTATAAACATCACAAATGTACTCCTTTCATACAGCCGTCACGTCGAGTTAACGTTAATTGTGGTGAGGTGCCATGTTTTTGGTGCGAATATATAATCAGTGTTACAGACATTTATTCGTCACTCAGATGCGTCTTAGGTCGCGAATCAGTACTAAGGGGTCGATAGCCACTCGTTGACGCAAAAATTTTGATATTAGTAAATTTGATGTCAGTGCTCCTTTAAGTAGCAGTGTCAAGGGCCAGCAGTCTTCGCGAGCATCAGCGCTTCATATCAGCTTCTAGGTGTTGCTAAAACACATTTCCAGCTGACATCGTTGGGCAGAGTGTAAAACTGGTTATATAAACAACTGCAACTCTTCAACATATATCTTTGCGTGCAACATTTGTACATATATTTGGCGTCATTTCATGGCGTGATCGATAAAAAAAAAATGCGACACGGTCACCTTCACTCCCCGTGCTTCGCATAAAGTTGATTCCCAGATACGCGTGATCTGTCATTTTTTTTTTAATTTCGACTTTTTCTGACAATGACAATATAAACACTTCAAGGGCATTCTTGCCATCGCCGTGAGGTTGCGTCGGCATTACCGGTTCCGCTTATAATGAGCTGACTAGGGTTTTTTTGTTTTTTTTCTCTCGAAGTCACTGGTCCTATTTTTTAGTAACTTGTCGCGTTTTGGGGGCTTATTTGCATGTTCGCAGAAGATATAGTTATGTTAGTGATAATCGGGTTCTCCAATAGCACGTTTGCCACTCACTAATAACGCGTTTGTCGTCCGATGGCTATGAGTAGCCAATTATGAAGTCAAAGCCGATTGGGGACTACCTTGGAGACAATGTTAACAAATTAATATGCACTCTTGTTGATACTTGCGCATATCTTCGCTATTCAAAAAGTAGTTTTTTCAACGTACCTACGTACTTGAGTGACGTTTTTATCCTAATTGGAAATATTTTCAAGAAAGAAATCTGTTAAATTTCCGCTTTTTGGGGGGCCTTTTTTGTGATGATCACTTGCTCGTTAGCTCCGTAACGTCTGGTAACTGTGTTTCGCCTTAATCCCGAGCAGAAAGCAGATAACATTACTATGGTGGCTAGAAGGGGGAAGCGTGACGCGCACAGTATGCTCGCCTTGGGAGAGGGGCACGCGGAACATAGCGAATATCCTGGCCGCCGCAAGAGGCGCTGGTGTAGCAATAGGTGCGTCTGTCGTCCGAGTTGACGAGCTAGTTTGGCGGCGGATGGACGTGTTTTGCGAGTGCTCCAGATCAACTGCGCAGATAAGTGTTCTTGCATGCTTCGAGCTTGTATTTATTAATTGATAAGGCAGTGGTGCAAACCTTTGATGCTCTTATGACCTTTGAACCTTATGCTTTTATGACTTTTGAACCTTTGAAGTATGGCTGTTGGGGGAGGGGGGGGGGACTGTCATCTGGTTTTTTTCTTTGTGTTTTTTCTCCTGCCACCACTGGGTGGGAGTGCAAGTACACCAACCACGTAAATATTTGAAGTAGATTTTAGTTGTTTTTTTTTACTTAGGGCAGTGTTCGTCGTACTCCGAGTTCTGTATATTTGAGAGGGGCAATTCAGGTACTCATGGACATGGCTGAATTAGTGTCAAAAACACAGAAAAAGAAGACCTGGTGAAAAAGCCTAAAATGTTCAAGATGCGGGGCGGGTTTAAATTTGGAGGGTAGTGCAGATGTGAATGCAGAGGAAGCTGACGCCAAGTGTAGACAATGTGAGGTCGATGAAAAAAAAATGGAGAAAATGGTGATTACCCAGAGTACTGATGATGAGAATCACTGACCTGGAGACTGCGTTGGCAGTCGATGAGCAGCCGATAGCGGGAACGGTAGGGCACCAGCACCCAGAACAGCGGAGAAGAAAGGGAAAATAGTTCCGCAAAAAACAGCTTCAATAATCACAATACCAACTTCCGCAAAGTAGTTGTGGGAGTGGGAGGAGACAATGCAGCCGGCGGTACAAGCGCAAGTAACCTCCAGGTTCGGGACATTCAACAGAAAAGTCGGAGCACGTAATAATTGCCGGGGACTCGAATTTAAATCAATGCGCAGAAGCAATCAAAGACAGCATAAGAGGCGACAAGAGGGTTTCAACAGGGACGTTCCCAGGACATAAGTTAGAATCCGTCGAGGCAAGCGAGTGCAAAACTCAACACTAAAGCTAATGGACGAAACCCCGTGATGATTGCGGCCGGTCTAAATGATGTTTAGAATGAAGAATCGGCAGCACTAGTGACCACATTGGCGAAAGGGGTCGATGATATGCGCGCCATTGCCCTCAGGTACAAAAGTGGTATGCACGATAACAGAGGTACCAGTGCGTTACGGAAACCTGCAAAGGGCGGTTGTTGATGAAAAACACAGAGCTATGGCAGATGAGTTGAGATAAAGGCTTTGAGGTAGTCGAAATAAACAGAGAGGTGCATAGGTGGGGTGGTTTTCAACGAGACAGAATTCACTTCGATAGGTCATGAGATGGGTTGGCGACTTGCAAAACGGGCAGCAGCTTTTTTGGGGGCACGCGGGCTCTTTGGTGTCTAGGGTAGCTAGTAACTAGGAAAACAGCCAAGGGGGCTCTTTTACAGATGGTGTAGATAGATACGATTCTAAAGTGGCACCAATATCTAAGACAAGTAAAGTCCATGGAATGAATCGACGTAGGCACAAGGGCCAAGCTAATTCAGGTGTAGGGTATACTAACATGCAGGGCGACAGGAATAGGTACAATTGGGAAGAGATAGCAGAACAGCTAAGGGAGGAGAAGCTGATGGTATGTAGGTTTGTAGAAACACATCTTAGGGACATGGAACAACCACCTCGCAATCCGGACTATGCATGGAAATATTGTAATAGAACAGAAGGCAGCAGAAAGGGGTAATGGTGTTGGGGCATTTCATTCATAAAAGTACAGACTGGCAAGGGGTCAAGCAGTAGTGCAGGGAACATGGTATTGGGGCATTTATTCATAAAAGTAGAGACTGGCAAGGGGAACATTTATAACTAAATGGGGAAGTGGCAGGGCAGATGACGCTCCTGGGTTCTGTATACTTGTGGACAGGCGCAAAAGCCAGAGAGGAAAACCAAAAAATGGTGTACCAGATTTCTGTGTATGTTAAAGAACACCAGGTGGTCAAAATTTCCGCAGCCCTCCATCACGGCGTCTCTCATAATAGATAGATAGATAGATAGATATGTGGGGTTTAACGCCCTAAAACAACCGCATGATTATGAGAGACGTCGTAGTAGAAGGCTCCGGAAATTTCGACCACCTGGGCTTCTTTAACGTGCACCAAAATCCGAGAGACAGGCCTACAACATTTTCATCCCCATCGGAAATGCAGCCGCCGAAGCAGAGATTCGATCCCGCGACCTGTGAGTCAGCAGCCGAGTACCATAGCCACTATACCACCGCGACGGGGCATAATCATAATCATAGGGTGGTTTTGGGATGTTAGACCCCACATATTAATCAAGAAATGGTGCAGTGCATAGAAAATGACATTGATGAACTAGGAGAAGAGTGCAAGGTAATCGTATCATAAGATATGGATGGATACACTGACCCAGCAGGCAGAATGCTAATGGATATGTGTGAAATGCATGATTTAATCATTTGAAACAGTACCGAGAAGTGCGAAGGGCAGATAACTTGGGAGGTGAGAACGCTGCAGTCGACCATAGATTACACAATCATGTCACATAGGATGTATGATCGGCTAAGGGTGACGAGCATAGATGAATATTGGTAAAGAAGCTTAGGTAGTGATCACGAACGTAGCAAGGCGGAGTTCCGGAAGAGAAATGAAAACGGGAAGGAGGCATTATGAGCAACCACATGATCATTTTCATTCAGAAAGGCAAATAATAATAGCAACTAAAGATATTGAGAAAATAATCAATGAGAATACTAAACAGAGAGGACGCACACAAATCTAACCTGGTTGTTTGAGTTAGAGCTTGCTAAGGTACGATTCAAATCAACCGGAAAAAAGAGACACAAACACAAGAGCTGGTGGGATAAGGAAGTTAAGAGAGCCATAGCAAGACGTCAGGAAGCCTCCAGGGAACACAGGTATGCTAAACAGAGAGGCGAACCGGAAGATGATGTTGAAAGAAAATAGGATAAATTTTTAAGCTGCAGAACGGAAGTGTTCAATCTGATCAATGAAAATATTAGAAGAATGAGAGCGCAATGAATGGTGGAAGTAAACAAAAAGGATAGAAAGGCAGCTACAAAGTTTTGGAACCATCTCACTTCTTTGAGTAATAAGACAAGCATGGAACAGAGGTTTTCAACAACAGTTCAAGGGGTTAAGCTTGAAGGGGATGAGGCAATGGATATAAGAACCATAATGACAGAAAAATTTTAACACCAAGGATGCGCTGCATTCACTATACCAGATGAGGGTGGACCAATTAGTGCAGTGGCTCCACTGGGACAAGAGTAGGAAAGGGCAGAGAAGAGGGTTCTTAATAGCACATCGATAGACCCTGACGGCATCTCAGTTGTGCTAATAAAGAAACTAGGACCAAACTCTAAGCAAATATTAAGAGAGGCAACAAGCAAAAAAGCTCCCAATGGGTGAAAACTAAGCAGGATGAGCATTATCTATAAAGGAAAGGAGGACAAAGCTGATATAAACAGCTACCGTCCTATAACAGTGACATCAGTAGTTTACAGGCTGGTGATGCAGATAGTAAAGGAAAGACTACAGATCTGGGTGAAAATGAGGGGGTGCTGGGAGAACTACAAAATGGGTTCTGTAAACGAAAGAGGTTGGAGGACAATCTGCTTTCATTGATGCAATGTATTGAAATAGTGGAAGAAAAGAACACAGGCCTCTGTGGCTGGCATTTCTAGATAGAAAGGGAGCTTACGATAGCGTGATTCAAGAAGACTTGTGGGGAATACTGGGTACACTAGATGTGAAAGATAGAATAACTAATCTTATAAAGAATATCTATAAAAGTACCAAGGTAGTTGTAAAATGGGAAGAACAGGTATCTGAACCTATAGAGATACAACACAGGCTTCTACAGCGATGTTCCTGGTCACCTTTGTTATTTATGCTGTATCTACAGGAACTAGAAGCCAAATTAGAAGGGAGTCGACTCGGCTTCAGCCTCTATTTTGCCAAGCAAAGAAAACACGTTGAACAGTCTATAACAGCATTGATGTATGCAGATGATATAGTATTAATAGCCGACAACAAGGAAGATCTGCAAAGATTGATAGACATCTGTGGTAATGAGGGAGATAGATTAACTTTGAAGTTCAGCAGGGAAAAATCGGCAATCATGTTTTTTAAAGATAATGAAGGCAGTGTGCATAAGATACAGGAAGTCACACTAGAGAGAGTGGATAAATAGAAATATTTGTGCGTATGGATAAACAACGGGACTGAGAAACTAAGGGAGCACGAAAAATACTTAATGACTAAGGGCAACAGGAATGCAGCTACAATGAAATGTAGGGCACTGTGGAACTACAACAGGTATGACGTTGCGAGAGGGATTTAGAAAGGTGTCCTGGTCCCGAGTTTGGCAATGCTGTGTTGTGCATGATCAGAACTACAAGCAAGATTGAAAATTAAACTTAGCATAGGTAGACTTGCTTTGGGAGCACACGGGAATACCCCAAATTAGGGGATACAGGGTGACATGGGATGGACATTTTTCGAGTGCAGGGAAGCTAGCAGCAAGATAGAATTGGAGGAGCGATTCAGAAAAATGATAGGGGAGCGTTGGGCTAGGAAAGTTTTCAGCAATTTGTACACGAAAAATGTTTATACTAAATGGAGGAAGCAAACTCGAAAATTGTCAAGCAAGTATTTAGACAACAGTAGAATACCACTTCAAAAGGAAACATCGGTTAAGAAGGTGAAGGAAACAGAGAGGGACATCTGGAAGATCGGAATGCTTATGAAATCATCACTAGAGACCTACCCAACTTTCAAGCAGGGAATTGCAAAAGAGAAAAATCTACGATAATTTTCAAACCACTTCCCTGTTGTTCGAGGCAAGAACCGGAGTATTGCGGACTATGACGTGCCGAGCCAAATACGAAGGCACAGACACGGTATGTAGTGCATGTGGAGAGGAGGAGGAAATTGCTGGACATTTGATAATGTTTCGTAAAGGGCTCCGAACTATAGTCGAAGATAATGGCGTGGAATTTTTCAAAGCATTGGGGTTCAGGCACAGTGAAGGCAAAACAGACTAACTGGTAGAAATAACCAGGAGGAGGCTAACAGATTGGTGCCTACAATCAAGGTGCGAGTGAAATTCAATCCTTCAGCACATTTAAACTTGTGGCTAGGTGGCGTGAGCCATTGCCTGATCTAAAGGGTACAGCCGGATACATCCATCCATTGGTTTGATGGCCCGTGCACTCGCCTCCACGTGACCACGTCCACTTCGTTCTCTTCACCTTGTCACGGCAGCATGAGAAAAGTTCTTACGATGAGTGTTACGCACGGGTACCGACATCCTCCCAAATGCCCTCACCTGCCTACTTTGACAGCCAAGGCGTGGTAACTCACGGTCGATTGCACGCACAGAATCAAAGAGATCAGCAGGCAGCTCACACCTTTCAATGTATTGTGTTCTCATTGCAAAGTTTTCTCATTGCAAAGTGAAGCGACGATGGTCGGTTCACTTGCTGGAGTGGTCAGGTTTCCTTAAGGCCCAACCACACACATGCGTTGCAGCGTGTGGCTGGTACACTCGGCGTCACGTTTTCTCCCTTGGATGAAGAAAGAGGTTGCGCAGCTTTGTGCAGCCGCTCGCCCTCTCCCTTAAGTTTAAATTTTACTACACCTAGAGCGTATAAGCAGGCAGTGATTGATTCATTGATATGTGGGGTTTAATGTCTCAAAACCACCATATGATTACGAGATCCGCCGTTATGGAGGGCTCTGGAAATTTCGACCACCTGGAGTTTTTTTTAACATGAACCCAAATATGAGCACATGGGCCTACAGCATTTTCGCCTCCATCAAAAATGCAGCCGCCACAGCCGGGATTCGATTCCACAGTATAAGCAGGCATAATAAGCTTTTCAATTAAAAAGCAATCGATCGGAGGATATGTTCATTTGGCCTTGAAGTTGGGCTTCACAGCGGAGGGAATTTTTTTCTCTCTCTCTGTCTCTGTGTGTGTGTGTGTGTGTGTGCGTGTGTGCATGCGTGTGTGTGTGTGTGCGTTTGCAATAGAGAGTTTACGAGCGAACTAACAGTTGTTCATTCAGTTTGTATACTTCACTGCAAGTTTAAATCAAAGTGAATTTGAATATATCGATATTCGTTACTTGCACAAGCGTACCGATCACGTAATAGGGCACCAGTGCAATTATTCACAAGTATTCAGAGTACTTGCAAGAAAAAAAAACATTCCACTCCATTACAAGACTGAATAAAATCCAATTTCAGTATTTCAGTCAAATACATGCAAAATAGACTTTAATGTTACCCTTGAGAAAGGTGCAAGTTCTGTTTTAGCCAGGCTGTGCTCTGGTAAAACCTCTCGCTCTGCAGCACCCGCTGACGGGAGGTGCAGGAATACCGAATGTCATAATCTGAAGGCATTTCACCGGCATGGGGGTGGGGGGGGGGGGTTCTAGTAGCCACTACAGTAGACTGACCCCTAAAACTAGATCTCTTTTAAACCAAGAATTTCTTCAGCATAAAAAAAGCATCGCTACAAATCTGCCAGAAATATTTCAACAATCCGATTGCTATTCACCAATACGAACCAGCTCAAGCAAATTAAAGTATTAGAAATTTTAACAAATGGAATAACCTTGAGGGACAAAGAAAAACAGAAGAATGTCCAAAGTGTAGTTCCATATGCTTTATTATGATGACTCATGCGATGGTAAAAACACTGGCAAAGCAACAGAACTGGCAATGGCTGATTATGACCTCCCTTAGAAATTTTGTTTGCTTAATACAAGCTGGCTTTGGCCAAATTCTAACTCCATGCTGAATGGAAGCAGGAAAAAAAAAAATCTGAGGGCATAAGAATGCTGAGCACTCTGAAACACCATCTCGATATGGCCGTTATGCTCAATAACTGGCTAGACAGTGGAAGCATCAACGGATGCTCTGCCGGAAGATGGTTGAGGCAGTAGCATTCATGTGCAGCTTCTTCTGTTTTTTCTTTGATGGGTCGACTGAAAAAGCAGTTCCATATCCGCAGCGTTTCATCCGCACCCGCCGATGCGACCATGGTTCCATCAGGGCTGAGGCACATGCAAAGAACGCGAGCAGTGTGCCCTGAAAGAGGACAAAAGAAGAGTCACCCATGCAGATCATAAATGCCAAAATTATGCACAAAAGGGAAACGCAGGCATGCAAGCATCAGTTACCTTGACTCCTTACATCTGTCACTGCTAGACCGAAGATGCATGGCAGGACTTTGGTGAAGTACAATAAGTATTGCCAAACGTGTGCCAGGATAGGCAAAATACACTCGAATAAAGTGGCAAGCACAGTTTCCAAATAGAATTTCACAAGTCATTCCGTTCACTTTTTATGCTAATACAGCTGAATCCATTTATAAAAAACAAAGTGGAGTTCTTGCTTTATACAGTCGAAACTAGGCTAGTGCGAATATTTTAACGAATAGTTGAGTATTTGAATTTGCTTTGATTCGAATTTAAATTATCGAATATTTTTGAATTATTCGCAATGAACGAATAAATGTATATTATTCTGCATGTCCCCGCCTGTAAATGTGGTTTCACTGCAATGTAGAAATGATAAGCCGCAAAGGCACTTATCCAAAGATCTTCGCTTTGCCGCGAAGCCCCTATTCAAATTTAAAGGGGCCCTTAACACTTACTGAACATGGTCAGAAAACGCTGCCGATCGGTAGTCGAGGCTACTGAGAACACGCGAGGCAAATATTGTAGCGCAACACGAAGCCTGTAGTTCACAATAAATTTTCAAAGCTAAAAATTGCTTTCTTTTCTCGACAAATGACACTACAAGCTCAGTAATCACTTGCCACAGCCAAGAACAAATATGCGGCTCCGATCACAGCCTTTGGGTGATTTGAGCATGGCACGCTCGTCGTTACCGAGGCCGCCGCTTGTCCACGAGTACGTGTGCGATCGCACTGAAAAACCGCGTATTCAAAGGGAAAAAAAAAAAAGGGTGCTCAAGGTCACAAGGCGAGTGCGACGTATTTTCTGTCGCCGTGCCGTTCCTCCCTGCTTAACTTCCAGCTATTTCGTCAGGACGGGAAAAGTGAATGCAATTGCAGGGTGGGACCAATTTTTGGAACTACTCTCGCACTGGACTGATTCTAGGCACTTTGCGACAGTAAATTTGAGGCAACAAGCATGTTTACTGGTTCCATGGCTACTTGAAAAAGTGTTGCAGGGCCCCTTTAAGGGAACATGTTACCCTCAAATCAATTCTTAATTTTATTAGGCTTGTTATGACGGCTTATGTGCTCCAAGTATAATAAATTTTAAAACATTAACATATGCAAATCATCACTCGCATCCTACCGAAACTACTACTCAAAGTTGTTTCGACTTCCTTTGATCGGCAAAAAAAAAAAATGGCATTTTCATAGAGCCCTTATTGCAATTCAAAAGAAATATTGTGCAGGTTAGTTAGGTCATCATAAATATTTCCTTTTTTTTTATATGCCATACATACAATTCGATTCGACATTATTCGATAGAAATTACTATTTGCTTCCAATTCCTTTCGAACCTAAAATTTACTACTTCGCACGAGCCTGGTCGAAAGCCTTTATAAGAGACACTTATATAAGAGACAAATGGGTATAAAAGACACCAGTGTGTCTAAGGTAAAATACGGGTTGATAAGAAATGTGTATGAGGTACCCTGCTTATAAGAGACATCTCATATAAAAGACAAATTGCTGCCCCAGAACATGCTTCTTATAAAGGGGTTTAATTGTATTGAGTTCTCACGCCTTGTACGATGTGTCTCTTTTAAGAACAGTACTACACTCCCATTTTCTGATAAACCCTATTTCAGTGATGAGCACAGATGAGTCTTGCATCATTGTCTCTTACAAAGGCGTTCAACTGCAATACTACTTGAATGTGCTGTCATAATTGCTTGCACCAGTACAAATATGAGAATGCAGAGTAGTGCATTCTCACACTAAAGAAGCAAAACCTGCACATGTGCAGCTCGGGGAGGGAGTTGAAAGAGCTGCAAGAGTGAACGTTGCAGCTGGAATTGAAGATGGGAGGGAGCAAGCAGTTCCTACTTCTACCGAACATAATCGATTTAGGCACTGCAGTTTTGAGCGCTTGACCTTTGGTTTCCATACAGAGCTTCATTGCCAGAACTTTGAGGAGCTTTCCAAAGTCTGAGCTGGATGCTTTAACCAGCTAAAAACAAGACTATGCATGCTGCAGGAATGATGGCCAGAAAGCAAGATGAACATAATACACTGAAGCAATGTGACAATTTTTTTTATGACTAGAAAGCAATCCTTTGAATTCTTGATCACAATGTGGACCGATATTGGAATTTTTTCGGCCAATAAATTCTTTTTCTTGAGGGTGAATACTTTATGATTATATATTTATAAGACAGCACAATTAGCATCACCTGTTTTACTGTACACAGCTGTCAACATGCAATTTAAGAATTTGCAAAAATCCTGTGGACATCTTAAAGAAGGGATGTCATTAAGTATGTATTTTATTGACAGTACATTTACTCAAAAGATTTTGGAGATATTGTGGAATACTTTAGCCTTATTATCAAGAACAATATACCTTTAGCAGCAGCAATCAGTGACAAGGAGTAAATTCTCAGCTACATTTTTCTGCTGTTGCTGATATCCCCTGCACTGGAAATTAGGCAATACAAATCTCAAGGAAAAGTGAAAAAATATCCTTATGACCAAAAATCTGGTTTTGCCAAGAAACTAGAAAAATCCATTTTGAAAATATGATATGCATGAAAAAGTTTATTTCCGTAGAAATAGCCCTCGTTTGTGCGACACACACAGACTGAGCAGTAAGGGGTGGCGCAGCTGGCAACCATAAACGCACACAGCAGCGCTTCGCTTCAGGCCAACTGAAAACTGTCGAAGTCCACTTCATCACAGTCAATGCCAAAACGTTTCATGCCTTTGATCTACCACTGTAATAGGAGGATGCATTCTGAGCTGCGTAGTTGCTATCGATGAAACCATCAACAGCGATGGCGGTTCCATGGGCAGCTGTTAGGGCTAATAATAGTCCCTTTAAAATCCATGTGCACATGGAAGTGCCTTTAGAACCGAGTTATTGCTACAACTACATCTACCACTGCTTAGTCTTCGAAAAACAGCGTCGCAATTACGAACGTTGCATGCGTTTATACATTCAGTTTGCCAATGCCATAAATGACGACAGTGAATTTGTCCACAGCGTTTGTAACAAGTTATAGCTCCATTTGCAATCCGCCTGCGCTTTTTGCGAAGGTGCCTTCAGAGCAGCATCACTGCTATACTAATCAAGCCTATTGCAGTTTTGTGCACAGTAGTGGTGGCAAGCCACATCGCTTTGACTCTGCGAACATTGGCCGTGTGTATACTTCAGGATCTCGGTTGTGCCATACATGATCACTTCGTTAGAGACCGCCAGTTCTTCCACAAGAATTATGGCAAATGATAATTTTGACTGCGTGCGTGCTGGCTGTATGCATATTTTTTTAGTTTCCAGGAGACGCTGTTGTTGACCGCCGCTTGGCAGTTTCAACACCCAAGTTCGCATCACCCATCACGGCATAAAAAGAAATGTTTGGAACATCCAAATGTTGGTCCATTGCACACAAAGAAACACGGCCAAAGAATTTTACGAATTCGTATTATACTAAATTACTAGGATAGTGGGAATACTTTCTCAAATATTCAAACGAATATCACAGTATTCGAATTTGAACCATTGGAAATTTAGAAGTATTCTAAATGAACGATCAAGATGTACATTAGTCCACACGTAACCCCTGTAAAGGTTGTTTCACTGCAGTAAATGAGTGCTATGTCACGAAAGCACCTAGCCAAGAGAAATCCAGACTAATTTTTTGCGGTCCTCTACCAGGTTGAAATTAAACAAAACTAAAGTAAAATAGGTTTACCTGCTTATCTGGCGATGATGAGTAATAGAATGAGAAAACGTAGGCGTGAATCAACCGATAAACAACCTGTCGAGCAGTGCCCGACCACAAACCACGGCAATCATGTTGCATTGTCAGTAGTGGCCCAACAACGAACCACAAAGGTTTTTTTTTTTTTTTTTTAAGTTTACCATGCCAGCTTATATGCTTCAAGTATAGTATATTTTAAACCTTGACATATTTTACAGGCTATCCCTTGCATTCTTCCGCAAGTGAAGTCCTGCTACTATTCAAAGTAGTTTTCACTTCCTTTGAACCAAAGGAATAGCATTTGCACATGCCCCATTTCAATTTAAAAAGAATACATTGCACAAGTTAGTTTTATCATAATAAACACGAGCCCATTTTTCTTTTTCGTATGCTATATACACTATTCGAACTCAATTCATTAATTAAATCACTATTCACTTCAAACTTAAAATTCACTAGTTGAACAAGCCTACCGAAATTCGTATCACCAAGATTCTACAGTATACTAGGCTGATGCGAATATTTGAACGAATATAATTTAAATTCACTTCGATTTGAATTTAAGTAATTGAAAATTTCGAAGTATTCAAAGTGAACAAATAATTGCATATTAATTCACACGTAACCACCTGTAAAGAAGCTTTCACTGCATTAAACTAGAGCTAAGCCGCGAAAATGCTAACCTTGGAGAAATCCACCCTGTCACGAAGCCCCGCGACAAGGTTAAATGAACATATTAACATCAAATAGATTGAGCATTTCTTTAGGTTGAAAAGCTTGTTATACCTTGTTATACTGACTTATACATTCTAAGAATAGTAAATTTGCAAACGTAACATATTTTACAGGTAATCAGTAGTATACTCTATCAAAAGTCAAATCCTGCTATTATACAAAGTTGTTCTCACTATTTTTAATTAAAAAGGGCATTTTCTCAGGCCCTGTTTAAATTTTTTTTAATTTTAGGTCAATAGAAGCTGGGTCATGACAAATATGCCCATTTTTCTTTAGAGTGTGCAATACATGCTATTCGAATTTTATTTGAAATTATTCGACCAAAATCGATTGATTGATTGATTGATATGTGGGGTTTAACGTCCCAAAACCACTATATGATTATGAGAGACGCCGTAGTGGAGGGCTCCGGAAATTTAGACCACCTGGATTCTTTAACGTGCACCCAAATCTGATCACACGGGCCTACAACATTTCCGCCTCCATCGGAAATGCAGCCGCCGCAGCCGGGATTCGAACCCGCGCCCTGCGGGTCAGCAGCCGAGTACCTTAGCCACTAGACCACCGCGGCGGGGCGTATTCGACCAAAATCACCATTAGCTATATTCACCATACGCACAAGCCTGTTGTATACACCTGTTGGACTCTGCATCTGGCAATCTACAAAAAGGTGATACAGGTAAGCACAAAATTCCTTGCATGCACTTTTTTTGTGATGCCATCCTTGTACACCTAGAACATATTTTCAGGAACAAAATACTTTGATAAAACTTCATGCAATGTCAGCAAAATTGTACAAGGTATTCCTATGCATAGTATCTTGAAGATGTGACAGGTACGTCTAACCTCCATTTCATACTTTACACTCACCGATGAGATCCGCTACTTTCCTCATCGATGGGTATTTCCATATGCCAAGTTCGTGCTTGGAGAAGCCATGACCCGATACGATTTCTTTGTACTCGTTGGACCACAGGAGAGATGATACCTGTTAAATTAAAGAAATTTTATTGTCTGATGTGCCAAAACCATAATACAATGAGACAGCAGTCTTTTCTGCAGATCACTACACAAACTGAGTGTATACATCAGTTTGATCAAACCATTAAAGCAGAATGTCACAAGGAAGAGCTTAAGAGCGAGAGTGAGTAGACTGACTATTTTGGTGCATCATATATCAGCGAGTCATCCCTCACCCAGTCTGACAAAGATTTGACTTTTCTTTGCACGCATAACAGGTGCTTAGCGAGTGTGCGTGTACGTACACTTGTCACTCAGCAGCGACTGCAATCCTCAATGTGTAGAGGCGACACAAGCAAATGACTCACCTGTGATCCTGTGTCAATATGGTTTAGCTGGGTACCCATGCTGCAGCTCCAGAACCGAATGCAGCGATCAGCGGTACCACCTCCACTTGCTAAAACACTAGACTGCCAAGGACACCAGGCGATGGCCTGCAATAACGGGGGCAAATGCAAGTGACACGGTCTGGCAATATAAAGCAGTTCTGCATTTAGTTCTGGCTCAATCCGTCTACATGTAGGGCAAATGAGAGAGGAGTTATGAAAAGTTATCCTAAGAAGCTTGCCCAACATATAGCTAGCAGGTTGATAGTACACTACATTAGTGAGCCAGGAGAACCAAGTACAGCAGCATTCTTCGATTATATACGCAGAGCAGATGCCCAATAAACGAAATTGTCACACCGGGATTACGAAGCTGTAGGCTGATTGAAATAAGATTGCCTCATAGGCTTCCAATACTCAGTGTAGCAAAACTTCTCTGTTAATTTTAATGCTACCTACCTTCAGTCGAACGGCACACATGCCCAACACTGAGAAATGTGCTGGCATTCTTGTACGCACACATCTTGCAAGTAGAGTACTTATTCGTGTAACTCACACACTCCTGAAATATGACCCCTACATTGTAAATTAAGCAATAGTAGCATCAAGCCAATTTTCGCAAGAACTAATTTATACAAACACTCTTTTTTCCCGAAATCAATCTCCGAGTGGAATTTGTTGCCCGAAACTCTACTCTTCTTTCCTTTTCACCATGAAATGCGCCTTGCGTTTCCTGGCTTTCACAATACTTGTTTGATTTAACAATTTGTTGTGTGCCTGAGAGTGTGGTGCCTTGCTTATGGATTGTGTTGCAGTGGGTGTACTCAGCCCTCTGGAAACGAGTATAATTTGATGGTGATTGCTATGTTTTTCTTACATTTCGTGTATACCAGTATCAATTTTGTTGTAACTTTGTTGTACTTTTATTTTACCTTTGAACTTGCTGTACCTTTCCTGCTTGGACCTTAAATGGTTCGCAGTATATGATAAATCAATAAATAAATAAATAAATAAATAAATTTACTAGCATAAATCAGACTCTTCTGGGATGCAAATGAGACCATAAAAGCTCTACTACAATAAGTTTCGTTAAATTGAACCTGAAGGGACCAGGAAAATGTTCCATTTAATGAGAGTTTTGTTAACATGCACAGGGTACAGAATTCAAGAGAGAAACCAATCATTTGAAAGAGTTGTTCCATGCAATTAGCAATTCTGATTAAGATATGCTCATTTAATGGGAGTCAACTGTATTTCCCTCTCTCACACACAACTACACACGTGCGCACCCACACAAGCGCCAATACACACACAATGTTGGTGCTAGCCTTCAATGCCACTTGCGCAAGCTGACCTTGACGGCAGCCTGATGCTCTGTGAAGGAGTACAAAGGCTGGACAGCCCCGTGGCTCATGGTGTTTGGCCACACGCGCAGCAGGTTGTCGTTGCCACCGGTGGCCAGCATGCGGCCATCAGGCGCCCATCGCAGACCGCACACCTCCTGTTGGTGTGCCGACAGAGTACCCACGTGGTGCTCTGCCACACGCACATCGTGATGGTGTACAAACCCCGACCGTGCGCCGCTTGACAGCACGTGTCCGTTCCAGGACAGCGAACAGACCCGCGACGCGTGCCCCGTCAGCGTACGCAGCCGTTTGCGCTGATGAATGTCCCACAGTTGGACCTGTGCACGGTGCAGAAAGGTTTTTGAAGGGCATGCTGGAAAGCACAAAACCGCAGACACTTGTATGCAAGCTAACGGGCTGCAAATGCAATAACGCAAAAAGCGAAATTCTAGCTGGCTGGCGATTCATTTTTAAGCGTACTACTGTTTGAGAACTGTCATAAATGACTGGCCGACCACATGTTCACTCGTACATGTGCCGATTTTGCAATGGTTCTCCTCCAGATTACCTGCACTACTAATCTTTTGCTCCCTACTCTTATAGTTGGGATTAGCCACTCGACACATTCAACACTACACACAGTTTTTCACTAGGTATAGCATTCAGTCAACAACAACACGTTGCAATCTGCAAAGGGACACAGTACTCCATTTCATTATGCCACCCATAGTTCCTTCTGCGACTAACCATTGGTAAAGTCAAGTGCAAGGTTATCTCCTTCACACACACAAAGAAACCTGCTTTTTCACAAGCACCTCTTAGAGATGTCCCATAATTTTTTTATGGGGTATCAAACTTTTTGTCATTGAAAAACTACAAGGTTTCCAGGATGTAAAATCTTAGCATTTTTTTTCTTTCACCAATGTGTTGCACCAATGTGCAGGTTAAAAATTTCAGGAGAAAGGCTGTCTTCCCTTGACACTTGCACAAATGTGATGTTTCCTTATAGCTAGAGCACTTCTATACTCGAGGACAACTTTTCTTGGCAATGAAGGGAAAGCGACGTGGGCGGAGCTTCTGCATGTGCATTTCTACGTAAAGTAGTCTGGTCAGGTGCCCGTCTCGCACCACTGTGGAACGTTATGGCGGCACACTATCAGCGTTGCATACAATCGCAGACTCTGCTTGGCAGTTCAGGCACACGTAAAAGGCAGTACTTTCTCATGCACGCAAAAATGCAAAGTGCTAACATATAAAGTGACGTAAATACAATCATCTCCCGAATGAGTGTGCTGCATACCGTCTCAAAAGGCTGTATATAGAAAACTAGGTTCATCCTCATTTACATTACAAAATCAACCTCCTTGACTTGAACGTGCCTCCGTGCCTTGTCACCACCTCAATGCAGTGCATTTGAAATGCATTTGTAGCGTTTGTGCTGCCAGCATTTGTCTAGCGTTTATGTTGACAAGACGCTGACATTATGGCCGTCAGGTACAATGACAGGTGCAGTGCTTTGCCACTCTTTCTCTCGCTGTTCGCTGGCTATGAATGTGTAAATAAATGGTTACAGTAGAAATCCTCATCTCGTCATTGTATTTACACCACTGAAATTACTTTGCCCGTAATCTCGGTGCAAGAAATGCATTCGCATTTCTTCACGATTTCCTTCAGGAAGGGGGGGCAATTTTTTTATTGTGCAGAAAATATTCATGCAAACGTGGATCTACATTACCTAATTGGCAGTAGCATACTTGTGAGTTGGCTCCGGACCCTCCGATTCATTACCAAGAAAATTTGTCTAAAGTATAGACTATTGACATCATTATGTGTTGCTTTTTTTTTTTTCAGTACGTATTCATTCCATAACAGGCAGCAAATCAAATTATTTTTAATGAAAAGAACATGATGGCCCATTATAACAATTTCTGGGGTATCATTTGCCAAAAACATGACATTACAACTCAGTATGTTGATATTTTGACACATGAAACACTAACTCGAAGGGGCCAACAAACGATCCTGAGGTAGCAAATTTGCTATAAAGAAATAACTGTACTTTGTACAATGTGAACATGCTGCAAAAATTCTCCGAATAAGTGATGTATCAAAGAAGTTACGGGCGCTAGACCAATCTTTGCGCAATCCTTTGGCAGGTTTCAGTTTCTCACTCAACCTCCCCGACCATCTCTGCCGTGAAGGGTATGGACAAAGCCCATGTCCCCGCTATGCACATTTCCGCAGTGCAACAAAAAGCAAACAATTGATGCAGCCGATGCCCGAGCAAAGCTTTCGCGTAACATCGCTTGTGTCAGTTACTCTGAAGCGACACAGTAATGAAGTGCGGCAAGAGGAAGCAACGAGGTAATCGAATGTTTAGTAGGCATGGCAACTGTGCAGCCTGAACCACATCACCACGGAGCGAAAGCACAGTGCGGAGAACCGATCTCGCAGCTCGACATTACATAGTTTCCCCACAGAAAACATTACATCACTTAGTGGACAATGAAAATTGGTCAGGTATTGAACAGGTGCATGGAAATATTTTTTTTCTAAATAGAGAGCCTCCATGGCTCAGCAATATTTGAAAAATGTGATCACTGTTGCCTCCTACGCGAATGAGCGAGCTTGTTTGGGACGAAAAAAATGAGCCTGGGCCTGTTTACTTACTTTTTCAGATTCCAGTGCATGAAGCGTGTCACTGAAGGGTGGACATCACAAATTTGTTCAGGCAGTATGGCATACCCCAACGTTTACCCAAATCTGAATGTAGGGGCATTGCTACATTTTACTTCCATCAGGATGTAGCTGCTGTGGCCGGCGATTGAATCACTGTAGTTTGTACAGCACGACTATTGAACGGGGCACAAAAAAGATACACATACAACAGAGTGCTAACTTGTACCCAAAGGAAGAGGCATTCATGGTAGAAGCCCGCTTGCCTGGGGCATTGCCAGTGCAAAAGCTTGCAGATCCATATTCCTGCATGTGTATACCTTTCTTGAGTCCCATCGAGAAGTTGCGCTATACAACAGAGATGCTTTACCAACACGCTCAGTCTTCAACCTTAGCGGTGATAAAGCATAGAACCCCGTGCCAAGCAATGCAATGCTATAGCACCAGGCTGCCAAGCCATCGAAGAGACTTCCCACGTAAGAGCATGTAGGCAATGAGGACAACTGTGGAAAACAGATGATCGCACGTGCCTGGCTGTCCGAGGTACCCAGGGCAAGGTATGTCCCATCGGCACACCAAGAGGCCGAACACACATAGTCGGCTGGAGAAGGAAGCTCCACCAGTTGATCCACTTCACCAGACGAGGCATTCCAGGTATACACTTGCCCCTTCAAGCACACCACCAGAAGGTTGCTAGACGACCAGTCCATGAGGTTCAAGTCTACAGAAAGGGGAAGTTAGAAACAGCTTCGACTAGCACATTACAGTGGCCTCGCCCCTGTTAATGAAAATCTGTTAAATGGAATGGCTGCTTAAATGCAACAAGTGCCTCAAATACGGCTGGTTATGTACTCGAATAGTGCCTCCCTTATCCACCTTTCGGTAAATGGAACTCGTGACTGAACATATTTTCCTGGGTCCTTTAGGTTCCATTTGATGAGAGTCTACTGTACACTAGCACAAGGCTTAAAGAACTGTCTTTTGTCGCTGATTATGGCATGCATTCTGCATTTCAGCAAATGCAGCTGCCCTACTAGCATTAGTGAACTATTTCACTCACCTTACCCAATCCCATTCCCTGAACCACCTTTTCCAAGCGGCAAAAATGTTTTACAATGTGTACATTCCTGAAATATTTCCAAAAAGTTTTTTGTGACCTACACAAGTGGAGATAATAAGGGTGCCCTGAATTCGTTATATCAAGGTTTCGTTATATCAATATCCGTTATATCAACTCGTTATATCAATATCCTGAATTCGTTATATCAAGGTTTGAGTGTATTTCCATTAATTGAAGATGCCTGTCGGCTCTCCTCCCAATAAATCTACCAAATTACAAAACACATGTGCTATACACTTGAATAAATGTACATCCTTAATACAGGACAACTATTACATAGAATTACCCACTGCAATATAAGCGACGCGAGTGGTCAGACTGCAGAGAAAGCCACAACTCACAAAAGTCGTCTCTGATGTCAGGACAGTCCAGTATGCGCTCGGCAGACTTAGGTATGAACCGGAAGTACTTTTTTGCCGAAGGAAGTTGTTTTGAAGCACTGTAGAGAATCTTGTTGCCGTTATGCCCTGTGAAAAATTGGAAGCGAAAATGCTTTAGCACGACGGGCTAAAATTAGTTCAGCGGCATGGCATAATGACAGCAAGGTTGCTAGGGTGAGCACAAAAGAAGGATTGTCGCTAGATTGAGCACAAGCACAATACTGTGGCATTCTTCTGCAAACAGAAGAATGACACTGGATTCTTGCAAGCACACCTTCCCTCACTGCCAGAACATCCGTAAGACAATGACGGTGCTTTTTTCGATATCAAATCGCTGGTATTTAGGCAATGATAAAAAGGCAGGTGCACATAATGGAGAAAGCAATTCTTTTATACCCAACGATATTGCTTTGCATAGAAGAATTTGTTTCTTGTACGTGTACCCTCTTTCTTTTGTTATTAAAATACTGGACCCACTGTAGTTTTTACTGAACACATATACATACCCACGTAAAATGACTGGGCCCGCTTACTGGCCCTTTATTTAACTTCAAAGTGCGGCTTCCCAGCAGTCGAGATTTTCTACGAATAGGCAGTTTCATGGGGTGACAGCTGCACGCTATCGCAATACCAACATTTCAGGCAGATTACATACATGCAAGTATTACTGGTTTGTTTTGAATATTTCTACATTTATAAAATTTTGCAGCCAGGTTGAAGCAAATACGACTACTGTAATACTACGAATTTAAATATCCAAAGCTATACAATATTAGCACTGGCCTAGGATAGTCACTTCAAAAAGCAAAAAGTAATACCAAGTTTTTTATGTGAATATCTCCCCTCCACTACCATACGAGAGGAGGGACGATATTTTCACGTGGTCACGACTATGAAGAAGGCAGCAGTCGGCTGGTTCAAGAAAAAAACTTTTACATGATCAAACCTGTGCCTGGTAAACAAGTCAAGTAAACAAAAATTGTGCTATGCGGTAGGCCCAGAAATGAGTAATTGTTGCAAAACTTGGAAGTTCATTAGCACATTGATTAGGAGTGTGCAAACAGCGAATTTATGAACCGAATTAAATACATCTAACAGCAGTAATGACACCAAATCGAATACCATTCGAATAGTTTTCGAATGATAAATAGTCCCTTTCCAAAAGAGTCTTGGAACACCGTAACATTTTATTCGAAACGAATATTCAGAAACTATCACCAAAGAACATTACAGTTGGTTTTAATAGACTCAAAATACCACGATTACAAAACTGAGGTAAGCTTGTATAGGCAGGACCTAGGATCTTCGTAATATTTTACAAATGTTGGTTCAAATATAGAATTCCCTAATGCCAAGTATAATCCATATGATCCAAGTATAATAAATTTTAAAACAAAGTATCTTACAGGTTATCACTCGCATCCCACCAAAACTACTACTGAAGGTTGTTTAAACTTCCTCTGAATGAAAAAAAAAAGCATTTGCATAGAGCCCCTATTTCAATTCAAAAGAAATATTGTGCAGGTTAGGTCATGATAAATATTCCCTTTTTTTTTATATGTCACACATAGCTTTCGAATGCAATTCGAAATTCGATCAAAATCACTATTCGCTTAGAATTCGCTTCGAACCAAAAATTCACTATTCGCACAAGCCCAATATATACATATATTCTGCTCAGATCAGAGGATCTTGAAATACTCACTTTTTCATTGGGAAAAGTAGTGCACAAATAGCGCCACCTAGAGGGTATTGTAGCAGTTAGTAGCCAAGCCAGCACCAGGCTTAAGCACATGCGTGAGGCCGCCATTATAATCTTTGTGGCGAGTGTCGAGGCGAGCCATTTTCGAGTTTCGTTTTGAGTGGTCGGTGCATGGCGTAGCACAATCCCGCCAAATAGGTGGTGTCACTATAGTGCCGCTTATAAAAAGAAAGTTAGAAAGTTGTCCTAGCCAGGCGGAACATTGGAGTGGACGAAAAAAAGTGCACTGAAGGGGCTGCAGTGCGAGATGACATTCCAGGAACTTTCATTGTGGGCATTTTTAAGAAGTGCGGCATATCCAATGCCGCTTGATGGCAGTGAGGATTGCGCACTGTTTGAAGATAGCGATAAAGAAGTCAGCAATGACTACTCTGAATAAGTGCAGCATCTTTACGATGCAAATAAGCAGAAACAGAGCAAAAGAACAGGACTAGTGGCTATATGTTTCTACAGTTATTTGCATCATGAACCAACTGCTTTGTTTAATCGTCATGTTCAATAAACATTTTCTCTTTGCAAATGCTGTGTTCGCTGTTTTGCACGACCTACATTCGAGGTAAATTTTTTTTTTCCATGCTTTGAACTTTTGGGGACCGGCTTTAAAATCTGGGACAGCCTAAATTAGAGTAAATATGATTCTATATATAATAGCACAGTTTTGCTTCAATCTGGCTTTTTTTTTAAGGTACGTTTGACATTTTTTTAACATGGAGACTATCCAACTATAGCACACCATTTGTGCATGTGCATTCATTTTGTACTCACTAAACACGATTTTGGATATACTAACTATATAGCAGTTATGACGACCATACTTCGCTGCACTTACAATTTTACTATTGAAACTACATCCACATAAAACATACATTTTTTTTCAAAGCCTCCTACTTTTACAGCAAACACTTTCAACACAGTCGCTGTAAAAATATGGCACATACAAAGCCAAAGAAAAGTCAAACACGGGCTTCACTGCAGTTTACCTGCGACAAAAATATTGTACACCGCGGTGAGCCCTGCAAATGGGAAGCAGCATAAAGACTTGCGGTCAGCTTTTACACTGTAAACTATTCTGCCCCCATTAGCTGCATCTTCGACCGCAGAGGATTCAGCTAACAATGCCTTTAATAGCAAGAAGCGACAGAATTGTGTCGCATAAAAGTTCACTGCGACGCTCATTTCATCAATGCCACAACCTGCCGCAAAATGTCTTCTACCTTTCTGTTATGGTAAAGACTGGTCGATCAATGATAACGACTTGCGTGCAGCTGTGGCGGTGTCTACACAGATAAGCATCAGAAAAAAAGCAAAAGCAAGGTGGCGGAAGGCAATGAATAAGCCATTTTGACTCTCGGTCAACAACCATATCACAGATATCTGCACATATCTGCTCATGTTTAAACTGCACAGGCTTACAGTGGTACACAAGGGCATCATGCTGCTGTTGAGAAGTTTGCCGACACTGCCTTGAGGCTGCTTGGGCGTTGCTCGCGATGTCTACATCGTGTTGAATGAACATGCTACTCGCCATACCCGAGCATGATCCCGAGCGAAGCATCAACATAGAATGCACAAACCCACGCGTATATTAGACTGCAAACAGCCCGGCGTGCAATGGCGAGAGCAGAGTAAGCGACGCACTGCATGCAACTAGCCACGAATTATTCGTTCCCAGAGGCGGTACCGCGCTACAGTGCGACATCATTGCAAACCCGATTTAACTCATTCGCGAGCACACAGTGGGTGTCGCGTAACACGTGAAAAGACTTAACTTGTCATTGGAGAGTTTGCGCTCACTCTTAAATAAAAATTCGGTAAAAAACATTTGGCTGCTATGTGGATGTTTTTAAGGGATTGTCGATATGCAATGAACTACTGATGTAGTGAACACTTACGGTGGCACTTTCGAGTTTGTTATAAATGTATTTCACTCTTTTCCATATGAATACTGAATCAAATGGGACATTTGATATCAATACTACTTGAAATTTTTGAATATGTGCCCAACAATGAGTCCACTGTATTTGAACTTTTCAAATATGTGCCCAACAATGGTTTGTGCCATCAGGATAAGGGGCAGGAAAGCACCGTTAATCGTAACCTCTATTTAAAACTTAGTAATGAACCATTTAACCTGCCAATCTCATAGAACTTAGTTTATACAAGTATACAAGCAAAATAAAACACCTTCAGGTGCTGGAGGGGCTTTGTCACTGTAGGCCATGATGCGAAAGTTTGCCAGGTCCGTGCTAAGCTGCTCCTCAAGTGCTGCTCGATATTCTGCATTATCAGTGTTCTCCTGAGTGTTATCTTGATTAGTCAGCTGAAAAAAAAAAAAGGATGGAATACAGTGAAGTGACATGTTCAAATATAAGAAGAAAAATGGGAAAAGCAACCCAGAGCCTGCGACTACTACATGATCACACATCCAAATAATCGCTCCAGATAATCGATTTACAAACCAGCTACCGCAGACTCGGGCATTCCACGAGAAGCCACAGTAAATGGAACAGTTTTACCTAGCAACCAATTTATTTAGACCAGCAAATTTGCATTGCATTAGGCATTTGACAAGCCATCACAAGCTGCATCTGCACATCGGGTGTATGCGGACAGCTATAAACCAACGCGATAGCAGCCCTAAATACTAGTCTAGGGCACGCCTGGAAATTTTCATGATTTGTGGTGACAGAACGCGTGGAGGGCTGGTAAATCAAGCCCGCGAGTGTTCAAATGAGTTAAAAACAACACTAACGGCCGCCTCTGCACTACATTCGTGGCTCCTGGTGGATCAGTGACCACGTGGCACAATTTTCGTAAACGGCAGATTTCCCGCTACTCTACATTGGTTTTGTAACCAAACACGCAACAAGCGCTTTATTATAAGAGGTGACGCTTCGCGCCAATTGCGAGCTACACGAGTCTTTAGGCTTAGCTTTAAGAGCGGTTATAACAGTTGATGGCCCTTTCTTTGTGCCAAAAAGCATGGCTACTTTTTTGCTTAGCGAGAAATAAAACAGGCCTTTGTAGGTCCGGCGCCTAGTTTGTATGAGCGCATTGCTTACACTAAACGGGGCTTGAATCATGAAGTGTATGAACGGCGGGTGCTTTAAACAACTTGTGGAAGGAGTCGCTTGTCTACCCATCATCGAAGTTCTATAGCAATTGCGATGGTCTTCGATATTAAAGAAAAGAGAACACTGCCCGCCGAACTGCGGGCAGTGTACTATGGTTGCACGCATTGAGAGGCATTATAGCGCTTACCCCTTCTTTCCCCAGCTTTCGATTTAATGAAGGGTTACACAGCACTTTGGAAAAGTTGTTAATGTTCCCCAGGGCCAGAATGTTTTAGATCACATGTTCTAGATGGAAATTGTCCCTAAGCTTAGGCATGTGTAAAACAAATTTTAGATTACTCTATTGTCTAGACACCACAAGAGAGCACAGATAAAGATAAGCATCGCAAAAAGTTGACACGAAAGAGCAGGCAGATCAAAAGTTCATTGATGAGCATATGCTTTTTCAGACTGTCATGCAGTCATATGTCGGCAACAATTACAAGCTTGTATAGAAGAGGAACTAATGTCATGGAAGGTCATTCTCTTTAACGACATCCAGTTGGTCTGTCAACCGTGTATGGCACACGGGCACTGCTCGCTCTTGGGGTCTGCGAATTAAGCCACTAATCAAACTATCAGGCTACTGTTGCGCCAACATTCAATGAACACCTTTACAAGCTTAATAGTTTAGAGCCATAATACCCTATTTGCTATACCTACAGCACGAGCACACAACCCGTATTTACTTTTAATGCATACAGCCAGTACTTAATGAATACAGACCACGTAATTCGCTAGTTCGAACTGCATTTTTTGCCGGTTTGGTATGAATCGATCCCCGCCATTTCGACCAACTGGTGTCGTCTGCTTGGATGGGTTCTTGTGGTTTCGACTGTGCTTGCCTGCAAAAAAGAAGTTGCAAAAATGAGAAAGCTCGAACGCGAAAAAGCTGTACCACCAACAAAAAGCAAAAGAAATGCCTGCAACATAAAACTGAGGCAACTGCTGCACTTTTGTGAATTAACGAAAACACTGATTCAGAAAGGCACCAAAATTAAGACTGCGGCAAAATTTTTACGCCAGGAAAAAAATGCAGTGCACATGAATCACGTGTCTTGCTGCTCTGAATCACGCTTACTGCACGTGTCTGAATTTTCCCCGACATATCAGCAATACCAATGAATACAGTCGTTACTATGTAGCTTGCCAAGTAAGAGTACTTGTGCACTTCAGTTACATAATTTTCTCAGTCGATTTGCGATTGCATCGTTATACTATTTTCAGGGGGCATCATGTAAATGTGGGTTAAGTATCCGATATTGATGCTGAACAACTGGCAGCCACACTGACAATATTCACGACGAGCTGAAAGACAATGCAATGTCCGACCTTTAGACCAAGATCGGTAACTAGCTTTGACTTGGCATATGTTGGCAGCTACATTGTCAAGTTAATAACAGAGTTTGGATGCAGATCCTGTGAAATCCTAGCCACAACATGAAACAAAAATGATCCATTGTATGCACTGTTGCAAGGCCAATACAGGAGCAAGCTATGCTACTCGAGGCCAGAGTTTCTTGCTCGTTGAACAATTTAATTATTTCGTTTGAACGCGTGGCAACACATCTGCCCAGAAATCGTCGAGTATCAGTTGATACTCATCGAGTATCAGCTTGAATGCGCGCTAGCACTAAACTGCCCAGATAATGTGGACGACAGCCACACGAAGTGATTCGCAGCTTTATTTGGCGAGAAGTTCACGAGAATACGTCTCAAACCACGCAAAGAAGACCACCGACTCGCAAGGGAAGCCTGCCAATTATGCACACGAGCACTCCAGAAAGTTCATCAGACTGTGACCAAATGAACTCTTGATTCCCAACAAGAACAAAAAATGTTTCATCAAGCTGCTTCTTTTCGTATTAATTCCTATTTTGAGTTTAATTCTTTTTACCTTCGTAGAAATAAGAAAAACGCTTGCTAAGATGAATGTGAAGTGCGACAGGTATTACTCAATAAAAAGTATTCGAAACAATTCGTCCGTATACTTTTTTTCTTCAGGTGCTTCTTGTTAAAATGTCCCTCAAATGTTAGCGATTCAGCATTTCCCGAATGCAAGTTACGCTGTTCGATCTTAGGCAGGGAATTCAGAAGGGTGGAAGGAATGGCCTATTTTAAGGATTCCCATGTAAGCGAGCCTCAAGAGGTATGCATCATGTGTAGCGACGGCAAAGCTAAAGGAGAGGACAATTCACATGTGCCACACGTCTATGCCGGGCCACGCCCATGGTATAGCTCAACTGGAGAGGGCGAGCAAGGGTTGGGCTGCAGCACCATGAACTAGCAGCTGTGAAAGGTGTGAACTAGACTAACCTTCACTGTGCTCACACTTTGCTATGTTATCTTGCTTTTTTTTCTTTCCTTCCAACCTCCGATTGGCTGCATAGCGCTGCAAGAACGCGTCGCAAACTGAATAAAGTGGGATTAGTTCTCCTGGCACTGCTCGGGTCGTTTGTTTCCTAGACAAACTGTCATCCAGCCTTTGAATATGTAACAACACAAAGCACAGGCCATGAAAGAGTACATGCGAGCCACTCCTCTAGTTCGGTCGTGGTACTGTGTAGATTTTGTTGCCAGAGTCGCAGTTAAGGTTTCCAGAAGTTATGAATTGAAAATTCTGTTTTCTTTTTCATTCACGCATTAGACTATGTGGGTGCATCTTGCAAGGTACATCCACATAGCGTCTACGTGCTACATTTGAACCAAGTTATATAACAACGGACATGGGCCGGGCATGTAGCGCGTAGACAGGATAACAGCTGGTCATTAAGGGTAACTAACTGGATTCCCTGAGAAGGCAAGCGGGTTAGGGGGAGACAGAAGGTTAGGTGGGCAGATCAGATCAAGAAATTTGTGAGTATAAATTGGCAGCAGCAAGCACAGGACTGGGTTAACTGGCGGAACATGGGAGAGGACTTTGTCCTGCAGTGGACGTAGTCAGGCTGATGATGATGATATAACAATGCTCCATTAGTAATAATCTAACCACAAGAGGATGTTAGACGAGATCAAAACCTTTGTTTCATATAGTGTAAGTATAGAGGAGCCCCGTTGCAAAATTTGACCCATAAAACAAGTAGAAGCACCATGAACATATCGAACAAAAACACTTTGCAATAGCAAAACTATAAGTGCCCTTACAGTTCGTTGGTAGCAGTACATAGCAAGGGCATGACCTATAATGTGTGGCTCCTCAACATTACCCTCAAGATAAGGAAGCGTTCAATCATCTGAGGCTGCACGCCTTAACATATGTTGCAGCAACAAATAGACAAGTCATCTGTCGAGGTGCTCTTTTCAAGGCTGTTAAAAAAAACTGTACTAGTCCTTCAGCCTTGACAAGATTGCTTTGGCTGCGTATACTCCTCACCAATAGCAAATCTAGCGCAAGTAAAATTTCTAAGAAAATTTTATTTACACTAGATTTCACATTTGATGCCTCATCAAATGCAAAATTTGACTGTCCGAATACCGCATGAGTGATGTCTCCCGCCTCACAGTCTCAGAAATGAGGGATGCCAAAAATCGTTACAAGGTGAATGATTGTATGGTGCCGCAGATCACCAAAAATCTGTTTCAGATCACCAAAAATCTGTCACATGATGACATCACATAGCACTGAAGCTTGGTCATCGATTGATATGTCGGGTTTAACGTCCCAAAACTACCATACGATTACAATAGACAACGTACAGGGAGGCTCTGGAAATTTTGACCACCTGGGGTTCTTTATCGCGCACCCGAATCTGAGCACAAAGGTCTACAGCATATTCGCCTGCGTCGAAAATGCAATCACCGCAGCCAGGATTCCATCCAAGAAGCTTGGTCAAAAGTGGTCCAATCGCAAAGGCAATGCAAAAGCAGATGAGGTGCAAATCTTTGATCTTGCAGGTAGTGCAAAGCAGTGTTTAGTGCAGAAAGCTTTAATAGATTGATATGTGGGCTTAACGTCCCAAATCCACCATATGATTATGAGAGACGCCATAGTGGAGGGCTCTGGAAATTTTGACCACCTGGGGTTCTTCAACTAGTGCAGAAAGCTTCCAAAGGGTGGCGAGGCAGCATAAATCATAGGCCTACAAGTAAAAGAAGATGCCTTAAAGTAGTCTCAAAGGTGTACCAATGCAATTTTGAGACTTTGCAAAACTGACATTCTTTGTTTCCTTGGTATGCAGAGTGAAACACTCCACACACTAGATTCAGCCAACACTTACAAAAAAATTTTCTTTGATTTTAATGTTTTTGTCACAGAGCATTAGCAGGTCAGCCCCACTGCAATGAACATCATCTCGATGAGTCAACACAGTTCCACCGAGTCTGCGAACTCTACGTCCTGCATGCTGTGTAAACCATAGAAATCACTTTCAGGGTCAGTGGACACAATGCCCTCATCATTGTTTACGTGCACCACGAGCTGGTGGCATCGCGAAAGGCCATCTCCCCATGACATCACACTGACATGACAAGTCAATGAGAAGCTGCCGCCTCAATTTTGAAACCAAAAGTTTTCGTAAGGTAGCAGTATTAAAAATACATACAATGTATTCCCAGGCACCACAATACACTTTTAAGGGTTCTTGACGTCCATGTTCTTATTTAGGGCAACACAAAAATATTTATAATTAGTGTCTGTACTCTAAGCGAATGCATAAGGGGTAAAAAAAAAAACTCACCAGGGGTCTTCTTCGGAGTCTTTGTGGGCGTCTTGCTTGTGGCATTGTTACCCTGGCATGCAGAGTGGTTTGATGAAGAGTTAACTAGCGCTGAGGTGGATAAAATGGTGGTGCTGGTGGTGTTCAGGACAGAGGAGTCCATCGTCTTGCATGAACGTGCATGCCCGCAGCTGTTGTTGAGGTCTTTGCTGTCCCTTTCCGTCAGTGGCATGGTGCTGGTATCGCTGCAAGTTTTAATTTCAATATACAAATCAACAGAAGTGAATTTGTAGGCACTGTCCACTTTTGTGGAACTTTCTGGGCAAAGTCAGATATGACTAAAGTCAGAAAGCTACCAAAACAAACAGAGCCGAGGGAATTGCTTGGAATGTCAACAGTGTTTCAATATGAGGAGTTAATTTGAGGGGGGGGGGGGGGATGAGTGCGTGTTACAGCAGCTGCAACGAGAAGCAAGCCATAGCAAAGATCCAGAAGTCAAGACACTGACAACATCCACTTTTGCACACTCCCGCAGTGGTCATTAATGCTAGTATAGGAATTACTCAAACATCACGCACCCAATCTTGTTATATTCACAGATTCCACCATGCTGACTGAGATAAGGTCAATTAACTAACACACAGCTTCGGATGTGCTATTTGCACTGTAATATGGGGACTTCTGTGAACAAGACTGAATATTGATTTTTGCCCCGCCGCGGTGGTCTAGTGGCTAAGGTACTCGGCTGCTGACCCGCAGGTCGCGGGTTCAAATCCCGGCTGCGGCGGCTGCATTTCCGATGGAGGCGGAAATGTCGTAGGCCCGTGTGCTCAGATTTGGGTGCACGTTAAAGAACCCCAGGTGGTCAAAATTTTCGGAGCCCTCCACTACGGCGTCTCTCATAATCATATGGTGGTTTTGGGACGTTAAACCCCACAAATCAATCATGAATATAGATTTGATGCTGAACCAATTCCAAAAGTCAACTGTGATAAAGGCAGCATGGTAGTTTGAGGGCTCATTCACAGAACTCTCCAAGGTAATCCTATCAAAGCGGCCGAAATGAGAGTACACTGAAGTCGCAAAGAGAAGTGAATGTTAAAAAACAATTTTCACTTCTTATTTTGCAGTGACTGCACTGAAGGCCACTTTCTAAACAAAATCATCAGCCATTCAAGGCTATTTGAGACCATACTGTTTCGATTCCCCGAGTCCCACAACTTCTAGATTTGCCAAAGTTAACAAGTTGTAACACTACAGCACTCTGCAATGTTAAAGGTTATCATTTTCATTAATTCAGCATGAATAAACCTGAACATGTACACCAGTGCAATGAACCTGTGTACCTCATAAAAGCTGTTTGAGTACTATTAACAGCACGTAACCAAAGTGCTGCTGTATCAACATCTGCCGATCCTGGATGTGTATGTACAGCCCCAACACTCAATGAGTTTGTAAACGTTTACTGGCATCAGTGATGTTCCGTGCAGAAAATTTTCCATTTTTGGGGAATTTTCAGCCATCATCTTGTATGAAAGGGGAAAAGGGAATATTTGCGATATTGCAAGAAATTTCAGAAATGGTTATATTCACCAATGAAGATCAATTTATCGCGATCAAAGTGCGCCTTCGGCATCTGCAAATGATTCTGGCGCATGCAGCACAGCCCTTGGGACTACTCATTTATTTAAAGCATCTTCTAGAGTACTGCTGGTGTGGACTCTGTGAGCACTATCTGCGATGTAGTACCTACCGCATGAGAGTTGAAAAAAATGATGCTTTTGTTGTTGTGCAGGAGCACAGGCACTAGTTCCGATATCAATAGTCACAAACATGACACGCACATGCATTTGGGTATGTGTGCGTGTTTATGAGGGAAGGGGCACTCGTATAATACAAATAATGTGCAGAAAAAATATGCTGGGAATTCTGTCAGCCTATGCAGGGAAATATGCCCCAAATAGGAAATTTCGAGTAATTAAAATGGGAATTCTTCGGCATCACTGACAGGAATAAGTCATATTATTGCCAAATCGGCAAAGAATCAACGATTAATAGGGAGTTTTCGAACAGGGGCCCCAAAAGTTTGGAGCCCCAAAGAAATAGAGACAAGGCCACTGCGCATGCGCAAAACCCAAACCAGGTTTGGGACGCTATTTCTCTAATTAACAATAGCCCCAAAAGCTTTGCGTCACACAAACGTGACGAGACCCACTGAAGTGATATGACCAAGAATTCCGAGAATATCCAAAGCGCTGCCGACCCTATTCAAAAACTCTTCGCTCCTGCTTGACTCAAAGTGTGCATATGCAAAGGGCTTTGGGGGCCCTATTCAAAAATTCCCTAATATTGTGGAACTTTGAGCACCCATATGTGGCATACATAAATATTCTTGTTCAAGAGACCACATCATACAAGTTATGAATATCCATTTCATTGCAGAAGTTGTGAAACGCAGAGCACATTAAACCAATTAATTATGAATTACGCCTTCTGAACAAACCTCACCAACAAACTAGAACCCAGTGGCAAATGTCAACTTTAACGGATTTTGGTAGCACAGCTGATATTCATAGATAATGAAGAAATTCATATACAAGTCGACAACACAAAGCATAGATGGCACTAAAACACGAAGACACTAACGCTCTGCTAGAGGTAGGTAGGAAGCGCCTCGTATGAGCTTGTACAGTTGGGATCACTAGTCTAGAGCGGTCGAGCGAGTGGTTGTGGATGCTGGCACCACCCACAGCTGCTACCTCGCATTAACTGCAAGCTTTCGTTCACGCTTGCCGGAATTATAGTGCAAGGTCCTAATGCGGTACGACTATGTTTGGTATCATTACGGCACCGGCCTCAGTGGGTCTTTTTCGAAAAAAAAAAAACGCAGCTGAAGCGGCCCACTGGCCGCTCTAGGCAAGTGTTATTCTAATCAGTAACGTTGATTGAGACTGTGCGGGAACAGTACTCCCACTGCTGTGCGCAAACACGCCAAACATGCTGACTGAATGAATCACGGTGGCCCACCGGATGCTCGAAGAGCCAAATAGGCTTGGCATATCGTGCAAGCGAAACAGCGTAAAACGAAGAAATATTGTCACGGGCTAAGTACATGCCTGAGAATGACGACGAAGAAGTGCTGAACGTGAACGTGCTCGGACTGCAGCAGCGCTGTACGCATTTGCTCGCCAGTATATTCGCCAGTACCCATTTGCTCACCAGTGTATACTTTATTCCCCGTAACAATATGCGCTTTAATAGTGCGCTTGAAATACTTGATAAACCATACGGGCAGATCATCATCTCGTGTGGGCCATGGTGAACGCGGCGAGTGCCGCTGTTATCGATGGAATGGGTCCGTGTAGTTTTTTTTTTTTTTTTAATATTAAGAAACTGCCGTGTACGCGCTCATCCAGAACCGAAACATAAACAGTGACAAGAGAAGAATAATCAAGAGGGCGAAAGAAAGGGGGAAGTAACGCATGGAAAGAACTAACAGTCCGACAACTAATATCGCAACTGCGTGCGAGTGACTCAAGCTGAAATGACAACACCCAGTACCATATTCCTAATAAGCTGAATTCTGTGCGAAGCAAGCGAAACGAGGTCGCTATGAACGTTCTCCCAACCGCTTATCGGTGCACATTTCCACGTTTGTCTTCGCACTGGCCCTAACGCCCACCAGATGCAACGATTTCCGAGTGACCCAACGCCCGCATAACAAAAGCTCGTCAAACGTCAAGCGCAGCCGAATAAAGCGCCCGTAGAACCTTACCTTTGAAGCAGGGGTCGGTGATGAAAAGAGTAAAAAGAAACAAGTTTTGCGACCTCGCAGTCCCACGGAGCACCAAGCCGAGATCAACCGCATGCAAGCAGAGCGGTTGAGAGGAAGCACGCACAATTTGAACGGTGGCGCCTAGCAACCCTCACCGACGCTACCGACACCTGCATGTCGCCTGCACAAGAGAACACCTTTAGGTAACTACAGATGGCAGCACAAAACTGTTTTTAAATGTATCATCTTATTTTTGAAGTCGTGCACCCTAAAGCTTTAAACCTGAAATTTTAAATAACGCCTCAATTTATTTTGAAATGTATAAATTTTGTATGTAAAATGTAACTATTGAAAATGTTAGCCGTTGTGAGTTGCAGTCATGGGCGCAAGAACAAAAATTTTGTGCGGTGACAAAAATGCAGCATTGAGTCCAGGGCAAGAAAAAAAAAAGAAAAGGAACTATTTTTTACGCATGTGAAATCTTGTGAAAACATATGGTGCACCACAGCTACTTCCTCAGCAGTCGGCGCGGATCGGCCAGGATGGATGGGTATATTCACTTCCTCCGTGGGTATATTGATTGATTTTGATAGCTGTACTACACTTCTAGTACACTCTAGTTGTACCCTTTAGATCGGGCGGCGGTTAACGCCATCTAGCCGTAGTACTTAGTGAACAAAAACTAAATTAATCTTTTTTAATGGTGAAGTTAAGTACTGACACTATGCAGTGAAGAACTTAATTTTTCCTCGTGCCTTGATTGTAGCCACCAATTAGAAAACCTCCTTCTAGTTAATTCTACCCACTTAAAGTCTACTTTTGCCCTACCTGTCCCTAAACACCAGTGCTTTGAAAAACTGCTGCCATCAAAGCCCTTACAGAGCATTATCAAGCAAGGAGGAATTCCTTCCTCCTTGTTATCACGTGTTCGGCATTTTTTCCTCCTCTCCACACGCACTGCATACCGTGTGTACCCCTTCGTATTTGGCCCGATAAGTCTTGGTTCGCAATACTCCCGTCCTGGCTTCAACCAGTAGAGAACTACCCTGAGTATTATCATAGATCCTTTTTTTTCTTTTTTTTTTGGCAATTTCCTGCTTAAAAGTTCAATAAATCTCTAGCGCAGACTTTTTAATCATGCCAATTCTCCTCATATCAGTCCTCCGTTTCCTTCACGTACCTTCCTCTTAACCGATAGTTCTTTTTTAGACCCCCTGCTCTTGTCTAAGTATTTACTTGTCAATTCTCTGGTTCGCTTCCTCCATTTTGTATAGACATTTCTCATGTACAAGTAGCTGAAAACCTTCCTAGCCCAACGCTCCTCCCCATTTCTCTCAATCACTTCTCAAGTTTTATCTTGTTGCTAGCTTCCCTGCCCTCGAATGATGTCCATTCCATATCACCTTGTACTCTCTGATTTGGTGTATTCCTGTGAGCTCCTAAAGCAAGCCTACCTATTTCTCGTTGCTTAATTTCTAATCTTCCTTGAACTTCTGATCTCATGCACAAGACCGCATTGCCAAAAGTCAGATGAGGAACCATAACACCTTTCCAAATTCCTCTCACGCCATCGTACCTATTGTAATTCCACAGTGCCCTATTTTTCATCACAGCTGCATTCCTGTTTTCTTTAGTCATTGCGTATATTTCGTCTTCCCTTAGGTACTCGGTCCCATTGCTTATTGATACGCCCAAATATTTGTATTTATTCGTTATTTCTAGCGTGGCCTCCTGTATCATAAGCTCACCAGTCGCAACAAGTTAGGCGCCACCTGCTGGCACAAAAAAAACCAAATAGTACAAAATTAGACTCTCGATTTCTGTTGAAACCTTCGCATTGATTCATTTTCAGTGTGTTTTGTACATGTTTAAACTATAGAGCCTATAATATTCGCTATCTCCTAAGTGGAACAGGGGGTGCGACTAAGTGGGTGCGATAGAAAGCGGTAAGTGGACAAATTAGAGGGATGTAGAGAAGTAAAGATGAGTGATGGAGAGCAGTAGAAAGGAAAAGAAATGAGAAGAGGAGAGGACGAGGAGAATTAATTTTTAAAAACACAATAGAATTTCAAACCAGGATTCACAACTGAGTATCCAGAATCTGAAGGCATACACTCTGCTTTTCAGGCATGGCAGCTGAACAAGCATTTATGGGAACCATATGATGGTGTCAATCCTTATGGGCTAGAAAACAAAAAATAGAGAGAGAGAGAAAAAAGAAAGACTGGAGGAAGAGAAACAAGAAAGAAAGCAGATCATAGCCATCTAAAGTATTGTTTGGCAAAAGGGTTTGATGGCCGGGCCTGATCACAACTAATAGCCAGCTTTCAGCAAAAGCAGGGCAAAACACTGTCCCGCAAGCAGGTTAATTGGCGGGGCACGAGCCGCTAAAGCGGGACATGGGGACCTGTCTCACCTAAATCAGGACGTCCGGTCATTTCAGTTTAAATCAACAGCTGGAGACCTTCCACATATGCTGAATGAGAAACGTAGTGGAACGGCTGGCTTTTTTTCTGCATCTATAGAAAAAAAGCTCGAGCGAGTGCTATATAGCGCACAAAGCTGTTAAATGTCATTGGTGCCGTTGTTTTGTTGCTAATTGTGATACTAGAAAAACAGCAGTCACGTGTTATTCAATTCCCCATTCTTTTTCACAGTAAAAAGTTCCTGCTTTTTTTCAGCTAGTTTGTATCGTTTTTTGGTGGAACCAGAAGGTAACCTCCTGGCTTCCTGCTGGTCGTGCTGGTCCCAGGAGGGTACTTACCGGTTTTCCACTGGTTACAGTAAAACACTTATTGGTTTTCAACTGGTCTCAGCAGGCAGCCTGCTGACTGTATACTTTTTCCAGCAGGCTGTACGATATGAGACACATGCTGCCATGAACACCTACATTAAATAATCAAGCTGCATTCTTAGCTGGGTGTGTAACGTTATTATGAAAACTTTTAATAGAATAAAAGTTTTTAGTACTAGCCTGATGGTCAATAAACTGTGGCTATATTATATAACATGTACATGTGACATTCGTGTTTTATCAGCCGTGTATTACCTTGTTAATTCTTCTTCTAGGCCAACAAGTGTCACTGTTAATCAATCGTACTCCGTGAGTCATTGAAAAGCAGCATATTAAAATTTCCATATTTGATTGAATAAATTGTAGGTTTATAAGAGCACTGAAGATGCAGTTCATGATAAAAGGACCAACAACCAATTTTCAGGGTCCTTATTTTCTTCAGTACAATGCAAAGTTATTGTTCAGAGTGTCTAATTGTAGAATGGTAACGTGGAAAACACCTTGAAAAATTTGGAATCAAAATTTTTTTATCTGCACTGCATATTAAGTCGTATATACACATGTAACAATACTGCAAACAATGAGCGCGAGAGTGGTTTATGTTCAAGCATGGCGATTTACAGCGCATGTGTACACTCCTTACTCACGTGCCGCATCTCGACATTTTGCACCGGCTGCCGCAAAGGCAATGCGGCGTCTCGTCATGCAAATGATTACCTTGTAAGCAGCACAAAAAGAAGCGGGAGTAAATGATAATATATATACCACAATTTTTAGGACTAAATATAGCACGTATAGCAGCATATCAGACTATGTGACTACGTACAGCAATGTGATCCACTCCATATTCCAGGTTCAAAGCTTTCCTGCCAGGTTGTGTGGCATACTATGTTTTTGTTACTTTAAAACATGGTTTAAAAATAAATTTCTATTAAGCATTCAAGAAGGATACTGCAATCTGTCGATATAGTTCCAAGCCTTTTCACATCCACCTTGATCTAATCCCAAATTCTGGCCAGTTTAATACCTCAAGATACGACGGGAAATACGCAGATCAGATGGGGTGCTGTCTCAATGAATTAGCACATTTTTAACCATTTAGAGTCCATTGTAGGGCCGTTGTCAATAATGCATTAGAGCGACAGTGATCTGTGGTTGCACACTTTTCAACAAGCTTTTTTGTGGTTGATTACCGCATGCATTTTTTCAAGGACATTGTGCGCTATCTCTAATAGATGAAGTAAACTTCTGTTACTTAAGCTTTGACTCCTACAGTTTCGGTCCATAATGGACATAAGGTGGGTATAGGTCACGAACTGCAGTTCTATATTTCGTCACATCAGTGTTCATCTGCTATAGTAGTATTGCAGCATTCATGGATTCAAACGCGACGATTTAGGGCTAAGCAATGCACATAACTTGACCTCCGTGCACAATCTTTTCTTCATGTCACATCCGCATGATTTTAACTCGGGTGCTTACGTCAGTGCAGATGTCACCTTTAGCAGCCCAATTCGTAGTAACATGAGAAGCTTTGAGGATGCATTTAATTCATGGGCCCTGTACATAACTTCAGCTGTAAATTACTGTCCCAGGAGTGCATTTTTCAAGCAAGAGATGGAGATCTAGCTACTCATGACATTGTCATGAAAGCAGGGCAATGCAAATAAGCAACTGAAAAGCACAAAAGCTAGCAGTACACCTTACACAAAGCTTGCATTCCTGTTTAAATTATGAGGATACAATATGACCTTACATTTGCCAGTTTCTATGCTTTTTTTTTGTTTTTCTTCATGTGCAATTACCACCGATTCACTAGCTTTACCAAATAAATACCATCTGAAATACTGAATAAATAAGCAAACTTTATGCTAAGAGGGGTCTGGTATGAGAGCCTTGCTCTTTTTGAACATTGTGTTTGATTAAAGCTGTCTGATTGGTACTTTACCCGAACAAGAGGTGGGACTACTTTTGCAAAAGGTGAGCTGGCATCACACAGTGTGCAATTCAAAAACAAAGGCAAGACACCTAGTTTGGGTAACATCGATGTGCTTTTATTTTTCAAGTACAATAGCGTCAGGAGCAATCGTGCTCCAGACCATGCAACACTCACACTCATGACTCTGGCAAGCCTGAAACTAGCGCATGACACATCTTGTAACTTGCGACAGTGTCCTTTTGCTAAGTATATATATATATATATATTTATATGTATAATATAAACGCCTTGTTGTCGGCGATGTGAACTCTGCTTCTTGCAACTTTGTAGAGTTCATGGATGACTGGGCCGGGGATCACCAGAAACAACGTATGAAAAAACACAGAGAACTGCATAGCATATATCATTTGCCTGAAAAAGAAAAAATAATTAGATTAAAAAAATAGCAGACAGACCTACAATTAGTGGCATTTGATAGATATACAGTCTAATAAGGAGCACAAGTTACACAGCTGTCAAACACACTGTTAATTCAATGTCATAGTAGTGATGTCAGTCATAAAATAGCATTCTCTCACTATACTTTTTTTTTCAGTATTTTAATGCTGGCAATAGTAGAGAGACTCGAGAATGATTCCCACAGCTGTGTATGCACCCATTGAGCTGGTAGCATAAGCCCTTAGGATCCCTAAAAGACTAATTTGAGAACTTTGCAAAAGTGTAAAGTGCACAACTTATTGTAAGTCCTTAATCAAATGATGGTGCTTTCCTGGCACTGTATTTGTTTTTCAATATTGATCAGATGTGATTTTGGAGTGAGAGTTAAATGTAGTAAAACAGGGACATTTTGCAATATAATAATACAGGGACAGTTTAAAACGTGTGCATCACTAAATATCGCAGCGGTGGCCTGATACAAGTTCTCAGCCGCCTCTACTTTGGGGTGTAACATGGATAACACCACTTAGGGGGCCGATTTAATTGGCTGCCTCAGTGATGTCGTTGGTAATAGTTTGAGCTTCATATGAAAGCGGATAGGTTTGTTGAGGCACCTGGTGATGTCGAGATCAACCAAAAAGCCACAGAGTGTGGCCTTTACTGTTTTCTGTATGCCAACAGATGACCGCGAAATACATAAGTTAGTGTGAGGCACCAATTACTGGCGTGTTGCGTGTAGCGCAAATAATGCGGCTGATGAAGAGCGCGTAGCCAGCTCTTGTCCCGTCAACTAACGAAGCTGATCGGTTCCGCGAAGGCGAAGGCGGACGACCCGAGCACGGGAAAGAAGGGAGACGAGCGGAGCCGTCAAGGTCGCCCTCGTTCTGGATTAGAAGGGGAAAGCTTACTCGGAAGAGCGTCTGGCAAGAAGCAGGCCAGGCACCTGCCGTCTGAGTTTAAGCCATTGTTGGCATGCACGCGTGCCGTTGAGATTGACGCGGGGACCCGACCACTTGGCTGACCCAGACATAGTGGCGGCAGGGGAATGAGCATAACCTCCCCCGCTGTATGTCATTACCGGGTGCTGTTAGGATGTCGGGGCGCCTTGCTGTCGCATGCACACCTGTTGAGCGCACGGAGCCCAACGGTGTACTCACCGCTCTTAAGGAGGCTTCTACAAAGCAACATTCAATGAGAGAGCTGACGGCGCTCAAGCGTGAGAACGGCTGCCGATGGGAGAGAGTGTCACACGCGCAGAACCTCTCCCTTTGCGTGTTTTATTTGGTAACGTGGTTTTAATTAATGTAGTGCCTGTTATGAAGGTGCTACTGCGATTGGTTGTGATGATGCAAGTCCCAACATGTGATTGGTGTGTGTGAAGATCCTTTGTTCAACCGAGTGTTGAAAAGAGGATGTTTGAATTTGAAATAGGAGAGCGGATGTTCGGGCTTTGACTTGGGCAGTAGCCTGAGGCTGCAATAAAGCGTCTCTTCACTGGACTACGACTCTTTCTTCGCGCTGCCACAGTGCACTCGAGTCATCGAGGGGACCCATTCCGAACCTCAAACATCTTCCCTCATAGGCTAGTGTAGAAGCTAGTCGAGGAGGAGGAAATTAACTACAAAATTCAGCTGAACTTCACAGTGCGGAAATTGAGGAGGAAAAGCGTGGCTTGGGAAAACTACGACACTTAATTTACTGAAGCTACCCCAGTACAAACTGCTTCACCAAAATTATAGAGTGAGCTACTCTAGTTGTGACTGAGTGGGCAGTCAGTGCCATTCTGAGGGCTGTCAGATAAGGCAAAGATTGTGCGGAATTTTCAGATTGGCTGCATGCACATAGAGCATTTGGGTCAGTGAATTCGTGGTTTGAATCTTTCCAAGGCACTCACATAATATCAAAATATTGTTTCAGGTACCATTAAAAACTTCTGCCAAAGTTAGCAGTATGTCATTCTTGAGGAGACGGTGATGAGAAAATGGTGCCTCATGATGGACGCTGATGCCATGACAGTGATTTGACCGAGCGTTTTATACCTGTGTTATTCAGGTCTCAGAAGGTACAATATGTGCACCAATTCAAAAATCTTAAGTCTGTAAGTCTGAGAAAGAGAATGCTACAGAAACTACGGTGTCACTGCTCCTTTAACCATGCAAGTTCATTATTATTGTGTCTAAAAAAAAAAAATTAGCCCTCAAATTTACACTTCTTTCCTCCTAGTGTTGGTCACAGCTGTGGCTTTGAAGTCTTAATACATGACTTTCAAGCAACTTACTCGCTAAGATACTTACCATTTTAGACTCATACTTCCTCTCAATAATACGATGAGTCTTAGGGTCTGCAAGAGAAGAAATATTGAAGTTTTGCACATAAAAATGTATGAAAGCAGTTGCTGCGCCACAACATTACTGTAGGTACCTTTGTTAAACTTGCACTGAAACATCAAATAAATTTATGGCAGTAGATGTCGGGCCTCTTTTTAAAAAAAGTAATTACAACGCTGAAGTCTTCTTAAAAAGCAAACAGAAAACCTTGAGCTCTGTTGCAGTTTCAAAAAAAACAAAAAACGTCAACAGTAAGAAAAGAATTATTAAGCAACAATTCTATTCATGTTCTGCCATCCATAGAAAAAAAGCAACAGCATCTTAAGCAATATGAAAGCAAGCCCACATAAGATGTAGAAAACTGACATAAGTAAACAAACTGTTTCGTAGTTGTTGTGTACTTACTGTATTCTTCAAGTACAAAGATGATATCCTTTTGAGTGTAGCATCTCTTGATATTTTCTATCCTTACAAAGAACTGCAAAAGTGATGTTTCCCAGTATAAGAAATAGAGCAACACTTATAAGAACTGCATGCAATTAACTCAAATAGAAGACAATTAGAGTTTAAAAGCAACCATATTTCCTGAATTACATAGTATATACCTATTTCTTCAGGGCAGCATATAAAGTACAGTACATGCAACTAGCTAAGAAAGCATAATGTTCTCGCACTGCAGAATTACCATGACTTAATCGGCACAAACTTAACAAAAAAAAAGATCATTCAAAAAGACATCGGTTAAAACATGCTCCCACTATAAATAATAGTTGTTTACTTCCTGATGTTGATAATTATTTATTTATTATTCTTGATTTACGGTTGAGCTATATTATTGAAAACTTGGAGCAATATTTTAGTACTTTGTTTCCAAGTAATTTTATTGCGACATGGCATGTCAATGGTAATAATTACATGTGTATTTATGGTGCTTATTATAAAATAAACACTAATTTGTTTCCCTCAATGGCCTTATTTTATTACAATTAGTGTGTTTGATGTTCGGGTTTCATGGCTTTAGAGCCAGGATAAATGGTAAAAATAAAGGAAAGAGGATTGAAAGATATAACTAAACCTCACTCGTTAAAGTAGCCAACACATGTATTACATTTGATACCAATGGATCTGAGAGTGCATGATACGCAATGCTTGCGATTCGTGCACGAGTTGCACGAGTAAACGATTTTTGTTGCTCCTTTTGTTATTTGTGCATTATTCTTGATGGAAGCTGACCAAGAGATAAAAAGCTTTTGTACTTGATGCATATATTTAAAAATAAATTAGCATCCTAGACATGCATGACACGATTAAACAATGCTGCCTAGCAATAATAGGATTACTCGAAAGTTAACAAACCCAAACTAATGAAATTGAGCTAAGCAACACTAATACATTTTCGTTCACTCCTGGGTGCATCCGAGTTACCAGTTCTCGGCATTCAATTAGGTGAGTTGCCAACCATGGTTGGTGCCAACTTAAATGACAGAGTGACCAGTGAAAAGGTTTCAAATCTTCTACTTCTCATTACAAAAAAGTAATTCCATGTGAAGAGATTCAAACTATGCTAAGGCAAACAACATTACAGCATACACAGAATTTGCCCTGAACAATCTCACTGAGTGAGATTGTTCAGGGCAAATTCACTACACAAAATTTCATTAGGATGCAACACAAAAAGCTGCTACTACTTCACGTCTGACAAAATCGATTAGAAGCTGACAAAACAAGGCTTACATGATACATATGGCAAATTCGTCTCCATGGGCCCAACCATGAAGCCTCTCTAATGTGTGTTGCCAAAATCACCACAATTTCGTGCATTTATTGTTTATGTCAACGAGCAAACTTAAAAAAAATAAGTCAATGAAAATGCGGCATCTTCAGCACACTGACTCTAAATGTGCACATAGATGTTGTATGTGCTGATCTAATGAATGCTGTCGGTTTCGAGTGCCTGAGCGTCGTTCCGTGCTCATTCGCTGCTCCGAAATTTTTCAGAACAGTCCTGCCGACATTTTCTTTCTACACTTTTCCACTCAAGAGCCAGAAGTTAGTGCGCATACAACAAATTTATAGGCAGGCTACGCTAAATAGTCTGCTTCTACACTGTGCATGTCACTGCAACTCACTCAGTACTACTAAAATATACAGCATTGTTTATTATGTGCTAAACAGCTGGTCGCATTGTACACGTAAATAAAAAAGAAGGGAGAGGTCTTATGAAGCAAGACGCTATGCTTTCAAAGGAATGTCATGTACCAAAACAAAAAAAAAATTTTTTTCAAACGTGTTTTCTTTTTCTCCAAGGTTTTGCTGTAAGTTGACGCACTGCCAGAGCAAGCGCACCAGATTCTAAAGAACAAAACACTATACTCAGCAACAAATTTTCTTGACAGCAGTGTGAAAACTACAGAACCAAAGCGCGTGCCTGCTGTCGTGTCAAAATATAGTGCTTAAGTCTATCGATAACTTTCCCATTCACCTAGCTGAAATAAGTGCTGCTGCACTTATTACGAGCCTCAAACAGCTGGCAGAAGTCGTAGGTAAAATAAAGTTATTGTTCACTTTCCAAGAGTGCTTTCCTTTTCTGCCCATTTCTTGGACAGTGCCACCTTTTCGGCACACTCGTTTGCCAAAGTAAACATGGTGCCAATGACGTAGTAGGTCAGTGTGCAGCTGCAAACACACTGTTCAGTTCTCCAGAAAAAATATTCTCGTAGTATGACATTAAAATGTGCACTGAACCATCAAAACGTTTATACCATTCGCATTTTACGTATATACTCAAACCTCATTATAACAAAGTTGCATCTTACACGAAAATAGGTTTGTTACATCCAAAAATTCGTTATAAAGGTATATTCCTAACATTATACCTATTGCAAGACTATTTTTCATTTAATTCTTTACATAGAGGCTTGAGCTGTATATAATTTTATAAATGCTTTGATGATGCAAGCGGGCGAAATAAGTCGCAAGCTGCCGTACTACTTGCCAAGCAATGCAAATGTGTGGGAGCCCCCCTGCCGTAGCCTTCGCTCCATTGTCAAGATAAGCTGTCGCTGAGTATAACAATACATATAAAAAAAGGTTGCAGAGGCTTCAAAATACACCAGAAAGGGGGAATAAAAAAAGAGAACAGAAGCAACTGGGCAACAAACGGATATTCTACAGCTAAACATGGATCATTTCAGTGGAAGGGTCGCAAAGAACATCATGCGCTACTCCATCTGGTTTTTAAGAAACAATGTGACATGCCAGTGCAGAGTGAGGCGGACGGGTGATAAGACACAACCAGGTGCATTGTGGTACACACTACATGTGCTGCCGATTCCCAACCAAACATATCGTAAGAGGTCAGGTCAGACGCGCAGGAAAAGAACAGAAGGCATCAAACGCTCTCTGCTCACAGAATGAAAAAGTCCGCAGAATGACGAAGCTCGTAGTCTCCAGTGCAAACCTTTCAAGTTTTGAAGTCAGCGCTACTGTAAAATTTTCACTAGCTCACTCTCTCCATTACAAACATGGAGTCGTCTGCCAAAACATACAAAGCCAAGTACTATTCTTAAACTACGACTACGTGCAGATGCTACAAAAAGTGTGAAATGCTTGAAGAGAACACAAGAACAAATGTGTATTGTACTCAAAATTGTTAATATTAACACCGGTTAGTTTTACTGAACACTTGCCAGTTGCCTGTGAACGTTTAGGCAAACTTTGTATGAGATCACTCGCAGGAGAATATTTTAGGTAAGAAAAATAACTGACTAGGGCGACAGCAGAAGGAAAAAGTAATTCACCAGGTTCTTTCGCAGCATTCAGGAACGCATAGCTTAGGCAGCTAAGACTTATAAGTGAAGTACTCAGAAATATATATGCGAACTACATTTTATATGGCAGTATTTAATTCAAAGTCATGCTACAGCATGTAATAAGTCCTCAGGTTTGTATACAATGCCTGCTTCGACACCTGTTAAAGTTATGCCCTTTACTAATCTAAACTCAGCAGTCTTAAAAAAAAAGTGCAAAGTGAGGCGCGCAAGGAGCAGGTTTCCACTGCATCTGTGCACATGCATCACAACATGCACGCAACAACACATGCATATAGAGCCACGGTAGTATATACAGCACTTTGAAGCTTCACACACCAACAAAAAAAAAGGTATCCAAGAAGATAGAAACACCGTCATAAGCAAAATGGCAAAGAGACAAAAAGAAGGCAATAGTAAAGTGCGGCAGAAGATTTCGGGGAGGACGTGCAACAAGTCTTCACAGGCACCAACATCTGCAACAAGCGAATACAAACCCGTCAAGAAGGGAAACTACAAAAGCAGAAGTATATAAAGAAGGAAAGAAAAAGAGAGCAAAATAAGCCCAGAAACACAAATTGCATGGGAAAGAGGGTGACACCCACAAACCGAAAGCAGCAGCAAAAGAAGAAACTTTTGGAGATGGTCAAGTCAAATAATTTGGTGTTACTCCAATTCTACAGGAACCAAGCAGTATAGATATATAGTAATAATACACAGCATCATGCTTCTTTTTAAGTCTAGGTTGAAAAAGAGAAAGAGGAGAAAGACAGAGAAGGAATTAAGGTGGTGCATGTGCGTCTGCTCACGGGCACGAGTGTCGTCTGCCTCTGCAAGACTGCCGCAACTGTTAGTTGCGTCAGCCTTGAAGCTGATGCAGCATACTTGGCCACTGGCGTGTACACGATTGTACGTGTGTGTGTGTGTGTGTGTGTGTGCATGTGTGTTTGCATTGTGTATATAGAACAGTATCATGGCGTGCAACTACAAGTGCAGCTAAGTATAAGCAATGCCTAAACAACTATTACTAGCACTAAGCGGTGGCTGCAGTTGTAGCAGCAGCTGTGGTTACGATGATAGTTGTAGTGACAGCCATTGTAGAAGCAGCCCCCGCCTTTCTTTTTTTCAGCTCAATAAATCTTTTGCGCACACGAAAGAGAAAACGTGCTTCCACCAAGCACCACTACTCGACAGTTAGCCACAAGCGAAGAGAGAAAGCTTCGTCAGAATTTAATGCATCCTTACAGGGCACAAGATAATAAACGTCTTGCATTATTGCTAGACTCTCTAAGCCCTCTTATATGAGTTGCAAAAAGTAGCAACAAGGAAAAAAATAAAAGTTGGGTCTGTACCTCAAAGTCCTTTTTTCCCGTTCACGTGGGAGGAGTGGACAAGAGACACACAGCGACATAGAAGAAAGAACCCCAGGGTTGGCATTAGTTAGAGAAGGGAAGGGAAAGGGGAGGGGAAAATATATATATGTATATACAGGAATGAAAGACTGTAGTACATACATGAAAATGGTAAAAATGTAAGTAAACGAGAAAAATGAAATGCTGGCTTTGTAGAAATGACAGAGCACAGAGGCATGGTAAACACTGCTACCACTGTGTGCCGTCTTGCTGCTCAACTGGTCTACAGAAGAGTCTTGCTGCAAGTGGCACAAAGACTAGAAAGAGGAGGCACTTATATTTTTTTTTTTTTAGTGCGTGTGCTTTGAACGTGCTACCATGTTCGAGTCTGAAGCGTTTTTCTTTTGAACACACACTGACAATTTTTTTTCTTTTTAAGTCAGCAATGCTAACTGATGGATCTAGGTACACTGTATCTCTCTCTGTCTTTTAGCCTAGCTTTCTCAAATGTCAATTTATTCACTGTCTGTAAAAGCCTATCCCCATGAGATCAGGATGCCCAAAAAGAAAAGAGAAAAGAAAAGTAGTACGAAAAAAGAAATGCGTACAGGAAGCAACAAGCAGCTTGCTTACATGAAACTGAAACTGAAGAAAGAAGAAAATACAAAAAAAAACAGCCTCATAACTGTCCCAAATAAACAATGCTCCATTATCTTTTTTTTTTTTAAGGCTAAGCTTGTTCTTGGTTCATGAACCATGCCAGGGAATCAGAGCAAAAGAAAGATTTGAACACATCAGAAGGATGGAACAAAATTTGTACACATACAAGAAGAACAGAAGATGGACAGAATCTAGTTGAGAAAATAACAGGGATCAGTTATTTGGCTCACAATACAACCTACAGGGCTTTGAATATGAGAGGCAAAAAGACAGGCATGTTGTCAAAATCAGTGGAGAAGACACAATGATAGGACCATCTCAAAAGTCCCTTCGGTTGCTCCTTTCTTTTCGAACATACGAAAAGATGTATTTTTTTTTTTGTGGGTTGGGATAGAGAAATGTAGGTACGTGAAGAGATATAGGAGGCAGAAAAATAGAGGTATACATATATGCAAGAGAAGATGGTTGTAGATATATATATATATATATATAGGGGGTAATATGTACGGTGGAATCAAAAGCGAATAAAATAGAGGGAAGGGCAAAATGTTTCAAAAATTGCATGCACAGACCTCATTCCAAGATTCACCTCGCTAGAGAAGAAGAGCAAAAAAGAGAACTGGCTTCAAAAGGCACGAGACTGCTGCATACACTTAAATACATACTTCTTTTTTTTTTTTTTCTTGCCCCCCCCCAGAGTCTTAAGTTTCCTTTTCTCTATGCACCCCACAAATGTACATAGTGGTATCCAGGATGACAAAAATCGAAGGAAAAATTTAAAAAATAAACAAAAAGGAAAAGTGTGCACTGGCAAGATCACTTTCAAAATATTGGTCTGGGCAATGTACGAGCTGGAGCATCAATAATACTAAAGCCTCTACAGGAAGTTCCAAAGAAAAAAAAGTTAGCAAAGAACAAATAAAAGCCACTCACAATAAAGAGTGGAGGAGTTCTTACTGCCTAAAAGTAAAAAAAGGAATTAATATACGAAAAGAATGTTGAATGAATAGAGACCTTATGGTGAGAATCAGGTCATCTGTCAGCGTTTGTGACAAGCAACACGTTTATCCGGAGCAACTGCGTGAGGACCTATCAGAGAACCTAAAAGTAACTTATGAAAACAATAGACGAATAAAAAAATAGCGAGGATTCAAACAAAAAAAGCAATGGGCAAGGAGAATAACTGCTCTTTCGAAGCAGCACGGGCCAAAATGCGGTTCTGGGAGTTACAGTAGGGCAAGAGCACGGAAGCGAAAATAGCTTCTGAAGTTCAGCCTTAGTCATCTAAAAAAATTGGCCAGAAACTGAAAAAAGATGTATATATATATATATATATATATATATATATATATATATATATATATATATATATATATATATAGAAAAGAAAACTAAAGACAACAGGGCCATCAAGCAGTCAGCTGCACTGTACCACAAAAGTAAGCAAATAATGGTCAAAGCAAGCCATAGGAGGAGTTTTGAGAAGGTCCTCTTGACACAACAAAGGAAAAAACTACGTCCCCTTGTATTCTACGCTATTTAATGACACATCAAGTCTGTGCACTAAGTTTTTTCATAGTCCACACCGATCCTTATACATGCTTATTCAACCTTTTAATCTCGAGAGTCAAAGCACAACCACAATTTGCTTGTTTTAATACCTAGTGATCCTCACACCTGTTGGGATTAGTCCCGAACATAACTATACAATAAGAGTTAGGGTATAGCATAGAAGAACGAGTCTCTCTCGTTCGGTGCCTCACTTGCTCCTTTTTTTTTCTAACGTTACAACGTACATGAAAAGTTGAATCAAGATCATCACAAGACTAGCGAGTCCTAAAGTTTGTTTTATTGTTTTGTCACACTGCATGACCCAAAACGCAACAGATGTAAGATGCAGTCAAACTCAGACATATTGATTCTCAACGGGACCACGAGAAAGTTTGATATACACATAATTCAACATACAAAATATTTCATATATCAGAAATATTTCAGATATTTTGCCACTGTTCAATATGAACAATAACTTATTACATGTGGGTTCAATATATGCAGATTTGACTCTATAAGGTGTAAGTGAATTTCGAACACCCACACAGAATATATAAATAAAAAAATGAAGTAAATATTAATGCACACTATGAGACAATCTTGTACAAAGAATTTTTAATGATTTCTCTCACAGAACACTAAGCCATAACTATTCAATGTTAATCAACAATTATTTTTTAGAAGACTTCATTATAGGGCTTTTGTCAAGTCCAGTTCAAAGATTACTATACTCAAAGCCAACTAGAAGATCACTCAGGTGATTTAGTACTCGTTAACACCGAATATTCAAACACAACCGGATTATGATGCTTGTTGTAAAACCAACACACGGAAATGGCTATTCTACAATTAAAACCCTACGCGTTAGAGTGGCTTCGTTTGTACACAGCAGATCCTCACAAAAAAGAGTACACAAGTTCAATGCATCATAGCCCTGACTTTTTGTCAAAGCTTCGCTAAGTTCAGTCCTCCTTATATGGCCTGGATAAAGTCACAGATAAGTTCTTCCAGGTTACATGAGAAGACAACCCCTTAATTTGGCAACTTGCAGGCTCATCCAAAGGGTACAAGTTTACAAAGATTTCATATTTTAAGTGTTCCTTTTTGTACAGATGCCATTCAGACCTCTCCTTCTTTAATGAAATGTAGGATTCAAATAGAGGAAATGAAACAAAGAGTTGACATAAGTAGCCATCATTTCTGCTTGAATAGTGAAGACAGGAACCAATATAGTGCTTTATAGTCATAAGTTATGGTTAACAGTTTGTGCTTTCTTTACTGTGCTGCAGTTGTTGTGTGCATACATAGTACTGGGTTTACGATACAGGCAAGAAAACATCATTAACCTTACAAACTTTCTAGCAGAACAACTTTCTGCTAAGAAAAATGAGTTCTGCATAAGCCTGCAATGTGTAAGAAGAGTTACGAAAAAAAAAAAAAGTCAAAGCAAAACTATAAGTATATAACATCATTGGCTAAACAAGAGCTAACAATAACAGCAAACTTATGCAGTACTGCCAATGAATTTACTAGCTCGGAACTACTATAAGGCACCTTGCTGTAGACAAGGCTTGCTTCACTACAACTGCACACATGAAGAAATAAAAAAAAACTAGACTTAATAGCACTAGTATTAAAAAAAAGAAAGTGCTATGCACAACTGTTATTGTATGCCATATTCCCGGCTTCTGAAAATTAAGGTAAGTTTTTAATTTAATTCTTTCCTGTAAGAGAACGAACTGCTCGTTTGTGGCAAAAATGTTTCACTTGTCATTTGGAAAAAACATGCCTATTCTGAGCAACAGCAAATTTGATATACTATTATCAAAATAGAGTACTCTGAATAGACAGCTATAGTTTACCATTAGTGTGATAGCGGGGGTTAAAGAAATAGCGTCACCGTGCCGCAAACGTTTGTTGCGGACAGCATCTTATACTTTAGCGGAATAGCGTTTACGTTCCCCAGCTGGAACGGTAACGTCACCTAGCGGAAGGTGAATAAGTTAAAGAACAGTGAAAAGGTAAATAAAACGAGAATGGTTGCCTGAGTTACCGCTCGAAGCAATGTTACAAGTTTTTTTTTTTTTAATAATAAATGTAAATACACATGAACCATACACCAAATGCAAAAATATTTATGTTGCCGATTTGTTTACATTGTTCTCCAAGTTAGGCCTAGAGACGTTCAAAATAGGAAGCTATGTCAAAAACTATGCTAACCTATCCATAATACTCGGTCATCGACGCTAATTCTGAAAAAAAGCAAGACCATTTTAAATAGTTAATTGCTGCAAACAAAGTGAATCTTTTAACGTAGAATTATGCCAGAGTCACTTCAAAGCGGGCGTCCAGAACTGCCACCATGTTTTACGTACTCAACCACGCAAAGACGGTAACATTAAATCTGAAAAAATAGCATGCATACGGTGAGCAGTACGGGTCACGTACATTACTGTGCATGCGCACTTCGATCCCGCTATCCCGTAAGCCCGATATGCCCGGTAATCTATAACTGTCTAATACTACCAAAATTCTTGAAGAAAAAATATGAAGCCATCCAACATCGATGCTGGAACATGTCAAAAGTGGTAATGTTAGCTCAAGTATGATGCAGTGTCAAATAGCAGAAGTGGCGGTGCAACATTACTTCCAGTTCTCTGACGAGTCAGCAGAAAGCCAGAACCTCTACACTTTGCATGTGGCTATGTCATCCTTTTTCAATGCTTTATTAGTATCGTGGATCAACACAAAGCTTGATATTTTATGCCTGCTGTTTATAAAAATGGCTAGGTTTCTCCTTTTTCATTTTTAAAGAACAGTATTTACAATAGGCAGCTGATTTAACAACACAGAAAGTTCTACAGCAGATCTGGAATCTATAAAAGATCAGGACTATTTGTCACAACTAGAAACTGGATTTCATAGTAAAAAAAAAAGAGAGCTGAAATAAACTTTGGCTGCCCAGACACTAAGTGTTCTTACTTCGAAATGGCAATCTTGTCATAAAGATACTGCTGCACAAATACTGGCGATACAGCAAAAGGCTTTGTCAAAGGTTTTCTTTCAGACATTTAATTTAGGACCACAGGTGCTTAAAGGTGTTCCAATGATTGCTTCTCTTGTAACAGACATGCCTGAAATATGCAACAAATCCTTCCAATAATTCTCTGGTTACTTCTAGTCAAGTGATAAAATGTCAAGGCGTACAAAAGGAGAGGTTCGCAATCCCTGACAACTAAAATGCAACCATCTTTCCAACCTTGTATGGAATTGATAAACGAACTCTACTCGTGAATAAATATACACTTACAAGAGGATCCATGAGCTGCAGGCAAAGCAGCAGGACTGGTGCCAACTTTCCAATACTAAACATCTTGGTACTACTACCTATGTTCCAAGTGCATAGCACAAGGGAAAATTTGTTGAACTCCTTTCAAGTATGATCCGAGCCAGCTGGTGTGAATGAAGTCGGGATACAAGCGACGAAAATAAGTGTGCAGAGGAGTCAAAGAATTTGATAATGTGGGCTGCGAGACCAGCAGGTTAGCCTTCCAGAGTGTAAAAAGTCATAAAACCACACTTGCAGCCACGTTCCTGTGTTCCCAAGTTCTCCCATTGCATACCTTGCTTCTCTGTGCTGGTGAAACCCGGACCGTCAGATAGCACGGCATTTCTAAATCTCAAACAAATGTTAAAATCTGCTACTTTTGAAACAGCAACACCTTTCTTACAGTGGATGTCATATGCAGATAAATATTGATAAGGCAAGAGAAAAATGTGCATATCATACAGATATATCAGGGCTAAGTCCTCTGGTGAGAGCCACACAGACTAAATGCATAAAAACTGTGTTGCAAACATTACAGAACTTGCAAAGCACATGAATTCCCTGAAACACTCTGTTATGGTACAGGGCCACAGATTACAAATGAAAAGGTTAGCCGCACCCTCATTATCTAATACACAGACCCGACGAAAAATAATACGCCAAAGCTGGGAAACACAGCGGCACCAGAAAGCAGCCTGGTCAAATGCTCTACGAAAAAACGTAGACCCCTTGGGCTTATTTCAATTCCCGCAAGAACAGCATAGGACTACAGCCCGAAGACATACAGTGACCGTAAGAAAGTTTGCTGCGAGATGCTGCTGGGTTATGCAGCAAGGAAATACAAAACCATCAAAAGACTGTGAAACGTGAGACATGCACAGCTCTGTTAATCACAACTGCCATCAAATGACAGCACAGAAACGCTAACGCGAAATAAAAGCACATGCGTGAGGAGAGAACATTCGCATAAAGAAAACCACAGTAAAGACACAGAGAGGCAGATGCAGGCATTGAGGGTGCTTACCTTGCTATTGGCAAAAAGCAAGCCCACGCCTTCCATGCATACTTGCAAAATGCCACCTTCACGTGTAGTCAGGTCCAGCACTGGAAACTCTCCTCCAAGTTCCGTGCCTACAGAGTGAAGAAGAATCAAACTCAACCCTGAGCAAAATTTCAAGAGCTCAATTCTTGCATTTACTTCTGATGTAGAGTTGAACCACACTGATGCAAGAGACGAATGGGCATGAGAGACACCAGTGTGCCCAACATTGAAACAGGATTTCATAAGAAAATGCAAACACAGTACCCTGTGTATAAGAAATCCCTGATATGAAACACGACAATTGCTCCCCGCCATAGGTCGGCAAACTCTCTCATGAGTCGACTCACTCGGACTCAGATCGAGCCATGAGTCTGAGTCTGAATGAGTGGGGGTGAGCAATGTTATGGCGAGTTTGAATCCGAGTGAGTATGGTTGAAGAATAAGCCCTAGTGAGTCTGGCTCTAGAAAATTTTGGAAAGTCTGAGTCCAAACGAGTCCAAAGCGCAAGATATATTTCTTGAGTGAGTCTCGGTGACTTTAACCTTTATTTTTATTTTTTGTTGACCTATTGTTCTGTATACTCATTTTCACCATTACTATCAGCCTTATCTGAATTTATTCTTATACTCCCATCTACTAACAAGTACTCCAAAGCAGTATCGTGTATAAACCATTTCAATTTTAACTATTCAGAAGCGTGAATTACTTAGGGCGTGCCTAGGCCTCCCCCTCATTAAATCTTCCAGAGAAGATCAAAAGTGTGGACTATTGGACGAGTTGGTGCTTTTACATAGAAACCATCATGAGGGCGCAGCAAAACACAACACACAGGAAGAGACAGATGAGGACAGGCGAGGACACCTGTCCTCGTCTGTCTCTTCCTGTGTGTTGTGTTTAGCTGCGCCCTCACGATGGTTTTCATGTTCCAGAGACGGTTTTGATAAATACTATATCTTATGTTGTCATCTATTTCAAGAAAAAGGTCCCTACTCATTGGCAATCATTCATAACTCACAATCCAAAGTACCACACATATACTTCATTATAACAAAGTTTCATCCTACATGAAAGTAAGTTCGTTATACCCGAACATTCGTTACAAAGGTTTATTCCTAACAATATATCTATTGCAAGACTATATTTCATTTACTTCATTATAACGAATATTTCGTTATATTCAGGTTTGTTATATCAAGGTGTGAGTGTATATTAAAAGGCGCCAGGAGGAGCACCAATTACGTGAAATATTAGTGTTAAAGAGCATTGATGCCACGGTCAAACGAGCTAATTCTAGGCTAACGAACTCATGAGTCAACTCACTTGGAAACACTCAGACTCAGATTGAGCCGAGTATCTAAGTCTGAGTGAGTTCGAGTGAGTTCGGCTGAAGAAAATTTTCGGGAGAGTGAGTCCAAAGCGCAAGATATATTTCTGAAGTGAGTTTGAGTGAGCCCCACAATTTTTGCCAACCTATGCTCCTCAGTCGATGCCTCTTATAAAAGGGTTCAGCTATAATAATAATTGCTGAGGTATTATGCCTAAAAATTATGAAAAATGCCATAATCAAGGGCTCCGACAATTTTGACCACCCGGGGTTCTTTAACGCTCCCCTAAATCTGAGCACGCTGGCCTCTGGCATATTCGCCTGCATCGAAAATGCAGGCTGCTACAGCCAATATGCATTTACTTCCGAGACAGATACTGCTGCAGCTGCATGTAGAGTGCTCACAAGCCAATCTTTCCAGATACAGCTGTGCCAGATCTAGTTTTTTACCAATAAATAACTTTACGCATTACAGAGGAACGCAGTTCTCCTCTTCTTTTCATGCCTGCACATGTAACGACTGCTACGTACAGTACTAAGTGTGAGCATGTGCTACTCACCAGACTTGAGCACATTTCCTTGGGCAGCAGCCCTCTCCATCGCCTCCTTGATACAGTAGTACATGTCTTTACACTAGGAAAGAAAGAGAAAGGTTCTTCGTAAGATGCAAGCATCTGCGCAGATGACGACCAAAGGCAGAGAATGAAAACAACTTCACTTACTAACTGTTTCTATCAAAGATATGTTTAAAATATGCAGCCAGTAAATTCTTCCCATAACTACAGCAAAGAAAGCCTAAACATACAAAAAATGCGTGATCAAGGTGAAAAAAGAAGGGGGGGACTGGTAAAAACACGAGAGAAAAAAAAGTGATGTTCTGGAATTTTAACAAAATTTTTGAACTTTACAGCATTACTGCAATTACAGCTGCATAAACATTCCTCCCACCCCAGAAAAATATGGCGAACACAACCTAGATTGTAAATGCAACATACGGGAGAAGTGGACAGCCTCTGCTGTGGAAAGGGAAGTTCGTGTTTTTTTCCTACTGCTTTTGACATTTGTCTCCACTGACATACTAAACACTGGAAAAGTTCTTGCAGCAGAGTTCTACCTGGACTAGCACGTGGTTAATCCTGATGTATAACAAAGATTGTTAACAGGGTTTCCTGAAGAGCCCTTAGACAAGCTAGAATTTATAAACTTGCCAAATTAACCACTCGTAGCACATAGCTACAAAGAATATATATTCTGCACCTCAAACATGCACTATGGACATCTACTGCCTCTATTGCACACAACTGCAAACCGGCTTACACCTTTAACAGCTTACTTCAATGAGACAACTACAAAAAGTTTTCCTCTTCCACTCATGTCAAGATTGATTGAACTGCCAGTGCTGCTCACCTTTTTTGTATAGTACTTGTGGAGTTGCGTTTGGCCTGAGCTCCGCCTCCAGAGACAAAGTACCTTGTTTTTGGGGCAGTACGACATGTTCACCAGCCTCTCGTACCACCAGCGTTCAATCACAACCCCATTGGCACCGCGCAGCACCAGTCCATCGTCCCTCACCTTGAAAGACACAAGCATTCAAAGGGGGACCGTAAGTTTTGTAGCCGGCAGGAAGTAACTGCAAGTGAGATATGCAGAAAACTGCAAAGTGGTGGAAGGGTTGTGAAGGGACTTGAGACTCACCTTTTTGTAGCATAAAGCCACAAGGAAATCTGTACGGATCTTCAAAAATGAAGCTTTTAGTTTGTGGAAAATTCGTGCTGGTCCAGGAATAGAACCCAGGACTAACGCCTTCCAGAGGCGGTCACTCTAGTGATTGAACTAACCGGGAAGCTAGCAACTGGCAGTGTGATGGTGAATTTAAGGAGACTCTTAGTTAATAAAAATATGTTGAATAGAACACATTCACCTGGTCTCCTGAGGTTCTGTTTAACCAATAAGTTACTTCCTTGTTTCACTGCTTGGTTCAATGCCCTAAGTAAAACGCAATGGTTGTATATATATATATATATATATATATATATATATATATATATATATATATATATATATATATATATATATATATATATATATATATATATATATATATATATATATATACACACACACGCGCACACGCACACGCACACGCACACACACACACACACACACACACACACACACGCACGCACGCATGCACACACACACACACAAGTGAGGAGGGAGAGTGGAATTGCGGTAAACAAAAAGAACTTGAATGGAACGTCGTAATGCAATAGTTCAGCTCAGTTTGAGCATGAACGAAGGACGCAAAAGCGAAGAAGGGAATGACAAGCAACGACATTAGTGCACCAACTTGCTTAAGCTGCAGTACTAGTCAAATTAAATGGAACGGCAGCTTGAATGAAAGAATCACCTTGAATTAGGATGGCTATATATTTTGGTGCTGTGTGCCCTTCATCTTTCTCAATAAACAAACTTCTGTTAAATAGTGGATTTCTTCTACATGCCTGATAGTAACATGATCTGACGATTCTACGCTATGCCACTCCTTTTGACACTTTGTCAGTGGTCCTAGCAGCACATTATCCCTTAGATAAGCCACACCAAATCTTTAGTATAGCGACTGGTATGCGCCATTGCTCAAGATAACCACATCACAACAAATCTGGCCTCTAAAGATGATGCTGGCTTTGGTCTACACATTCAACCTGCAATAGTGCTCATGTGCCCTGAACTGAAGGCGGTGAAAATGAAGGTATGTGGATTCCATGTTAATACAGTTTGCAGCGGAAGCACGAAAGTGCTTGAAGAAAAGCTTACGGAAGGCAAGCAACGAAAGGCAAAGAGGGACAACACGTGGAAGAATGTATTTCCATGTGCATTACTCAGCTCTAAAATGTCCAGTTTCAATCCATGAGTACTGTGCAAAGAATGATACAGTATAATTACACATATTAAGGTCCTGCTAAGGAAACTCTCCAGAGTAACAACGTAGTTCAATGCACTCACCTCAAGAAACCTCACTTCCTCGTCATCAGTGTTTGTGGTGGTGTGAACGGTAAAACACTGTGACTGCATCTGTCGGCTTCCCAGGGGCTTGAGGTCAATTTCATTTCCGTACTGTACGGTAAAGGGAGGTACCAAAATGGCAAAAGGTAGAAGTAAAAGGTAATCAAAATTTCTGTTGGCTCTTTTGCAAAAAATGCAGTAAAAGACTATGTAGCTGTAACTTTTCACTTTACTGTCCCATTTGCTGAATACTTCAGTTGTTCCTATGATTTGAAAAGGGTATATGTATCCTTAACCAACACATATAAAGTCAAGGACAGAAAGAGGACTGCCAGCAGTACATACCTTCCTGATCCTAGTTCCATTCTGGTCCTGCGACAAGAAAAAAGAAAAAATATACAATTCAAGCAAACTAAGTAATTATTAAACTGTGCACAAAGACACGTTCATAAGATACAGCATCAACTTCTACATTTTTCCAGTGTTCCATCAAAAAATGAACCTATGTAAGTGTACTTATGAAAGCAGGACCAATTAAGTAGTTTCATTTAACTTTGTTTAATAATTCATTATCTGTTATTTTAAGAAGTCTTCTTATTATCTGTAACACAGAAGCTACAAAAAAAAACCTCGAAAGTACAGAATATTATCTTGAAGCTCCCAGTGGTCATGCTTACTGGCTGAAGTAGGTAGTTAGTGGTAACGTACATAAAGTCTGTTAGAAAAAAAAATTAAATTATGGCATCTCGTGTGCCAAAACAATTAGCTGATTATGAGACATACTGTAGTAAAGAACTAGATAAATTTTGACCACTTTGTAATGTCCCTAACGTGTGCCCAATACATAAAAAATGGACTTTTTGCATTATGTGCTTACATAAACACAGTCACCACGGCCAGGTTTTTACACTGCAACCTCAGCGCTAAGTCACCACAGGAGATGTTCAGTCCATTACAATAAAAAGTGTGCAGGTGTACCATCCATGCAATGCATGTCCTAATGCTTCAAAGACAAGCATTTGCAGTGAGCATTTGAGATGACCTCGCAATAGCTTTTGTTGCACCAAAGGAACACCTCGGCACTCATACACTAAAGTGGATGGTTAAACTAGGCTACATTCTTGATCATCAAAAAAGTTTTAGATGTATGCGAACATCAAATAAAGCAGCCTTTACAGCCAGTAAATAACCGATGACTTAATACTTAGTTGCACATTGCCAGAGCAATCAGTGCAGGGTTATAACTTTTCCAAGTCATTAAAAGGGGTAGGTACTCTTCCAATGTCACCACAATATTATAGTGAAACTAAATGTTCTAAAAACCACCAAATGTAACAAGCTTTACAAATTCCTACTGCTTCCAAAAAAAAAAAAAAGCACTTTGACAGCATTTTTCATGCCTTTAGGCATTGCACACCAGGAGTACTATTAGGTGTTATGTTTAGTATTAGAAGTATGCTGTCTGAGATCAGTATTAAGTGCTTATTCATCCTGACCACACACCTGACAATAAAACAACTGCTCCTGAATGTATTGTTTAAATTATGTTGTTGACAGACATCAATGTTTTACTATTCTATTCAGTAGCCTCATTACTCTTACAACTGTAGCCAATCGACAGACACAGAAAATCGTTATATATGAAAGCAAAAAAAAAACGAAAAAAGACAAGAATTTCAGCCATACCACACAGTCAAGTGTGTCCAGCATGGTGTTGATCTCCGCACTGTAGACAAGGCTGATGTGACATTTCCCGAGCAAGCGGCGAGCCCGCCTGCGAATCTCATCCACAGGAACCTCCATCATCAGCATGAAGGCGATCAGGTTGGACAAAAGCGTTGACAGTAGCCGGTCTTCATCATGCTCCAGACGTTTCTTTTCTGGGCTTGACAGGTACCGGTACCTGGAGATAGGAGGACACCACTGATTGGCAGAGGCACAAAGCTGTAAGGTGAGCGAGCAAGCACTTGAAGGGGCCCTGCAACACTCCTTCAAGTAGCCATAGAATGGATTCAATAAAAGAGTTTACTGCCTCACGAATTCACCACTGCAAAAACTTTTTACATCCGTCCAGTAAGAGCACTGTTACAAATAACTGTCGCACACTGCAATTGCATTCTCTGTTCTCTCGTCCCAACAACAGCACTCGAAGCTAAGCAGGAATAGATGGCACAGGGAAAGAAAATACGTCACATGTGCCTCATGACCTTGAGACCTTTTTTTTTTTTTTTTGAATATGCGGCTTTTTGGTATGATAGCACGCGCACGCAAGGACAAGTCGCCGCCTTTCACGGCAGGCCCAGTAACGACCGAGCGTGCCATTCTGAAACCAGCGAATAGCTGATGCAATGGCTGTGACGAGCCATTTTTAAACTTGTTCCTTCCTTTGTTGAGGAAAGAGCAAGAAATTTTTAGCTGACTTTGACCATTTATTGTCAATTACAGGCCACGTGCTGCGCTATAATATTAGGCTCACGAGTTCTCAGGAGACTCAACTACCAATCGGCAGCGTTTTCTAACCAAGCTCAATAAGTGTTGCAGAGCTCCTTTAATGCCTTTCACAGACTTCGAAATGGATTGCGCTCACAAAGTGTGAAATGTGGCTATAACGCACACCATAAGTTCAAAATGAAGGCATGAAATTCACTATGCTCCTTACATATTTAAGGGACGTCCAAGAATGAGTACTTGGCCCATTTCGCTCTCTGCAATGCACGGCTGCAGCAAGGAGTCAAACCGGCAACCAACCCTATTTATGCTGTCACGTCAGCCCAGTAGCTGACAGAGCCAGCATGCGGGCACAACAAATTTGTAATACGGCAAATTGCAACTATGTGTTATAGCATTTATAACACATAGTTCACAAAAAGCAATATCTTCTATTGGAAACTTGATGTCTTGCCCAATGAGATGAGCTAGAAATAATAGCCATGGCATTATGGCATTGGTTTACCATGCTCTATGGTAACTGTACATGTCACATGCATATAATAAGCAACAATTTTGTCACTTCATTTGTTAATTTTTTGTATAGCACATAAATCAATCGTGAAGTGCCGTTTTTTTCTGACACTTCAAATTGCCCGATTTCAGCATTGCTCCCTCTAACAACAACGGCAGTAACAGAGTGCTGTGGTCGGCTAAGAAAGCATGAAGTGCAAAGATCTGGCATGCTTGCCTTTCCATCAAAACCCCTGGCTGCTGGTCCATCCCTATGAGGTCGCGTTCCTGAGCAACAGCATCAAAGAAGGCATCTTCCCAGAACTGAGGCTCACTCCATATATTGGCCCGATCTTTCCCTGAAAGATCAGAAAAACGAAAGCACGCAGATGTATCCTGCTGAAGACAATAATACAGTGCAGTCCACTTATAACGATACCACATATAACGATATATCGGTTATAACGATGGGTCGACTTAACAGTCTCATTTTATGCATTGGGGCTATGGGGAAAAAAACCATATATAACGATATGTTATCCACCGCATATCGGATACAACGATGAAAAGTTTGCCGTGGACGGCATGTTTCATTCAGAATAATCGTAACATTTAGATTGATAAGTTCTTCTGAAACGAACTATGCCGAGACAAGACGAAAAGTTAGCGTAGGCGAGTACGTATGTGCCGCCACTGCAGGACAGCGCCGGCAGCGCGTCCCGGCCGTTCAAAAAGCCCAGGAGAGCATCGCGAGTTGGCGCGACGCGCTACAGATGGCGCCAGCTGTGTCACGTTTTGCGCCTCGCCGCGCGTCGACCGCGGAGAGGCTGAGAGAACTTTAAAAAAAAAATGCGAAAAGCAAATCGCCGCGCTCCGCGGCTCCCCGCCTTCTACAACGGCAAGCCGGCAAGCTACTCGTAGCTTGCCGAACGAAAGCGGGAAAGAGAGAGAAAATAAAAAAAGCGAAAAGCAAAGCGGCGCGGCGGCATGGGGGCGGGGCCTCGTTGGCATTCCGGCTGTGTACCTCTGGCTGTGCTTTCTTCCTCCCACTGCTCCCACCCCGCCGTCGGTCAGTCTCTCTTCCTCAGCGAACCCGTGATGGGTTCTTCGGAGTAGGAAATAAAGTCTTGTTTTTGACATCCTACTATCTACAATATTTATTAATTGGTGAAAATAGCAAAATGAAGCCTGGAGCTACAAAAGGTACGTCCGGCGACGATTTTTTGGCGGCAGTCCAGATATAACGATCACCGGTTATAACGATCATATTTTTAGGTTTTCTCGATATCGTTATAAGTGGACTGCACTGTAAAGCCAGAATGTGGCCATCATGACAGCTCAGGTTTGAACAATATATAGTAAAAATATCCCATATTTTCCAGCAACTAACAGATCATTTGTATTATAAGTAGCAATAATATTGACTAAGTCATCCAAACCAATATGGACACACAAGTAGGTACTGCATTTAAATTCAACTTAAGAGAAAAAAGGGCATGAAGTTAAAAGAAGTTTCATGGATCTTTTCTGGTAAAGACAGATGTTTTCTCTTGAATAAGTGATAAACTTGACAGATATATGCCACATTTAAAATGAACTGGCAGGTTCTAGCAACCAGAGAAAGCAGCACTTTGTTATCTATAGAACAGAATGCAGTCAGTCAATATAACGAGATATTATCACTCAAATCTCATTGTACCAAAGTCACATCTGCTCCCAAAACAAATTCATTATATCCGAAAATTCGTTATAAACATTTATCTGCTACACTGTACCCGTGACAAGAGTATTCTTCATTTACTTTGTTATAACCAGTTATTTGTTATATCCATGTTCGTTAAATCAAGGCTGATTGTGATTCTGATGAGTAGTGATAATTCTGAATAGTACAAGTGGTGCAATATAAAAATTTCAACTGGCTCTGTTAAGAACGGCGCAGCTTTGAAGAAATAACACTGCACGTTTATTAAGCTATGTTGGTAGGAACGTGTTAGAATTGACTACGAGGGTTAAGACTCTAGTTATTTTTTAGCTGTGCAAACATTACAAAGGTACCAGAGAATAACAGAATATTGGTACAACACCGTAAAACTTATATCCACTGTGTTCCCTGCATTACTTTAACAAGAACTCCAACTTTCTAGAGAGAAACTTGCCTAATAAGAAAATTACGAATTTCTCCAGTGGTAGCTGATCAAGTAAACCTTTCATGAAGGGAAGCAAAGTGAGCAAAGTGTAGTTGATGAAGCACTTTACACATAGAACTTGTGGTTGCAAGAACTTCAGGAGAGGCGAGTATTTTGCCCCTTTCGACAGCTTTTTGGTAGTGCTGGCACAACAGGAGGCTCACAAACAGCAAAACAGACCTCGCTTAATTCTGCAAACATTTATTTAAGTGTTTTAAGAACTACGACGGGGCACACAGGCAACTTGATGTAACAACTCTGAGGTTATGATTGTTTTGTTTGCAAGCTCAGCGGTGAACACTGACCTATCAATCCCTGATATATGTACGTGCGGCACTGTGGTGGCGGAGACGAGCGGGTGGGTGTACTGGGACTAGCCCCCTGGCCCGCCTGGCTGCCGCTGGGGTTCCTGCTGCCACTGGTGAACCCAAAGCCCCCACTAAGGCTGCTCTTGGTGCTCCAGATGCTTGAGGCACGCATCTGCCGTGACATCATGAACTGTGGGGGTAAAGGAGGAAGAAAGAGGAACCCATACCACAAACCAGGATCATAACACGGTTTTCGGTGTCTCCAGGCATGGGCAAGCATCTTCAATGCAGTCAAATAATTGGCGAGCCTTTTCGTTTCAAACACCTTACAACTACTGCGGCGTTTGAGGAAAATGCCTAGTAGATTTCCTTGTGATAATGACCTGACATGTCTTTTGCACGCTCTGCTATGACTGTTGGTAAGACTGGATACAACTATCAGTAGAGGTACGCGTGAAAAAAATAAATAGCATGCTGTGATAATACACCACGGTGAATGAGATTTGTGAGAGCATTGAACTGGCAGAGTCTATGGCTGCAGTAACGTAGAGACCAACCATAAAAGATTCCCCAGAGAGACAATATAAAATTTTGAGAATTTCCCAAAAACTTTAATCTAAACAAGTCCCCCCTCACACAGCCCTTCGAGTTCTTGTTGAAATTAAGCAGCACAAGCTACTCACACATATTACGTCCTCACACCAGAGCAAGTTTAATTTTCACTATCTATCCCTGGGCAAAAAACCCTTGGCCAAATGAATATCTCATGAGGAAATCGAATGAGAGACCTTGCATTCTTTTTCATTACTGCAAAAGCCTCTCGAAGGTAATGTTATAAGTTTTCAGTGCCATTTCACTATGCTTCATAAAGTGCTGGACTACTGCTACAAACTTGCTCGTGCTTTGATTGCTTTTACAATCTAGAATAATCTTGTGTTATCTTGATCCACTCATTTACACCTGCAATATGCCCTCTACTGCTACTAGCTTTCTCGCGTCATCCTGTAGTTGTAATGCACTTCCACATTCTTGACATGCGACAAGCCAAAGTGCGAAAATGTCATGCCAAAAAGCGGGTTTGAGCTTTCAGAGAGAAAACTTGCCTCTCACATTACAGTAATACAGAACACTACATTAATACAACAAGCACGCATACACACAAGCAAACAACACACGCATGCAGTAATATGCAGGGCAAATAATTGGAAAAAGCACCGTTCGTGTCATAGCCTAGTTTTTCAAAGAAAATGATAAAGACTACCATCTACGCAATACGCACTACCACCAAGTGTACAGTACCGAATAAGAAAATACTTTTTTTTACGCCCATGTTATTACCAATAAGTAACTGTGCCTATGACATATGCTGCATCTATAGTACTAGCTTGATTGCTTACACAGCAAACAAGCCACTGAAACAGCAAGTAAAGATGAACTACACAACGCAAACATAGGTTGTACACCAGTGCACTAGGTGCCTTCTATGTTATGTAAACAGACAGACCAGGTCTTTCCCTGCGTGTTACTTTTCACTATAACTACAATGCACTCCATTCGATCTTATAGATCAAAGCAGTTCAACACGTGAGACCAGAGTCGCTGCAGCTCCCTCTTTTACTTGTCGTGTGTGCTGTTTCAACCAAAGATGAACCATCACAAACTAGTAAGCAAAATATCAGTGAATGAACTGAATGACTTATCAGGGGGGTTTCTCTCTTTTAATACGACAAAATGATACTTTGAATTATGACAACTCATCTAGCTAGGTCGCACACAATATCCTATTTCGCATTGCGCCATGAAAATTTTTAAGGGCTGGAGTCTGACTCGCAGTGCACTAAAGGGCCCCTCACTAGATTCATCTGGAAATTTCGATTGCACACTAGACTTCGTAAATTGCTGTTCAGGGACAAGTGCTGGTAAAATATTTATTTCCAAGGGCGAAGTGGTGGTCAAGACCCAACGAAATTGATTGGAAGAAGCTGAGCGAGCAACCCATCCCACCCGCAGAAAAGGCCTTCTTCTGTTTCAGAAATAACTTTGAGCAAGGTTAAAATTGCAGAGAAAAAATATACACAAAGATTTTCACACAATCTTTTTTTTTCCTGCAAATTTACTCATATGCCACACCCTTCATAAAAATTTGAACTAGCTAATCCAATACAGCACCCTCTCCTGCTCCTTTGACAAGTACTCACAAACATTCTTCTTCCACTTTTATTGCACATTCTCCACACACATTATTCCACATTCTCCTCTATTGTCCCAAGTTTGAACTGTTGTCTGTTTGTGGTACCTCAACCTGGTGAGAGGCCCTCTGAAATAATCTAGAAGTTAAGCATACACTTAAAGGAGAAGTCTCGTGTTATATCATACTTTCAGAAGCACTCCTATATTAGATGGCACAGTATACAAGAAGCAACTACACTGTAATAAGCAGTGATACAGCTCAAATACTTATTCTCATCCACATGTGATTTGAAGCGCTTTAGAAAAAACCTGAACACTTTTGCAATGTGTGACACATTCATAAATGTATAAGCTATAACTAACTGAAATTTTTTTAACGATGCTTTTAAATGTGAAGTGTTTTTCATACTGAAGGTATACCAAAGGTGTATTTGTTAAATGTTAAGTCTGCTTATTACAATGTTAGCTGTTCACCATACCTACACAGTAACATATGTAAAGAAGAGATACAAAAATAGCATGTTCTAAATTTTTGCGCAATGCTCCCCTAATTCAATGCCTACAAACTAAAAAAGAAAGTAATCAAACGACTAGGTAAGCACTAATCTAGTACTACAGGCGTATGATAAAATATTCACAAACGTGGTATACTCGAGCAGCCACATGCCCACTAGGCCAACTACCACTACGAGGAAGCAGCAGAGAATGCTTAATACTCACGCCGCCCGCTTCCACCTCACTGTCAGAGACGGCCGAGCGAAAGGAGGCGTTGCTTCCACCACGCGACTGGCGAAAGAAGGCAGGGTTCATGGTCACGCTGCCTGTATCGCTGACATTGCCGCTGGGCACCGTCAAATCCGAGCCCTGGCTTGTGCCGGCGTCCGACACCTATGCAGGGCCACCCCAGACACAGGAGCGGGCTCTTGGTTCACATCATGCGCTATGATTAAAACTCACTCTACCCACCACCACCACACAAGTGCCAGCTAGGAAGCGTGAAGAGATGACAACAGGCAAGCCACCAGCCCAGCTGAATGCATCCGCCCGTATGCATTCAGTGAGGACAAGTCATGGGGCTCAAAAAATCGCTATGTCTTTCCACAATGCATATTTTGTGTCGCACTGCTGGGATATGACCTGGATACAACTCGACTTCCAAGAAATACGGAGTTATATTCAAGTCTAATGTGGTCGCTTGCTATTCATTATAAAGAAACCAACTGGAATAAATTAGACTTTTAGAAAATGTCTCTGACCACTATTACCTTCAAAGGAAGCTGAAGGGCTTTCAAAATTCAATGAAACTTTGGGGTTAGCAAGGACCAACTTTATCGTCGACAGTGTTGCAATTTTTTTTGTGATTGTTGCAGCATGAGCTTTACACTACGCGAAGGAAAAGTTTGTATTGCTCCTCCTACATGAGCGCATTGAAAGTGTGGACATGGCAACCCACGTTATCTTCGCTTCCTTTGGCGAAACTGTGCTGCATTTTAACCGAAGGTACCCGCCGCCCTACTCAACAAAACAGCGTTAGTGCTGTTTCTGTGACAAAGGCTCAAATAAGCACAGCGAAGATGAAATTTCTGCAGCCTATACGACATCTAAAATAATGACGAACAGCCAAGCGCAGCATGAACACGTTTCTCTCGTATCTTCGACCGTGGAATTAACGACTAACTCGGAACGTGCGGTTGCCACTGCTAATTCAGAAGGCCATGCTTCAGCAATGCTGCTGGTGCAGATAAAGTGGCATACCGAGGAAGACGTCACCGCGTTCACTCAGCATCTCAAGAAGTCCTTTGGCGGCAACCTCTGTTTTTTGCCAAGAAGTGCTACCTACTTACATTCACATTTAGGAAATGTCACATTGCTTCTTCAAATTCAGCAGGGATCAAACTGTCCTTACATGCTCTAAAGTCATTGTTTTAAAAAAGTGCCTTCAGCTTCCCTTTAATTGTCTTGAAAGAAAGACGAAAATTTTCACTCATTCTGAATCAAAGAGTGTGCCTAACTGAGTGCCTGTTCGGGACAATTTGATAGATAATTTTTCTTTTTCTTTGACTCACTCATTACACAATGTGGTCAACCGCAGAACATTGAACGTCAGAACAGCCATCCCCGTATCATATATAAGCATACAAATTCGTGGCCAAGTCCAGCAAAACTTTATGCAAGGTGAATTGCTGCACTTTTTGTACTTTTTAAGATACAAAACAAAAAACCAACAAACACTGTGATGGCAGTAATGCGTCAGTCATCGGCACCTTACGTAAGTTGTCATACAAAAGTTACAGTGCTCACTGATAGTTGAGGGCAAGGGACATTTTATGCCTCAAACCTTACAATGAATTCACTCAAGCAACACACAGGCTATAACTTCGAGGAAGAAAAACTGTCAACACTTCTTAAGCAGTCCCCTTTACAAGTACCAGTCAAACAAGGCACTACTAGTATTCTGTTTCGATGACCTGACGAGAACTGTCATATCTGACCAACGAATACCAGCAACGGTACCATTGTGTTTGCTTATGCTTGTCTCGTGCTTGCTTCAGTAAGGTTTAGAAATTCATAATAATGTAGTGGCGACTGTTGTATGATTATGTCAGCAACAAATCGAGTGTTGGGATACAACAAAAGTTGCAGTCCTCAAAGCAAATTCATGGTTAAACACATCACCTATACATTCCATACGCATGGGAAAGACCAGTTACGAATGTGACACCTGATATCAAACAATGTTAAGTGATACCACTTAGTTGGACCCTGATGTATATATAGTATCAGACTTCAAAGAAAATTTAGCAATTTTCAAAATGAGTGCCCCACTGACTAGCAGATTTGAAAAATTAACATGATACACTATAAATCAGGTTAGTCTAACAGACAATAGACTAAGGATCATCGTATACGGTAAACAAAGATACTAAACTTTTTCACTTTACTTCTGTGCATGCAATGACACATAAACGATGAATGACTGTTTAGCATACACAAAGCAATTTCAGGAGCAACAGCTACTGCTTGGAGAAGACCGGCTTGGAGTTGCCCTGTTCTGGGGCCTGTAAGGTTTTTTTTTGAATAAAGAATAAAGAATAAAGAATCACTGGACGTTCAAGTGACGCTGATTGTATCAAAGGGACTACCTTTCTTGCTAATCCTATGCATGATGTAGTCTGGAGTTCACTGCCTCGGTGAAAACAAGAAGCACTTGGACAGGTGCTTGGAATGAGGCACAACACAAAGAGGGAAGACGAGACATGTATTCCATTTAGAGCCCTCACAGTTCACCAATGCTGTTGACATCATGGCCCTTCGACTAAGGCTGTTTGCTGCAGAACTAGCACAAAGAAATTAAAATCCCCGTCGTTTCTTTAAAGCGATGACTACTCTACTCAGAACGCCATAAGACCACCTCTGTGGCACATATCCATGCCCATGAAGTAAGTGCAGACAGCTGCAATGACATATGCATGGCCTATGCACTGATGAAAGGCACACATCATAAGAACTCAAAAAAGCTTGTTTGTCCTCTGGTAGCCTACAATGTGTACATCAGGGAATCAAACTACCATGGGGCAATGTGCGACTCTCGCCTACCCGCTCATCTCATTATGGATTCAATAGTCTTGTCACAATCGCAAGGTTTACAGTCACAGCCAGTTATTGGTATTTCCTAATACTGCACAGTACAACCTGGTATATAAAGGAACACTGAAGGCAAATAACATTTCATGTCATAGTGACAAAGTATTAGCTAGGGGCAATCAGTACTGCGCAGGAGCAGATATTGTGTTTCAACGAACTGGTGCCTGTTTTCACTCAATAGCAGATCTACATACAAATGCGCACATATGTGTTGGCAAAAGCCGAAAAAGCCATGTTCCTTGTTGAAGATTTGATACTTTGTTATTGCCATCTTTTGCTATCGCATGATTGTGCAAAAGAGCCGGATTTTTTAGTGTTGTGAGTTTTGCCTGGATTCTTACGATAAATGGTCATGCTGCATCACTGCTCTCTTTTTTGGTCGATGTGCATCAATAAGCTTACTTATGATGCAGGATTATTCTAGTGGTCCCTCAGGTTATGTTACTGTTAAAACATAGAAACACAGAATGGGAAAACTCACAATGTAATAAAGCTTGATGCTGCAATTATGGCTTCATTATACTAACGTTCTGCTCTATATTTTTAGAAGTAGTCTCACTTGATTGAAACAATGCAGCAAATTATTTATTTCTATAAGGATCTGAGGACGAATTTCATTTTGCTTGTCATATTCATTATATATATCACTAAATCCTATTTTGCTATTATGAGGTACCAACTAGCTGTAAAATAACAAGCTACGCAAAATAATCAGAAGAGCCATAACATGCAAAAAGACTCCTGGAAGTGAAAATTTTTCAGTAATGCTATGCGTTCCTAAACAGAGTCATACTTATCCTACATGTACAGTGAAAGTTCGTTAATTCGCACCTCATTAATTCAAACTCTCAGGGTAATTTGAACTGATGGTCACGGTACGACCACGACACAGTTAAGCCTCCTTTATAAGAGACAAGCACTAGGAAGGCCCCGCCGCGATGGTCTAGTGGCTAAGGTACTCAACTGCTGACCCACAGGTCGCAGGATCGAATTCCGGCTGCGGCGGCTGCATTTCCGATGGAGGGGGAAATGTAGGCCCGTGTGCTCAGATTTGGGTGCACGTTAAAGAACCCCAGGTGGTCTAAATTTCCGGAGCCCTCCACTACGGCGTCTCTCATAATCATATGGTGGTTTTGGGACCTTAAACCCCACATATCAATCATCAAGCACTAGGAAGCAATTTTGGTCTTTTATACGAGATGCTCCATATAAGCAGCGTACCACGCACGCATTATCTTATCAACCCCTACTTCAATGTAGGCACAGTGGTGTCTCTTATAACCAATTGTCCGTTACATTAATGTCTCACAAATGGCTTAGACTGTATAGGCATCTGTAGGTTAACCATCTCATTAGTTCACGCGCACATGGGCTCCTCCATTAATACTTTGAACTGCGCCACTGCATGGTGGTATTTTATACTGCTGCAGCAAGCTTCTATGGCTCAGCGATAAATGGCTCCGAGCGCTGAGCACACTATAGTCGGACACGCAACGTCAATGCTCTCACTTTTCGCGTCATGTGGTGGTTTGTGCCATACGTGTCTGTGTAGTCTCCGTGTTCTTTGTGTGCCACACATCCAGTCGCTAGGCCTCGTGTACATCAGAGCTACGAAGTCGTTCGGTGCCGCGAGTTTTGTACTACGTGCAGTGACGGTGTAGCCAGGTCACGGCAACAACTGTTGCCAATTGCTTCCACTACAGTGGCTTTTTTGTGCCCAATGAGGGCACAGCTTCCGAGTAAAACAAGTGCGAGGACTGAGGTCATTCTTGCTGGACTGCGATGCGCTGGAGCATGTGAGCTTCGACAACTATGTCGATGCAGATCGCAGCGCAATGGTCTATGGCACAATCACCGACAATAATATCATCGCGCAAGTGACTAGCGGAGAAGCACTTGCCATCGATGTAGGTGAGGATGATGAAGAGGATGAGGCGCTGACGTGGTCCTCAGCCTCAGAGCTAATGGAATTATGCGTGTCGCGTGCCTATTCTTCAGCTTCGAGGAAGGCGAGAAGAATGTGTTCTGCGACGTTTACATGTAAGAAAACAAGACTATGGCGATTGAAATGAAAGAAGAGAAGCGGAAAGTGATCAGGGATCATTTTTCCAAATAAATATTTTGAATGATTTTTTCAACAACACGGTCTCAATTCTTGCAGTTATTTCAATAAATGTTGTTAGTTTGAATTTGGTTCAATTTGAACTTTATGAACATCCTTATGAAATTCAAATTAACGAGCTTTTACTGTACTGGAAAACCACACTAAAAGCCCATACAGGTTTGGTCAAATGCACGGGTGCTCTATTGCAATACTGCAAGTGTATATGGGCTATTATGATTTATTAATAAGGAACATTACATAACCGAACTTTTCAAGCAGTCTAGACAAAATACCAACAATTAGAGCAAATATTGTAGCGGAAGCTGTAGTACTATTCGGTGCATACGATGCTTGAATAATTTTCTGCAGATGCTACTCTCGAGACAAAACTCATTCAAATGTTCACCATGAATAAATGTAACAGCTTAAGTCAAAACAGCTTACTCATGTGCCCCACACACGTTCGATGGTCGTCAGCTTAATTGAGGTGCCAATAATTATCAGTTTATCACACAGTGCGTAGGCAAGCTGCAGCGAAAAAGAGGTGCTTTTTCCAAAAAGTGTGCATGACACAGCAAAATGTTTTTCTTTCTTTTCCCTCTGTCTCTCTTTCCCAAGTCGGAAACAAAGGAAGAGACAAGGGTGAGGTGCCACAAGACAACGTCCATGCAAAATAATGTAGGCCTTGGTGTGATCACTTGTGCAAAAAAAAAAAAAAAATCACTGGGTGAATACAACATTGCACCAACTTTTCAAAGCACCAAAAGCCACAGAGATAACTGTGCAAAAGGCACCTCAAAATGTAGAGGCAAGAAAAAAGAATAGAAAGATAAAAAATGTGGAAAAAGAAGCATGCTTTCTCCACAAGGCATGTGTACCAAGATGGGTAACGTTACTTATGTACAACGAGCTGTGATATAATTACTAATAAATACACATGTAGAACGTGACAAAAACTCGCTGCCAGATAAAAGCTTTCACTGAATTTAGCGAAGTGCCTGCTTAACTGTACTGTGCTAGCTAAACGAAAAGGATAAGGTCATATTCATCATTTCCAACTTCAGCTGTAGGACACAAAGTCGGGACCAGCCTTTAGACTACCACAGTGCTTCCAAGAGATTGCTATGCCACAGTACACACAACAACCCTTAGGGGTTAGCATGGTGTGAATTATACGAGGCACACCAATGACAAACAGCATGTATCACAGATGCAGAACATCTGGTGACACATTTGTGATGATTGATCAGCCAAAATAGTGGGAGCTGCGTTACTACACTGATGCAGATGAAGTTTAAAGTCAGGAATCTTTATTTTGCTGTGTGCATCATAGAGTACAGAATCAATTGGAAGTGTCCTGAATAGAACTCGACATTCGCGTGTCATTTCTAGTATGCAACAGTGTGCTCATCTACGATCACAGATAGCAACTCGCTACTACATTTCACGTCAGAATAACAGCTCCAGGAGCCGTTTCAGGAGAGCTTTCTAGATTTCAAGGATTTCTTGTGTCAGCGTCAGATACGGTAATTAGTAAAGAACAACCACAGTTTGCCCTCTTCCCTAAGAGTCCTGAAAAAGCACACTCCAATGGAAAACCCCAGAGCAAAAGAAAATGCATGTCTGCAAAACCACTGCTTCTCGATCGAACCCTGTCTCAAAACAAGCCCTGCAGCTCTCGACGTCGAGTCTAAAAACAAAGCTCAGTGCCAAAGGCGAGCATGCACACCTCACCACAGCTGACAAGAAGCGGGAAACGGACACTGACAGACAGACAATCCAGAAGAATGAAAGTCGAGGGGGCCGAGAAGGAAGAGAGAAAAGAAAAAGCATCGCAGGTTCGCATTCACTTATCGTACCTCCGAGTCGATGCTTGTCAATTTTGAGAGGACGAGCTTTTTGGCATTGAGTAGCCCCCGGAACATGTCTGATGGCTCGTTTGAATGGTCGATGCTTCCGGTAGAAGGGATCACATTCATCTGCGGAAGTGGGTGCTGTTGGTGGGGTGGTGGTGGTGCGTGCTGAGACATGTCAGTCAGGCCTGGAATTAAAGAAAAAAAAAGACCGCAGCATGTTCCATTTAATGAACGGCTCACCACAAACTCATCATCAGAGCAAGTGAGAACTAACGAAACCCTTGCGCAACCCAAAAAAATTGTGTTTGCAAAAAAGACGGTAACCTTGAGAGTGTGCTGAGCTTGAAGCCAAAAGTGCTGCAAAACATAGTTGATGCAGCGCTGAAAGAAGAAGACGCGGAACTAAAAAGTGCAAGACGAGCACTCGTCCTGTGCTTTCTAGTTCTCTGTATTTGTCTTTCAGAGCTGCATCGATGCAAATATGTATTTCAAGCTAGGCCAACTTCCCATTCTACTGCTACGAAAATTAAGAAGGCGCAGCTCATCAGATCATGAATTACCATTTAGATCAGAATTTCAGCACCACCAGGAGTGCAACAGCCAAAAAAAATTGGCCCCGTTTTTGCATTTATTCTGCAAATGTCGTCGAAAGACGATAGTCTTGCATGTGGAGAGAGTGAACAAAACATTTATTTGATGTTGTGCTCAAGAAAATCGGTGAATGGTATCGTGGAGGCACTGCGTTAAGTGTGCCTCAAACATGCAGCGGAGGCGAACGACCGCATCAAGTCACGTCACACGTGAGACGTGACCGCCATCTGGCAGTTTTTTTCAAAAACAAAGCGCATGGCTCTGAGACGGGTGTGCGCGCCCGCCTCAAGGTGATAAGGTGTAGAACGCAAGGCGACGGGTAGGTGCCACCACCGTCTCGTTTTAGCAAAGTGTTGGAAACACTCGCCTTTCCGTGCAAGCGTTGGATGGTCAGCGCAGCGTGATAAGCGCTGCGGTCCTTAAAATTGCTTATGTAGGCCTTTTCTAGTAAAAGGAGTACATGCAGAATACATACGTGTTGTTATGGTGCCCCAGACGCGCGCAATAATCACTTTTTAATTGACAATTTCACAAGTATGAACGCTGCATCTTGAGCGACATAGGTTGGTGCTGCGGATGGGGTCGGCCGTTTCAAATACCCGATGCTATCAAGAGTGAACAAACAGACAAATGTACAAACAGACAGACAGACAGACAGACAGACAGGCAGACCAAAATTTTTGCGTCGAAAGTCCCCAAAAAAGACTATGGTCTTTAATAGATTAAGGAGCAATTTTAGGAGCAGCAAAATGTTACTCTTGGAGCACTAAAATCCAAATTTGGAGCAGGTTACGGGAAAAAAAAACATTCCTTATCATAAAGCAGCGAATTTGGAGCAGTATAAGAAAGAAGGCTTACAATTAAAAAAAAACTGTTCAAAACATTCAACCCACCTAAACCTTGCAGAGTGAACATGAGCAAAACTATTTCAATAAAGTGGTATTCTGAATTACCCCACTGAGCTAACATTAAAGTCCATATTAGCATTTGCCATGCCTGTCGAATCCTTTGACAGACTCTGCAAAGGCTGAATGTGGATATACCGAATTAGCAGCCTTGAAATCCGAGCGATTCCTAAAACCGAGAAGGGAGGTGGCAAAAAAAAAAAAAAGTTTGCCGCACTAGTTTTTTTTTTTTTTCTATGGGCAACAGGAATGTCATCTGCTGGTCCAAATGATTGCCAGTAACTTTCTTTGACTTCAGCGATCATACTAGTACTCACAATTATGTGGCACATTGACGTATGAGTAATTGAACAAAATGTGCTGTGTACCGTGACTACAGCTAACAGCCCCTTCCAAATCATAACACTTTTCCGCGTGACGTGTACTGCAGAAAAGGATGGCTTAAGCAGCAGCTCTGCGCGGGTTAAAACAAGGTCAAGCAATTTTCGAACCGCTTCACACACCCTCAACTCTACCCCCACTCTTTTCTTTCTTTCTTTCACGATGAGATTAGGCTTAGCCACAACTTCTCGGCTCACTTGCGGGGCCAATGCGACCAGATAAAGTAGCAGAGGCACATGCCTGTTGGCCCGGCGACGGCCCCAAATATATATTGCCAAAACGACATAAGTTCAAGCCAGAAAAATATTTGTGTCGTTGCTATGGACAACCAACATGGCAGCTGGCAATGACGACATTCGCAGCATATCGATCTTGTTCGCGCGCGGAAAATGCGGCATACGTTCCTAACATGCCATAAGCACCTGGGGACTAAAAAATTCATAATTTCCACAAAGCATTGATAAGGCTACGGCAAAGCTTTTTTTTTTTTCGCTTGACGTTCCATTGTACCGGCGATAGGTATCCGCTGTGATCAGTGGACCGATGAGCGCACGACACTGTTACTTTATATATAGTTTATTGGTCGATTGCACCTTGCGAGTGTCCTCACCTAACGAGTTATAACACTGTGGTTTAGGGTTTGGGCCTGCGTGCTTTGTTTGATTGATGATGTAAAGTGCAGGTGGCCAATGCTGCCTCAATTTCTCACTAAAATTAGCACACCTGATATAATTTTGAGGCTAGTCGTGAATTTTGGTGCAGGGTTGCTCAACTTCAGCCACACCAATTTCACATTTTGGAGAAGCTCGAACCAACTATAGGAGATTGTATCAAAATGATGCAATTGGCGCAGCTGTTGCGCCCCTGCACAACACAATTGACAAGTAAATGGTAGGCTTGTGGGAATAGAGAATTTTAGGTATGAAGCAAATTCAAAGCAAATAGTGATTTCGGTCAAATAATTTCGAATCGAGTTCGAATAGCAGTACACGTTACCTATTATACGAAAAAATTGGCATATTTGTCGTTATGGAATTAACCTGCTCAATACTTTTTGAAATTTTAAACAAGGCCAGTGCAGATATTCCTTTTGGTTAAAAGAAAGTGGAAACTACATCGGAATAGATAAACTTAAATTTCTGTAGAACACACATGATAACCTGCAAAATATATTACATTTCAGAATTTACTATACTTAGAGCATGTAAGCCAGAATAACAAGCTTTTAAACTTAAAAAACGAAGAATAGACGTGAGGGCAATGTTAATTTAACATTGAGGTGGGGCTTCACGGCAGTGCAGATTTTTCCTAAAAATACTGCGGGACCCTTCAGCTTCAGCTTTAAGAGTTGAGTGCAATAGCGATATTCTGTTCCTAGGGCGTACTTCAAACGCTTAGTGTATAAAATCTTTCGAACTTGCTATGCACCCACTACATGGTCTTAAGGGTGCAGTAGCGTGTGTGCTTTTGTAGTGGGTGACTGGCTTTGAACTATGAAGCCATTGTGATAATCCCATGTTCTGACGCCTGATGGCAATGTATGCTTGTACACCGCATTATTACAACAATATTTCATGTTGTATTGGAAAGCATGTATATGGGACGCATGTGTTTGTAAATCATGAAGGTTACTGTCACTGCATTTCCAAGCAGAGGAAGTGATTTCCACTGTATTCGCAAGCAGAGGCGTGGCTGTGTAGTCGAACACCCGCTTGCTATGCAAATGACCTGAGTTCGAACCCCACTAAAACCCAGAACTTTTAGGGGTAAAGCTCCTTAAAGCGGCACCCGTTCTTTCCTCGTCTCAGTACGTAACATGTCTTATGCTTTGACCTGCAAGGTGGTGCCGGTGGGAGATTTCTCCTGTGCATTGTTGAACAATAAAAAATTCGCAGTGTGCGCGATAACTAAAAGCCGAATTCTCCTGTCTCTCATTCCCCATTAGCAGCCATTGGCACGTACATTGAGCACTATCTGACAGGAAAAGGTTGCTACGCTATACTCGCTGGGCGTAACGTCCTCGGTTTTAGAAAGGTTTAGCGAGCGTTGGGCTGCGGTGCATTGAATACAGTGAACTAGCATATACCATGAACTCGAGGTGGTTAAAGTGGAAAGTACACACGAAGCGCAAGCTGTAAGAAAGCTTGCGTGTGCCACCTCTCCTTTAGTCCTTGGAATGTCCCCTGGATGGCGGTGCTTCTATATGCGGAATATAATGTCAAAAGATGCGAGATAGTGGTACTTGGAGTGTTGACTAGATGGACGAACAGACACACAGACAGATGCATGAACGAACGCACAGATGGCTGCACGGACGGATGAACGCATGATGGACGCAAAGGTGGATTCATAGACGAATGCAGGGACCGACGCACAGATGGACGCACGGACGGTCACACAGACAGACACATGGACAGACGGAAGCAAGAATTAATGGACGGACGGATGCTTCGCCCCACTCTCCATCATTCACCATGTGAATATGCTGCCATTTTTTATTTTTTATTTTAATTGCATTTTTCTTGTTCTGCAAAGATTTTAGATTTTTTGGTCACATAATGATTATGATTTTTCACTCACAACTAATGATGTCGCCGCCGGAATTTCAGCAAAACGAGCTCTTTAACGCTATCAGATTGATAGACAATTTCCTCGCTTACGACCCTTCCACAGCAATTAAACCACCTTTACAAAGGGTTACATACAAACCAATATACACTTAAACAGCTGCTTTCACAGCTTAGCAGACATCCACTGCAGTGTAACCACCTTAATAAAGTGTTACATGTGGACTAATCTACAAACCTGATTGTAAAAAAACTCAATCTTACAAGAAAATTAGTTATATCAGAAAATTCATTATAAAGGTTATTCCTAATGCTGTATCTACTGCAATGCTATTCTTCAATTATTTTTGCTATAACCGATATTTTCATTATATCCATGTTCGTTGTACTGAATTTTGAGTATGCCTATTCGTTCATACGTTGAAGTTATTAACAATTTAAATTTGAATCAAAATGAATTTGAATACAGTAATATTTGCGCAAGCCTAGTAAGTGGCCATCAGGGCTGCTATTTTGTAACAGTGCATTTTCTGACTCCATTGCGTTTCCACATTTTGTAAGTGTTAGAGCAACAATCTGCCCATGTTATCAATAGAATCAGCCGGCCATTAATAGTCGATAACAAGAATATAATTGTTGGAGATTAATGTCCCAAAATCACGATATGGTCATGAGAGATGCCGTAGTGAAGGGCTCTGGAAATTTTCACCTCCTGAGGTTCTTTAAAACGCACCTAAATCTAGGTGCGTGAGGGAATAAGAATGACAAAGACTGGAGCAGAAGGCACTGGTACAAGTGGCCCACCCTTTCTTTGAACTACAATATTTTGGAATGAAGCAAAGCAGATAGGTTATGCACTTACTGAAACGATGATCCACAAGAGAACCGCGATCGAAGGAGCATCTGTCGTCTCTTTGTGGAGAAGCATCCACAGGGCTGTTGTTTCCATAAGTGTCTGCAAAGGCAAGAAAAAACACATTCAGGCAAGGACCAGATGTGACAGATACTTTGAAATTGCCAATTCATTAGACTCTCATTAAGTGGAACCTGAAGAGACCAAGACAGTATGTTCAATTTAACAGAAGTTTCGTCCACTGGCAGATGAACAAGGGTGCAAAATACGAGTACAAAACCAACCATATCACAGGCAGTTGTTCTATTTAGGCAGCAATTCTATTTAACCGATTTCAATTTACTGAGAGTCCACTGTAGTTTTAAAGTTTAGATTTCAAGACAGCAAACTTCTGCTATGGAGGCTCAGTGTGCAGAGGTAACAAGTGTGCTTCAGGGACATAAGGATAAGCTAAAAAATTTAATTGACCACTGGCACTGTTTCCACTATCTGCTAAGAGAATCTGTTGTTAATTTGCTTGGCTAACACAATCATCAACGTCTTCGTCAGCCCATTTTAGGTTCACTGCAGCATGAGGGCCTCTCGCAATGATCTCCAATGTGCTCTTTCATCCTGCTGATTTCATGGAGAGTCTTTGAATTACAACACTTTTTTTATTTCTGTATTCGGGACAACTGTGGCGAATCTTCAATTCATTCACTCATTCATTTATTGTTTATTCAGACAGAAAAATATTGCCTAGATTGAAGGGACTAAAGGCAGATTACCTTAGCCTGACTAAGGTCCTCTCTACGCATGCATTTGCTCAGAATACACTGGAACGAAAAATATACATATTTTCTTTTTTTTGGAGGAGGGGACCTGCAGGAGGGGACCTGCAGGAGGGGGGGCGTGCTACAGTCAAATACCTTGCTCATCTTATTGAACCGCTGGCGAGGAAACGCCACCAGAACACTGTAATCCTCGTAACATTGTCACGCTCACCAGATGATGCTGTGATGTCATCTGCTCTCAACGAGTCTCCTGGCTGTCTGTTCAAGTGTTCACCACTGCCAAATGGTGTAGTGTCCTACAAAACGAAATCATGCGCACAAGTTATGGGTGGGCAACTGATCCTGAACAGCAGCGACATGCTTCACAGTAGTGAACGAGTAAACGACAAGCACACGAGTCTTACGAACTGAAATCGATTGAGCCAAATAACAAAAAAAAATAAAAGATACGCAAATACCGTATTTACCGAATTCCAAAGCGCCCGGGATTCACATGACCTGATAGTAAGCTCTGACTGTAACGCGTCCCCGTGGTCCTTGTCCAAAAAGAAAAAGTAACAAGCTGTACATGCAATTTGCACAAACAAAACTGGGCAAACGTTTTGTTTGTTCACCAGCTCATTTCCAAGACGTGGAGATCTTCCGGCTTGCGGACCATGGCAGCCTTTACTTCAAGACTTGCACTTGATGATTCAGCTTTCGCCAGTCGCACGTGCAGGTATAGGGACTGCCAAAATGACAGGCTGCACTCCTGTTGGCACTCTCTCCTTCGTGCAGAATTTTCGTTTAGGGCTACTGTCATGGCGAACTCAACACGTATTCTCGGCTGCTGCATCCATTCTTGAACAAGACATCTGGCAGATCACACAGCGATGGGACAGGACGCAAGCAATTTCAAATGGCTCTAGCGACTCAGAAATCAACAGGAAAACATGATACTGTGGTTGCCAGAAACAAATGAGCGGTCACACTGCATAACAACGAAGACAATGGACAGCTGTGGGGCAGCATCAGTTTGTATTTGAATTTAATGCGCATAAAATTTTAAGGCTTGCTTTTCTCGAATTGAGGGTGCGCTTTACAATTAGGTAAATACGATATGTCATGAAGCGAAAAAAAAAAAAAAAAGACTGCTTACTGAGCTACGGTTGTTACATCGTCCATCCTGGGCACAGAGGGAGTTTTTTCGTGAGGATGCGGCAGAGTGGTCCAGGAAGCTGCTAGGCTCTGTGCTTTGCGGCCGAAAGGCGGCACTGATGGAACCACGGGTGCTGCTGCTGACGCTCTCCTGGGGACCACGACCAAGAAAGAGCACGAGAAACGAGGTGTTACGGAAACAAGAGGAAGCGCTTTTACGGAGAGTGCTAGGACATGTAACACCAATGCATTGTTCTACGGGTAAACCTGTATTCAATTAAGTTGATGGTACCATGTAATTACCCGGTTCAATCAAGACCTTGAGCACAAATAAATATGGAAAATAAAGTAGTTCAACAATAAAACGAAAGAAACCATTTGCAGCCTGCATCAGCACCTGACTGTGGAATCATTATGTCAGAATCATCCTGCAATGCCATGCTCAGTCTAGAATTTTATCACAGTGTACAGAAATGAAAAAACTTTAAACAAGAGAGAAAGAAATAAAGAAAAAAAAAACACAGGTCACACGGCACCTGCACCTCAGCATTTCAGTGTATCTCCCAATACAGCAGTCTCTCTATCTAGACATGTGACAACATTATTGAAAAACTGCCTACTATTCTTTTTGGCCCCACAGTAAAAGGCCACCAGAATTAAATGGTAGCCTTTTACAGAGGCAAGGACCGTTTGAACCACAAAGTTAGGAAATATAAAAAGTAGTACCAACTTTACTACTGACTTTTCACTCATTCAGACAACGAGCAGAGCTTATGTGGAGCATGAAAAACCTTCAACAAGGGCGTGCCAATTTTGCCATCAGAATAAGAATGCGAGCTGCCAATCTGAATCCTTACCTATCATGCACTAAAACGATTAATGCAGTATCAGTTGTGTACCTGCATGCCAGCCTCAGCGCTAAGGTCTTTGGTCCAAAAGTGTGTGTGGGCGATCTCCAAGACCTGCATGGCACTGGCCATTCCCCCCATGCCACAGTTGTTGTAGCTGTGCTCCAGGCCTCCAATCACCAACTGAAGCATCCGCAGGGTTCCCTTATACACTGCTTTGGAGATCATCTGGCATGATACAGGAAGAAAAAGACAGGCACGTGTTTCACAAGATTCCTTTTCTTCTAAACCACTATTACTAGGGTACCAAAATTATAAATAAATAGTGGGCATCTATGCTTTCGTTTCTCGCAAATGCAGTTTACCGAATGGCTAATGCATAAATTCGAGGCCTGTGTGAACAGCAAATTTTAGGCTAGAAATGAATTCGAAATGAATGGTGACTTGGTCAAATAATATTGAATTGAATTCGAATAGTATATATCATATATTATAAAGAAAAATGGGCATGTTTGGTCTGATCCAACTCAACTGCAAAACATTTTTTTTAATTGAAACATGGCATGAGAAAATGCTAGTCTTGTTGGTTCAAAGAAGTGGAAACAACTTAAAATAGTAGCAGGACTTGACTTTCAGTAGAATGCCAGGGATAAAATGTAGAATACATTGCATTTTAAAATTTACTACATATACTACTTAGAGCCTATAACCCGGTATAACAAGCTTTTAAACTTAAAAATAATGAATCAATCAAATTGAGGGTAATATGTTCATTCAACATTAAAGAGGGACTTCTTGGCAGTGCCCATCTCCCCTGGCTAGGTGTTTTCACCGCTTAGCACCCCCTCCACCACGGTAAAACCACCCTTACAAAAAGTTCCGTGCATACTAATATAGTACATCTATTCATTTTGAATACTTCAAAATTTACAATAATTTAAATTTGAATGGAAATAAATTCGAATACTGTAATATTCATACGAATATTCAAGCCGGTCGTATATTCATAAAAGCTTAATAAATTCCTTCAGCCCCAGTAAGATGCAACCTGAATACCTCGTAAAAGACTATGAAGCTGCTAAAGAAGCATCATTGTTCACTCAAGAATAGCATTGAGAAACTAATTCATGTATATATTTAAAACTGAAATGGAGGCTAGCACCACATTTTTTATGTACACAATATAATTAACACATGGCACATTAAAACCTTAATATCTTAGATTATAGATCGGTTCAGATATTTCTTTGCCAAAGTATCACTTTTTATCTTCCCACCTTATCTCAAAAAGCTTTTGCAGTAGAGTCTGAGTACCTCAAAATAATGACACTGAAAACATCCTATAAACAAAAACGTCATAGAGGCTTCTACATCATTTGTGCAATTACAATGTCACTGAAAAAAATTAAAAAATAGAATTATGCATTAGATTTAGCTGCACCGTATGCAGAAAGCCATTTTTCCTATTCTGCTTATCTTGAAACTTCGTTCACATCCAATTTTTTTCCAGTTTTCAGCAAATTTTTGGAGAGCTTTACTTCAGACGCATCAATACCACCCAGCAGGGTGGTGTAAACGTACCACATCCTTGATGTGACCGTCAGGACCAACCCTTCGCTCGAGGGTGCGATTGAGTCGCAGGACTACTACGTTCCTGTAGCTTTCATCCTCCATGAGACGTGCAATGCGGTTCTTCTTGAACCACTTGATGCCTTCGCCGTTCACCACAGAGTTTAGCACCTCCTTCAGGAACTGCTGGTTGTCGCTGCAGTCACAAAGCTTAGGTTACAAACAGCACAGCACAACTGGCTTGCAGTATGTACGCATTACTCAAATCTTGTCACCTGTACATTCCATATGCTAAGCCATTCTGTGTATTGCTGTTCACGTTCTCATAAACTGAGCTTGGATAAACATGAACTATATCAGGTAAACTCAATCATGCTCAGCATCATTTGGCACCAAAAACATGCCTGGAACTCTGAGAGAGGCATGTCATTATAAGCCTGCTAGCTCCCAGGATCAAATGCAAGAACACTGCTGCCTTTTTGTGAACATTACCGATTTAAGGATGGTGAGCAAAGGAAATCATGTAAACCACCATACATTGCTGAAAACCATAGCCATTGTCGAATGGAATATGTTACCAGCTGATTTAGTTGGCCGCAAGACTGCGGATTCTCTCTATGAGTCACTGTGCCCCCCGCAATAATGCCAAGATGGCGCTGCGGGTAATCTTCAAAATAAAAAAAATAATAAAAAAGACAGGTTGCTCAAAAAATGAGTTTGAATATATTTTAAGGTGGGAGCCTTCACTTCAATGATTAGTGCTAAGTTTGTAACGCAAAAGCTTGGCTGAAAAGAACAGGTTGCTCAAGAAACTGTTTGAATTTGATTTAAGGTGAGAGACTTCACTTCAGTGATTACTGCTAAGTCTGTTACACAAAAGCTTGTAGAGGAATATGCGTACATGCTATAAAAGATACACGTAGTATATGCGTACAAAACACATGCGTACATGCTAAAGCTGGCCTCAAGATATTTGAAGATATCATTATTGAACTTTCTCCGGACTAGGCACACCACAGGCACTTGCTGAGGTGTCACTGAGGAATGCTTTTCGGAGTAGCACAATGAATTACCAGATGTGCCTACGTATATAGCCATTATTCTTTGTCATAAATACTAATAGTAGGCAAAGTCAAGCGAGGCTTTTCAGCACAAGCTTCTGTGTATGAAATGAGGTGATAGGATAATGGGAGTGGGAACCAGCAAAAAGGAAACAAAAAAAAGAGAGCAAGCATCACATCCACCCACCTCTGCGTTGAGGATTGTTCCTCGAAGGTCTGCACAGAGCGCGGTTGTTCCTGGGGTTGGACCCTTCTTCCCTGCTGTGGTGTGATGTGCTTGATGAGCGGGGTCCGTTCCACAGGGCCCCTCCTTCCCATGTTAGCTGGCGCGTGCGGCATCAGGGGACGCATCATGCCAATTGTTAGTAAGGTTAGTATTGCAATAGGATGGAAAGGTGGGCTAGTTGGTAATTCATGATGGTTCAGCAAACTGGGAGCGCGGGGGTAAACACATTCATAATTCATAAATTACATTCATAAATTGGCACATGGACTGAAAAGTGTGGGGAACAGGTTTGGATGTGCGCGCTTTTCTCTCTGCACCAAATAAATTAGGCCGTATATGCGCCATGGTGCATAGGAGGGCGCAGGGCACGTCAAAAAGCAGAGGATGTTTGCAGAAACATGCAAAACATTTTCTCAAGTGTGTTTTAGGAGTGGTGTATAGCATACCGCTAACGTGCGGTTGCATGTACATCGGCCAGACCGGGCGATGTTTGAACATACGCCTCAGGGAACATTTGAATTCCTTGAAAAATACTCCTTTTTCTGTTTTAGCTTCACATTGCAATTCCTGCAAGTGTCAACCGTTGTTTGAAAAACAAGTGTACTTTTCCGGCATCCGCTTCAAACCACGCGTGAAATTTCCGAAGCATATCACATTTTTCGAAATAAGAATCATTGTATTAGCCATCCGTCTTGACTACTTGACTGTGAGTTTAACTATATTGATAATTCGTAGACAAGTGCATCGAATGAACGCCACGCTTGCTGCTCTCACTATCATCCTATTTTTGACGTGCGCACCCTTGTGTACTTATATGCCCTTCAAACGTGAGAACAAACCAGTAGTTAGTTGAGCGCTCGTGCTGTGTGCCTCTTCTTTGCTTTGTGTCTGTGTTTACCCCGCGCTCCAAGTTCGCTGAACCATGAAGATTAGTATTGTTAGTCAAACAATGGGACCCAGGCACACGTGCAGAAAAAACATAATTGTTCCACAAAGCATGCAAACGGCATGCTCCCTTCACTATGATGTGGGATACAGCATGAAAGCTACAAACCAGTATAGGGGAACAAAAAGCAACACATATGAAGTCTTATGAAGTGCATACAGTGAAGTACTTCTAAATTCATTTGAGTCCTGTGCTCAATTTGTGATTGTTCGTAGCCTATAATAGGGGGAAAGATTCGATTCTGTTAGTGTGGATGTGTCTCTTCCTAGGACACATTTTCACCGTGCAATTCTCACATCTCCTGTAAGTCAGCTTCAACTCGTGATGTTTTCTATGCAGAGATCAGCATAGCTGCGAAGTCGCGTGAGAGTCGGCACCGACACTCCAGCGGTGGCGCTAGCCAAAGATGAGCTCATCTGGGTGCATGAAAAACTGGGTTTCTTTTTTTTTTGGCTGGCAATTGGCATTGTGCCCAGCGGACTCTTTGCACGCTCTTAAGAGAAAGCACGACGGAACTCTCCACCAGGCCCCTTGGATAACATGTAAGCTGGGCTTTCTGGTACGGGCTATGTATACTCGCTAGATCAAAAGAAACTGCCTGAGATCTCAGGATGTTGCAAGCTAAATACAAGAGTGGTAAAGTCAAAGGGAAATGTAATTATCTCTCAGACCTCAATGAAACCTATTAACATGTTTTTTACACTTCAATGGTTGGTTAAAATCTTTATTCTGCTGCAATATTCATCCGTTTTTTATGGACTACCCGATACATATTTTTACTGCATTTACACATCCACCATTTCTTTGTTTCCATGTACTATGTGAAAAGAGAGGGAAAAAAGGGGCACTCCTGCATTTTTAGTTATTGTGCCCTTCATATCTGTGTTCTTTTTCATCAGAGCCAACAAAACAACACAGAAACATGGCGCATTGTGCAAAAATACAGGTCATGCAGCTTGCATCATGCAAACAAAGAGAGGTAGTCTATTATTGGTATCCTCAGTTTCAAGGTTAAAATGCACATGCCCGGAAACAAGAAGAAGGCGAGTGGAACACAGGTGGCCAAAACATACAAACTAGTTGCAGAAAATTAATGCAGGCAGAAAATAGTGCTCCATTTACCTTTGGGGAAGGGTCCGAATGGAGGTGCTCTTTCCCTACCCTTAACAGCAGCCGACACTCTGTTGCCTGAAAGCAGCAGAGAATGTTGCAAAGCGTCCGATTGGCAATTGAAGCAATTTGGAATGCGGTGCAGAGCACAGAAGAAAGCAATTGAATCCACCTAGTGCACCTACTACAGCAACAAGAAGAAGCACAGACTGACAAAAGGGTGTTGAGCGCATGTCCTTGAGCACAGTGCATATGAAACACCTAAGGTTTCCGCAGAATTAGGTAGAGATGGCTCGAAACATACAAACCTTATCATTTGAATGTTTAAACCACATTCAAAAGTGCAAAAATTTCTCCTGTAGGAAGGACTCCACAAATTCTGCACAAAAGGCTTTGCAGCAGTGTACAGCAGCAGTGATGTTTTGGTTATGAGCAACACGTGGATTGCAGCTTTCACCCGAATACAGCTTTCGCATTTTTGTTCCGATTCCGAACTAGCAGTGAGAAAGCACTGAAACTTGATATAACACTTTGACAGATGCCCATTCACTTGCTATTAAGTTTGCTTACAGGCTGGCAATACTTCTACAGTACATGCTGCGGAGGACTCACAAAATAAGACGAGTTCTCAGAGTACACTTGGCTTTCTGTATATATATTCGAACTAAGCGGCTGGGAAAAAAGACTAACAGTGTTAGCAGCCTACTCATTGCAGCAGATAACAAGCTTTCCGATATTTATAAGCGATGCCATACTTTTATAAACTATTCCGAAGCATTACGACAGGTGTCTGAGATATCGCAAGCATTAGATAAAATCACCTACAATTTGCATATCCTGATTTCTTTTTAAAACTCTGCTATGAAACAGAGACAGTGACAATAAAATGTTTACAGTGCATCTACGATCACAAATTCCTTTCCCTCAACTGCCAACTCTAGCTATAAAGCCAAACAGGCTGATAAATAAATGAACTAGACATGATCTCCAAAAGGAATCTATGTACTAAGGCAAGTGATAAGTTGAGAACAGGTCACCCTCGCTAGCAAACGCGTGCACCACGTCTGTACCACTGTAGTCTAGCACTCTTACCAAAGAGCCCAGAGATGCCCTGGATGACGTTGGAGGTGTGTGCAGCAAAGCCGTTGAGCTCGCTGCTCACAGTGGACATGAGGGAGCCCGAGTCTCGGCGGTGAAACAATGCCGGCTGTGCCTGCTGCTGCTGCTGGTAATGCTGTTGCTGCTGATGTTTGCTGCTGCTGATAATGCTGCTGTTGCTGATAATGCTGCTGTTGCTGATACTGCTGCTGCTGCCCTTCAACTGGTGTCTCGAGAGACCCACTCTCCTGTTTCTCTTTGTCCCGGTCACTCAAGGCCTGCATTCACACACAAACACATGCGCCTCCATGCAAGACTGTTTCTTATTACTAGTCTATGGCAAGAGAAATGTGAACAAAGTGGTTTTGCCAGCAAAGAAGCAGGACTCGCTTAAAAGCTTCTCTGCAAAAAAGGCACCTGCACGGCATCTCACCTAACATTGCCCTTTACTGTGTAAGATGTGCAGAATTATCAGATACACACCCCGGTAGTACTATGAAAGACATTGTTGAAGAGGTTCTCGATTATTTCTGATTGCCCAAGCATTGCGAAAAGTATGCCTAAATCATGGTGCATGGGCACTCATGTATTTTATCTTAATTATCCTAATTAGAACATGGCCATCATGACTGCTAATCTAGTCGACACATGATCAGCAGCTCAATGCTTCAGCCACTATACGACCACAGCTAGTGACATAACTAACAAGACTAGCACAATAGAAAGTTGGGCGAGTTAGTATTGATTCATGATGTCAAAAGGCGCGGCTAAAACGGCACACAGAATGAAAGGGCACAGAGTGACGCGCTACTAGCAATCAACCCAGTTGCTAGTAGTGCAATCGTCTTGTGTCCCGTGTCCATGCGTTTTAGTTGCGCTTTTTATTATCAGGGCTATCTACATATGTCTCTACAAATTCCATGACTTTTACTAGAAACCGCAAGCCCCGAGCTTGGGAAGGGCAGCTTACTGACCTTCATGAGTGTTTTGCGGCCAGCCTCACGAGCCGGTTTGGTGGCCTCCAGAGCAGTGCGGCTGACCTCTGCGGCAGCCTTTGTGGCCTCGCGCGCCACTTCCTTGGCCTCGCGCGCCACAGTCTCAAACAGTGAGCTCTGGCTTCCCTACAAAATAACACGTTCTTTCAGCAGTGGGGCTACTCGAAATCCCTAAGCATAATGTTGAATGCTTATAACATGCTATCTACAGATTGCGCTAGCATCAACCAGCAAGGAATTATGCAAGCCATTACCGTACAAGATGCACATGTGTCGAGCTTGTGAAACCCGTACATTTGTGCAGAACGAAGATGTGTCAGACGTCTGAACATGCTGGCTTGAATGTGGAAATTCTTAAGTGTGTTCTATTAAGTATTAAACCTACTGATGTCTGCATCCATAGCATTGTAGTTACAGTATAAGGCTTTATTGTCGGACATGCCTGTGAAATCTTCAGTGTTGGACTTGCTCATCTTTTTATGTATTGTTTGTTTTTAAATATTCTATTGTGTCACATTCTTCTTTTTTTTTTCTCCAAATTAATTGGTAAGCAGTGCTGCTATAGCGAAAAACAACTGGCACACGCTTTTCCCCCAGTTGCTTCTACTGCTTGGGCATCAAAAAGGCACGGTTCACCACTATGTAAGGAAGTCGCGAATGTACATGCTGCGGCAAAAATCAAAGAAATGTTTTTTTGCGCTATGCGTTGGCATAATGCGAAGCTTATGAGAGGAATGCAAGAATTCAAGGAATAATAATAATAAAAAAGCAGTCATGACAAAAATGAGCACACGTAGTGTCTAGTATTTTTGCATTAGCAGTGTTGAACCAACCTAAACCTAAGAACCATTTCATTAGAAACACAAGGGTGTCTTGGTGTATAAATAAATGTTTGCCAACAAGTACATGCCTGCTAATTATATGCTAGGATTTATATTTGCGACCCCTCACACCACATTTACATGGTTTTTACCTCCGGCTCTTTCATCTGTATGGAATGAAATGAATGAAACAAATCTGGAAGGAATCACTGAATAAATGATGAGCCCTCCAGCCACATTACTTGAATATGTTCACAGAAGCTTTTTAGGATAACCGTACAAATTATTGTAAAAAACAAGAGCAATTGCTTACACTTTTGCCAAAAGAAAATCGTACCAGGCCCTACACATAACACTTATCCCTTGGTGCCAAGGTAACACAACAGCAATGCGAGATGCACATACTATGCAAGCAGTCAAGAAAATATGCAGCACTACTAAAGCAACCTGTGCGACTGAGTTGATCTGTCACTGTCCACGATGGTGCACACGAACATGCAAGTTCCCAGCAATTTTCATCTGTGCGCATTTACACATCCAGCGACACCTTGCGATGAACCCTGATGCTCACCTGGGAAGACAAACCTGCTCGGTTCAGCATGCCTCCTAGGCCTCCGAGAGGAGGGGCACTGCGGGGAGTGCCGCTGCCACCACTGGTGGTGTCAGGCGGTGTGCTGCGACCGCTGCTCAGGCTGCCTCCCGGACTGCGTCCAGATCGCACTGTCGACGGTGTCGGGGGCTCCCCCTCGTTGGAGTTGTCGCCGCCGCCTAAAATGCTAGTGCTCCCTCCGATCCCGCTGGTCTCTGGCCTTGCCTCCTGCTTTCAATAACAGGGACAGAGAATGAGTGACTTCCTTTGCTCCAGGTTGAGGCTAAGGGTCCTGCAACGCTCGGTAAACAGGGTAAGCAGAACTATCTGACTGTCAGCTCACGATAAACGAAAGGACATGCAGACACGGGCATGTGCGAGAATTAAGGACACAATTTTGCTTGTTTATATTTGCACCCCTTGTTCTTTAACATAAATATTGCCGCATGTGCTCCTTTTCTTTCTATTTTTATGTTACTGCCCCATTCCACATGTAACTGCTACCTCGAGCAAGCTTCACTCCGAATGACTAAAAGATATCTAGACAATTTCAGAATTTTCCGATCAGAATGCACACACAACACGGACATTAGAGTTTGTTCTGGAACTTACGTGGCCACTAGCGATAAGGCTGAGATCTTTGATGGCACATGTATAAATGCCGATACGCTTCACTGCTTGACAGAGAATCAGGTGGCCGATGCTCTGTTCGCTGCTATCTCTCCACTACATGAAGTGCTTGTGGTACCTCACCTTTTGATTTTCCTGGCAAAGATTCCCACAAATAAAACGTTTAGTCTCGAACATGTTTCCTGCTTCCTTTGTCAATGTCACAACCCTGTGACATTTAGTGAAGGTGCGGGATACTAACCAGCTAAGGTTTCTGTTATTCCGAGACTGGCAACTAATGCACATCACAGGCATATTTTCAGCGCCACAGTAGAATCTACAATATATTCCACTTTACTCAAACTGAAGATGCAGTCACTTTTGATAGGATGCCCTTACATGGAAACAAACTACAGCCACATGCTACCGATCATCTTATTGTTCCAGGTTGGAAAATATGTATTTTCAGCTACAAATGTGTCTGCGAATTCTGCAAAGAGCAAGTCTGTCAAGACCATTTCTGAACATCCAAATCCGTTTGACAGCGAACACCGGCTTTTGGCTGCACTTACACAACTTCCCAACAGACACACTCTTTTCACACCCAGCGTTTCCAGCGTCCCCACGGCTTGTTCTCGCACTGATCGAGAGAACCACTGGCCTATACGCCACTTCATACTTCTAGCGGTAGACGCATCAACATCAAGAAATACTTCAATGATTTCACCAACTGTAATTTGATTTTTTTCCCTCCTTTTAGACTGCGTAATCAGCAAAGATGCTTTGTGCCTTAGAAATAAACCACAATATTTATACGTTTGTCAATTAGCTGCTCTGTAATGCCTGTTTTCTATCATGGGCTCCTTGATCAGTTGCAGTGACGTGAGGTCAGAACCAATACCAGAGGCCATGTTAATGACGATGACATCCAAACGTTAGATGCGCAGACTTACAAGCACAGCTTCTAGAGCTTTCCACATAATGTATGAGACAAAGTGCACAGCTTCGTGCAACTAGAAAAGCCTCTGATATCTCCATCAGTGCTCTGCTTTTCAAGTAGACCCGCAATTATAAAGTGAATCTAGATTGAGCGTTTTCCTGAATCATAGTTTTTTTATGAATTCTATTAAAAAATATATGAACGAAATTCTGCTGTACTGTGATTCCTTGCCCGTGTAATCATACTTCCCAAAGTAAAGGGTAAGCAGGAAGAAAAAAAGAAAGGCAGACATACCTTAGCACCTGCCTTGGGTGCTTCAAATGCATCTCCAGGATCTCCTTGGGGTTGACCTGTTGGGCTGTGGGAATGATAGAAGATCACACATTACTTTAGATACTGCAAGAATGGTTAGTATTTGTATACTTCCAAGGTAACTGAATGCTGCTCAAATATGTAGCCCAAGTTCACGAACTTTTCAATGAGTGCACAACTGCAGGAGTCCTTAAACAAGTTTCTACCGCCTGAAACAATAGATTATTTGAAAATATTTTTAACATGAATTGCACAAATGTATGCAACCAACTGCACCTAATGTTCCCACTGTACACAAGTTCTGCTTTTTCTGGTATTGTTTACTAGTCAGTTTAAAGGCCCGAACAGTGTCATGCATTGATTGCGAGTGGGGGAAGGGGGACCACTAATAAGAGTTTTCATGATGTCGCTGTTTAGCTAATAGGTGTATTATCAACACGACATCATTTTATGGCCACAGATAACTTGTTTCAACATGCGTTTTACCTGCTAAACTTGCACATGTGTCCCACCTTGAAACTCACAGTATTAGCATTGGCTTAATGCATGCGCGCATCTTCGCGAGTTTGCAGGTGATAACAAAGTGAAGCGAACTTTGCTGCCTTTCAGGGGAGCAGCACTCACCTGGAAAGCGAAGAGCTTGGAGAGGAGGAAGACACAGAGCCGTGTACAGAGTTCTCGGAGTCTGTACGTTTCAGGTTTTGCTGGCTTGCACCTGGAAGCTGGAGAGTCTTGGGAGGGTTGAATGCAGCCATGTAGTCTGCACGATTGAGTATTGCTGCTGATACCTCTTCCATATGAGCTCCACCTGTGAAAAAATGCACAGAAAAAGTGATTAATACATTGAAAACCAAAGGTTTATGTTTTGCCAAAGTGCAAAGCATCCACAGTGACTACTAGCACATAAGCTCCTCTCTGCATCATCGTTCACTTCTTGTCACAAGAATAATTTAATTGCGTCTTAGAATGGAATATTGGGCAAATTCGTAATGCTGCATCTTAAACATCAAAAGAATTTATGGGTTTCAGGTGCCAGAACCGTGACATGATTAGGAGGCCACCATGTTAGGGCAGACTACGGAATAAATTTGACCACCTAGGGTTCTTTAACATATGCTTAAATATAAGTACATAGGTGATTTGTAATTTTACCCCTGTGAAATGCTGCCACTGTGGCCAGGAAGCAGACCTGCTACCTCAAGCTTAGTTGTGCAACACTCTGCCAAGTTACAACGGGAGGTGATGGTCCATTTTCAACCAATTTTGACAGGGACAAGTGAAAGAACAAGTCCTGTATTCAGCACCCTGGGCAAAACTCATTCCAAGAACTCTTTCTCTTTTAGTCTGCATTGTACTTCATGGCAGTTCTATTAGTATTGCATAAGGAAGCTAATTAAGCAGTCAGGATATCGAGTGGACTTGGTCAGGGCCCCAGCAGTTTCAATACAGAAGCTATACTATTTGTAATTAAAAAGAACTGCGCCAACAACAATGCCTTGCATCGAGAATGGCAAAAGTTAAAACAAATTCTGCTCTAAGAAACATTAGGCTTCGCACAGAATGTTTCTGTGATCTTTGCTAACAGTTCGGAAACACAATAAAAAATATTGACCATAAGTAAGATGAGAAAGAAAACACATTCAAAGTTGATATCACGATTATGAAAAAAGCTTAAAATAAATAGCTAGTTCTCATAAATCTTAAAATTTTGCCGTTTGGGGGGGGGGGGGGGGATTTCGGCGAGAAGTAAAAAGAATTTGGTGCCAGAAGTGAGTGAAAAGTGGTCTAAGCCTCACTTACCCAAGTGATCCCCATTGAATTCCACCATATCACAGACAAAGTCGCTTAAGGAAGAGTAGGAGGAGCTCGTGCTGCTGGCATCATCACTGTCGCTGCCACTTTCACCTGAAAGTTGAGAAGAAACAGTCCGTGGCACCACATTAACAAAGTCTCTACTTACACAGAGAAACTGGCCAATCACTAAAAGTGAAGGCAGAAAGAAAAATCAGACAGAGGCAGTTTTACTTAAATTCGACGAATAGCAATCCATCAGTACGTTCAATCGGAAAAACTTTTTTCGATCCCCTATAAAGCTTTTATAAAAGGTACTCTTTCACCGTATCCAGAAAGTTTTGCATGGTTTTGGCAACTAAATAAATGTCCTCAATGCATTTCGCCGTACTTTCACACAGGTCAGCACATTTTTATAAGTGTTGATTCCCACCTCCGCATGATTTTAAAAGATAAGCTCATAACGAAAGGATAAAGATCAGCAAGTTCTTTTCAGTCCCCCCTGCTTTCTTGGCAGTAAGAACTTGCTTCTACATTGTGTAGTAATCAACATTATAAAAGAGAGGAATGTTGCATGCATCTTTGACCAATTTATTTGAGGGTTTTGACTCTGTGTGCCAATGAATTCAAGCACAAGCGATTGCAATGAAAGGACCTTGCAAATGACATGCGCCGTCAGTTTTAATTTTTTGGCACGTATAGTTTATTGTCCATTGGACTATAATAAAGGCAGGAGAAACAGTTTCATGCTAAAAGAACATTCCCTGTAAGCATAGAGCAACATGCGATTTAAATTTCTTTCCCAACGATAAATGCGAGATCAATATTGCTGAGTCATGCCTGTTGCCCAAGGATCCCTACATAAAGAGTTTCTTTTTACAAGCATGAAAATCACACTAGGTGATAACCCCTCTCCCCCCCCCACACACACACACACACAAAAAAAGAGGAAACATGTCACCCCTCATAAGGTAATGTTTTGCAGCATTAAAAAAAAGAAAGAAAAGAAAAGAGAGAGAGAAGAAAGAACACACAAAGAGCACCCTAGTCGCATGCTTCAATGCACAAAAAAAATAATAATAGCAGGCACTATGAGAAAACAGTGCACGGAAAACACCACAAACACTCACCCGTGCTTGCTTCGTCAGCTTGACTTATGGAAGCCATGTCGATGTTGAGCGTGCAATTTTCCGACCACACGTCGAACTGAATGGGTTCTAGCTGGTGGCAGTACCACTTTCCCTTATCTCCTATCACGGCAGGGTCAAACACACCTGCAAGCGAATTGTAAGAAAAAGTCATTATTAATGAAAGCTCGAAGACCAGAGAATCCCTACGCTGATGTTAGGAGAACCTTGCTCGTGTGTACAGCTTGTAAAGTATGCATCATGTTAATGGACAATAAGACCAGAGAAAAATTTGGCAATGTATTACTATGCCCAGAGAACCAAACTGTAGAAATCTTCACTTTAGCAAAGCTGAAGGCCAAAATTATCGTGCTGTAATGAGGTCATAACTGTGTAAGTTAATTAATTACAGTTACTGACTACTGATGCAAACTGCCCAGAAACAAGTTTTCTCAGATCTTTCACTCTTCGAGCTGTCAACACCAAAACTAAGACACATCTTTCTGTATCTGTTGTGCGAAACACATAGCATGGGTCTAAATAGTAAATTCGAATTGATATACAGTCCATTATATTAAGTAAAATATTATTCTGCCTTTTATGACAGCTTGGTAAATGTGGCAGACAGCACCAATAGGCTCTGAATGCATCATAAAAGAACCAGTGAAAATTTCAGCACACCAACACTGAAATGTTTGTAAATATTGCCAGCACTAAACAAAAGATGCACACAAAGGATGAGAAACGTCAGTGCTCGTATGAGTCCGTTTTTCTACAAGTGATAATTAAGTGCCAATTCCACCAAATAGCCTAAGCAATTTGGTGGCTATTTAAATAGCTTAAATAGCTACCAAATTAAGTGCCAATTCCACCAATGCTTGGGGCACATTCCCAAGTTGGCAGAGTTTATGCAACCAAGCACATCTGAGGACCGAGATGTGACTTGAGGCGACTGTTGTTTGCAGCAGCCAATTCGACTAGTCCCTCACTACAGTGAAACATCTTGCATTGCGCTGTTCACGTCAGCTTACACTGCCCCCATTGCTTGAAATACGCACCAGTGGAAACACTAGATGCACTGCTCCCGTGTCACTGATTGGTTAAGCGAAGTTTTGATCAATGTCACCCGACTGAAAAATCAATCACTGAGCGACTCACTTAAAGTAGTCACTTTTTTAACAAGGCGACCCCATACCTCGGCAGGCTGCCAAAGTGAGTGAGCCCGTACACCTCCTTGCATAAAATTATTTCAGCATTTTATTCTGTAAGACTTTTTAAGGGCCCCAAACAACAGAAGCCTACCCGCTTCTTACAAAATTTTGTTATTTCACCAATACCGCATGAACACTACTCAGAGCTACAAGTTATGGTGTGAAAGTTTCTTTTAGTTTTTTTTTCGCATGTGTGTATGTAAAAATCAATGCATTGAGTTTGAGCAAAAGAATACGTGCCTACCTGTATGTACACGAAGAAAAGCAACATTGGTCGGGCAAAGAGACCACTCAGCATAAAATTCAACAGCCTGAAACAAAATGAGGGGTGAGTTACACAAGGAATAAAACATTTTGTTTCTTGTGAGAATTAGCAAACTTTATCGAAGATTCAAGAGAGCAGGTATATGCTTGTAAATTAGAAACAAAAGCAAGAAATATTATAATCACTACTGACTATGAATGCGGACACCACGCTATAACATCAATGCAATAAAACTCCTTCCTCAATATTGTTCTAGGCACACATGCTAACTAAATAATAGCATACTTCCTCTCGGTACAATGAAGGGCTTGTTGGAACATGTGGATTACAGTGCTACTGATCTGTTCAAGAAAATGGGGACACTCGCTGAAAAGATTGCTTGTCACTACTGCAGCAGCACATTAATGTAGATTCACTACAGTAGCCTGTCGTTAAACGAAACCTGAAGAAACCAAGAATATATGCCCTGTTTAACAGGAATCCCAATTGAACACTGGAAGAACAGGCTCCAAGTACAAAACCAATTATTAAAGGCAATATTAGAGGCAGTTGGTCCATTTAAGCAGCAGTTCCGTTTACTGTATTTCCTTATTAGTACATATTCATACTAAGTTTTCTAAATTATGCTTTGAATATGACAATGGCAGACTTCACCAAAAACTAAACAATGGCTATTCACCCCATATCTTGGCTCCAGATGTTATTTCACAAATAACATCCGATAATACCAGATGCAAACAGTCGAGCCCCTCGCACAATCCTTTGTTGCTAAAGCATGGTCAGTGTCAAAAGTTCTGAGTGCACTACATGTGCTAGCTTCCCTCTTTAAAGAAAAGTGGCAGGACTTTCAACACACCTTTGGTGCTCTGAAGCTGTAAAGAATGAGATAGACTGCCATCCTCATTTCAGAACTGTACTCTGCAAGACTGGAATCTAATGGGATTATGCTACTACTAAACAGGACAAAGTAAACTTTTATCAGACTAAGGTGGGCAGAGAACTTTTGATGGGGGCTGCACAACCTTTGAAGAGCAGACTGCCTTTAAATATCTAAGGCTATGTAGATGGTATCATTAAGGGCCCCTCACCAGGTCCTGTCCCAAAATTTGCATCATCACGTGAAGTTGTAAGGAGTGCTCTGGTGAGCATTTCAATCAAAAAGCTTTTCAAGTTGGTTCATCAATGGACATGTTCGACGAACTATCCTGTCCCGACTGCTGCAGGAGGCAGCCTTCACTGCCAGAGTCAATGTTTTATCTCTTCCACAAACAGTGTAGCTCCCCGACGTTCCCTCAATAGCTAGGTGAGAGAGAGCACGTCATGTTGACATGATCAGACCAAACTTCTTTTTTTCACCCTTGTGCTTCAATTTCCTTTCTCTCTCTGCACTTGCAAAGTACACACACTACTAGGTATATTAGTATACGAACAACTTAATTCACGTAGAGTGGTCAGTGACCTTCCGAGGCCAGTCTGTGGGTGCAAGTATACAAACCGGCAGTGAAAGTTCTCATGAGTACCTGTTATGTAGTATACACTCTCCCCGTCACTGTGGCTCCCTCGAAAGGAAGCATGCGCAGCCTTCTGTCTTAAAATCCCACCATTTTCACAATTTTTCATAGTTTGCAGACTTGAGTCTGCAACCTGCAGACTTGCAGGTTGCAGTCACTGACCGATCTGTGTGCTGTGATTGTTCATCAGATAATACATAAATCTGGTGAAGAGCCCTTTAAGACCTCACTACTTCCACCAATCAGGATAAGAGTTTCATGTCAAAGGAGCTGGCACAATGTAAGGCTACGCAGATGTTTGCACAAGACAGTAGTACAACGAGTGGCAAGCGTAGCCTATAGCAACACATGGAGCCAAAAGAAAGTTAGGACTCACCTGTGTCCTAACAAACTTGCGCAAAAAATTAGACTGCTTTGTACGCGAGTGCAAAAAGGAGTTCACTTGGAAGGCAACAACAGGACGAGGGTAGAGGCGTAGTGTCCGCGTGTGTTCCATGAAGTGTGCGAGAACTCCCACAGAATTGAAGAAGCGCACCTGCACAAGGGGAGGAGGCAGGGCATAAGCAAACGATTTTTTCAAGTTCAAAGTGTTGGGCAAGGAAAAGTATAATCTATCTGCAGAAAAGTTCTGAACACATCGCAAATACGAAAGTCACATAAGCAAGTTTTACATCATAAACCTGCAAATACAATGACACAGCTCGTTTTATATATGGTAGACGACATGATTGCAGCAGTTTTCGGAGGTGCTATAATTACTCGAGGAAAAAAATAAATCGCATTTTTGTTGGGCAATGTGGGGGATGTGAGAATTATGCGAGTGCAAGGATTACGCAAGAAAATACGGTATGAGCTGCTGTGCACGAGCATTGGGCACAAGCCGCTGCTCAAGCACAGCAGCTCATATTGAATGAGATATTGAGAAGAAACTACAGTAGGTTTAGACTCTTGAGGAAAATATTACGGTAGGTTTAGCTATTGTGGCACAAAGCATATCCTCTATCACATATTCTTCACACTGGCCGACAAAGCAGTCGTGGCTATCTGCAATCTTACCATGGCTATTCGCGTGGCCACGTCCACAGAGTCGACGTCGTTGCCATAAATGAAAGGGTTGAAACCGGAGAGAGGAGCAGGTGCATCAGGTGGCTTGTCTGCAGGGGCACCACCAATAGAAGGCCTCGGTGGGGGGACCCGGTCGAGATTCTTGATTGGCTGCGGATTGATGCTCATAGAGGCAAGCGCCTAAAGAAAAGAAAGGTGGGTGTTTAGAAGATTACACTGAAAATTTCGTACTCTATTACAACACAACAATGTCAATATTTGCAATTGGCTAAATTACAAATGTGCACCAAGACTTGCTTAACTTTCAGATCTTGCACCATATACTGATGGCTTTCAAATTACAGAAATGCTCTCCAGTTGGTATATACTGTTCATTTAGTTCTTGGAATCGGTTAGAAGGCACCAGTAACAAGACAAAGGAAAGCACAAGTGTATCAAGTAAAGAGGAGCAGCCCTGCATAATTCAGGTACTGCAACCAGCGAGTAAGTCCATATGCTGCCCACAAACAGATTACAGCTATATTCCCTGTTCTTGGACCCTAAAGCACAAAGCCACAAACTAGCTAGCAATAAATGAAAGCCACTTATGGGCAAATGATTTTTTTTCGCAAGTATGCTGTATGTGCAGGTATGCATGTGTGTTCTTGCATAAATCACATTTACCAGTAATCAAAGCAGGAGATACAGCTATTACTGGACAGCGGTGACTGCAAGCACAACTGGTCATATCTATAGCATTTATGAAATTTGGCAAGAATTCTACCTCAGGGATATCCAACAGCCTGTTCTTCTCAAAGCTATAGAATGTCAGTTTGCCTTTTCTTGTTTTTTTTTATTGCGATAGCAATTATATGGACACTCTCGACTGGATTTTGCCGCCAGCATCGGCGTGGCATATGTATACGTATCTATACATACGAAAATGCAAGAAATAAAAATAATTCAGAAAAGACTCCGGTGCACAGAATCAAACCTGGGACCTCTGAAACGTGAGTGCGAGGTGTTAACCACTGAGCCACGGAGGAGACACCTTCAACGTTCAAACGGCAAGCTATTTACACAACGGCAAGCTATTTATATCTACCACTTACCGCTGGCAAAGGGTATCTCGGGGGGGGGAACTATAGTGTTTTTAGCACTGCCAGCAAGATGGCGCAATGAGCACGCCTCCCCACATAGCCCCAACATGCTCTTATCTCCCATGTGTACTTTGTGACACCAAGAGGAGGGGATGATGCTCACTCAGGCGCCCTTATCTCGCAGTGGGGAGGATCCTATGTCTTGGCTGGCGTTGGGCTTTCATTGGAACGATTCTGTTCTGGTTACCGAATGCACAAAGGTCACTTCAATCATTGCACAGTCCCGTTTGCGAAAAAGGTGCGCTTTTCAGACACAGCAAAATAACAACTGAGATGCTTATTCGCATTCATCTGTACCTGCAACTACATTTAGTGTGTCCTTTGTGCGTGAAAAACGCGGGGCACGTTTCGATCTGCATGGTATTCTGCGCGTGACCTTCCAATATGTTCAATTTGTTGCTATCGCGTTCATTGCTTCGCCTTTGCGGCAAAACTGCGACTTTTTTTTTCTTCAAGCATTAATGCTCACAAACCTGCTCCTCAGGCCCCATTGCAAATTTGGTTAACTACTCGAAGTTGTGAGGTGCAACACAAAGAGTGTTCTACAGAAACAGACTTAAGCTCTTCAAATCACCCCATTATTTGTGAAGTTGAAAGAAATTAAACTGCTCTATAATCCTGTCTTTAAAAAGCAAGCTTCACTGCTAGACTCTCCAGTTTGCTTCATCTAGCGTTGAGCAAACCTCTTCACTCACTATCAAGTGCCAAGGAGAGAAAGCAGATCATGTTGGCATGACGAACCTCGCCTGCTTTCTTCTTTCCTGTTCATTTTGCTTCTCTAGCTCGTGCTGCCCCAATCGCAAATGAGTCTACTCATCTCTCAACATGTCCACAATGTTCTCTCAAAGGTGTTACAAACCAAACCTTTTGGCTTAGGTGAGGAAATGCCATACCCCTTCTGATTGGAGGGTGTTCATACATATCACTTTTTCATTACTATGGTGGATGACAGAATTCAACATATTCCACCTGTCGTGGTTCCATCAAAAGAGTAATGATATTTGAAACATATTAGAGCTACCAAACTAAGGCGAGGCCGGACACACGGTTTTAGGGGTCGGCTCCCAAACAATAAACTCGCTATGCTACAACTAAAACTTTACACAAAGATGACCCCTAAGCATTCATTCATGTAATTGAGACCAACATGTACACAAGGCAAGCTGCAAAAGAAAAAATAAGGACCTTGATTTTCATCTCCACAGTCCCCTACTATAGTGAGAAAAGATCAGATATGTGCATACCTGTTTAAGGTGGTATGCAAGATGGCTTCCCTCAGGGTCAGGCAGTGGCGGAAGATCCTCCACACCTGGCGGTTTGAGCACACTGTTGGAATCGAGATCAACCAACCAGACATCATCCGGCAGGCAGAAGGAGCGCTTAACCTTGAAGAATGTGGCCGGCACACCAATAATGAATGGTGTTGGGGCCAGCAAGAGCTGGAAGAACGGAGAAAGAAATGGCAATATAAGTTCTCATGTAATAGACATGCTGACCATTTATACTGAAATAGAATAGAGAAAGCACGATGAAAGGGGAAGGAGGTGACGGCACTAAGTCATAGTGCCAAGTCATAAAACCATTGAGCATCTGATTATAGTTTATTCAGACATAACATGGAACACAAAATGTCCTTAACAGCGCCCATTTGGTTTCTATTGGTTGAGCAGCATCAATTCTGACAGAAAACTGCAGTATTTTGCAATGGCCGGTAAGTTAGTGTGACACCCACACTATGGTGCACGCATTCTGCAGACCCCATGTCACAGTGCACTAAATCAGTCACTTTAAGCATGCAGCTAGAAGTGAGCGCATTATGATTTTCTTTAGTTAGTGTCATATTCATGGCATTCTAAACCATTTTCTAGGTCATCAAAAGCCCCCTGTGATTGTGTTCCCATGAATATGGTTTAACTGTGACCAGACAAGCCTTCTCATCAAGTCTATTCCCGATAGCAAAAAATTAGACACTGTACGTAGTATCTCTGACCAGGCTTGTGCGAATATTCGTATGCTTCGAATATTCGAACAAATAGTTGAGTATTTGAATTATCTTCAATTCGAATTTGAATTATCGAATATTTTCGACGTATTCGCAATGACCGAATAGATGTATACTAGTCCGCACGTCACTGCCTGTAAAGGTGGTTTCACTGCAATGCATAAATAATAAACCGTAAAAACACCTTTTAAAAAAAAAACTTGTCTTGCGGCGAAGCCCCCCTTCAAATTTAAAGGGGCCCTGCAACACTTACTGCACATGGTCAGAAAACGCTGCCGATCGGTAGTCGAGGCTACCGAGAACACGCAAGGCAAATATTATAGCGCAGCACACGGCCTGTAATTCACAATAAATTTTCAAAGCTAAAAACTTCTTTCTTCCATCAGCAAATGACACTACAAGCTCACTTGTCACAGCCAAGAAGGAATATACGACTCAAGTCACAGCCATTGGCTGATTTGAGCATGGCGCGCTCGTCGTTACCAGGGCCGTCACGGGAGGCCGCCGCTGGTCCACGAGTAGGTGCGCGATCACACTGAAAAGCCGCGTATTCGAAGAAAAAAAAAGGGGGGGGGGGTGCTCAACGTCACGAGGTGCATGTGACGTATTTTCTTTTGCTATGCCATTCCTACCTGCTTTACTTCTAACTATTTATGCGGGACGAAAAGAGAGAATGCAATTGCAGCGTGCGACAAACTTTTGGAACTCCGCTAGTACTGGACTGATTTTAGAAACTTTGCGGCGGTAAACTTGTGAGGCAACAAGCATGTTTACTGGCTCCATAGCTACTTGAATAAGTGTTGCAGGGCCCCTTTAATAGAACATGTTACCCTCAAATCAATTCTTTATTTTATCAAGCTTGTTATGATAGCTTATGTGCTCTAAGTATAATAAATTTTAATGTGTTAAGTATCTTAAAGGTTATTACACGCATTTTACCGAAACTACAACTCTAAGGTTGTTTCGACTTACTTTGAACGAAAAAAAAAAATTGCATTTGCATAGAGCCCCTATTTCAATTCAGAAGAAATATTATGCAGGTTAGTTAGGTCATGATATATATTCCTTTTTTTTTATATGTCATACATATAATTCAAATTCGATTTGAAATTATTCAATCAATATCACTATTCGCTTTGAGCCTAAAATTCACTATTTGCGCAAGCCTATCTGTGACCCATCAAAATTCAGTAGCTTCACTGGCAGTTACTTTTGCTTTCTAAAAACTAAATCGTGTGAGGACAGTAAAATTTCCAAACTTATAACTACAACAAATTAGTTTATTAGTTTGCCCAATGCAGCTATGGCCCAATTCTAACCCCTTTTAAGCACAAAACAGGCTATACCGATACAGTCTGTAGTTAATGTCAAAGCTGTGCTTCCCAATAAGCAGTCATCAGAGGTACATAATTGATGAAAAACCCTCACTCACCTGTTCTGCAGACTGCCATGCACGTAGGCAAAAGTGGGATCACAGGAAACATGTACTCCAAGGGGTAGATCATTGTGACAAAGGCCATTACGCTCATGCAGAGCGCATTGTAATCGCGCGACTGAAGCACAAGCTGCAAGAAAAAATATGCGGCACATTTATACCTCAGACAACCATGCTGTACCGTAGCAGCCTACGCAGCTCTGGGTAAAGTCACTCCTTCACACAGATCACGAAATAAAAGTGAACTGAAGCTCTTTGGAACAATCTACCTCTTAAGACAACTCACACAAACTCACTAAAAACGTATTCTCTCTCTTTTTTTTTCTTTCTCTTTGCACATCTATATAGCGTGGCAAAGAAAACAAAAGAACAGACAAGTACAAACAGTAACATTCAGTACTGTTTCATGAATTTAGTACTTCCCATTATAGTTGAAGCCTTTATGAGAGACACTGATGTAACGGGCAACTGAATGTCAGAGACATCACTGCGCCCAACATTGAAGCAGAGGTCGAACTGAAAATGAGAACACGGTGCCGTGCCTACAAGAGACAGCTCGTATAAGGGACAAGAACTATTCTCCCAAGTGCTATGTCCCTTAAAGAGAGGTTCTTTTGCACATGTTCTTGAAAGAAAAATTTGTCATCTACCCATTTTGCAAGACCAGAATTAACTTCTCAAGTGAGAAGCTTCCTTTTTAAGAAATCTGTATGTACTTCTGCAACACTCATGAGGCCTCGAAAGGCAGTACATAGTAGTTAATGTTCGGATTTCCAGCTTGTGTTACAACAAAGTGTTGCACAGTTTTACCGGCTTCAACTGCAAACCACTAAGAAATGGAAAGTTTTCTCAGATTCCAATGTCCCGACAACTTTTGTGGAGGAGTGTACAAATTGTCCTTTGCATCGCTGTTCATCACTATAGCAGAGTAGTCGTCACACTGCACTAAAACATGAGGCTATTTTATGCTTAGCTCTCCTTTTAGACATATATATATGAGATCTAACAGAAATAATGCATAATGCAATAGAGCATCAAACAGGTTATTCGAAGGTCATAGGTTTGATTCCTGCTCACGGCAAGTTATTTTTTCATCCACTTTTCTTTCTTATTTACATTACATTGGTTCTAATGACTTCCCCTATACATTCCTTGGCATTATTGTCTGTTAGATCTCGTTAATATTGTGTCAAAACATGAAAAACGAGCCCTTAAGTATACACTTCCCTTATATATATAGTATATTTCATGAGATTATATTTGCGGGTGCTGTTCAAGTGCCCCAGGTTCAGGCCACAAATTAAATGATGCGCTCAGTAACTACAAGTACCATACTGACAGTTTCACTATAAGCGCTTAAGAGAAACCTGTCTCACAGAGCACAAGCTTGCGCATGAAAGATCACATAAATTGAAACATTCAGATTCCTGATGCAAAGAATGGAGGAAATACAGTAAATGATAGTGAGCTGAATATGGCTAGCTGCTGTCTCAGAACACAGTGCCACATGTTCTACCTGAGCAAAACCTCAATAACATGCTCCCTTTACATCACATTTTCACTGTTTCTATGATGCGACGCGACGGCATACAACCGGACACGGTAGACTTGTGTGGCAAGAACAATTTGACGAGAAAGAAAGAAGAATGCACTCACCTTGTGCTCCAGAACAATGCAAGTGAGCACTTTAATGCAGGTATCCACCCCAAGAAGCTCCAACGGAAGGTGTAGCGGAAAATCAACCAAGGAGAAACGAGTGTGGTCGGGAAGTGCAAAGATCAGAGGCTGCTCCACGCGTCTAGGCAAAATGGCAACCTGCAGAAAGGGAAAGCACAGCAAAACGATATGGTCATACAATGCAGCAAAAATGTCTCACACAAATGATTTCAGCACTACAAAGCAAGGTCTAGCTATTAGCGCATCAGGACTAACACGTACAGCTAACATAAGCATGAAATGGGTTACGCAATGAATTTTTGCTTTGCTGCAAGTTGAAACCCTCGCGAAGAAGCCTCATGTCAGCTTTGCTGCAGCGTACAGGCATTTTCGACAAGGTGTAGGCTGCCTGCTTACCATCAAACAGTCCTAGAAACTGTGCAGCAGCTTATCAGTATTTTAAATATTGTGAGTAGTCTGAGACAACCAAGCAACCTACCAACACAGGACCGCATGTTATGATAGGATAGGGTTTTACTACTCATGTTTTCACTTCTTCCAAATACAGCTTTCCCACAGCAAAAAAGAAAAGCCTTAATTGTCAACTTAAATGTCATCTGGGCCAAACAACTACAATAAGACAGAAAGGCTAGCTGTTTGGCCCGATAGTAGAAAGTAGTTAGTCTGAGCTGGTCCTTGTGTACTTTTTTTCTTGTGCCTTCATACGCCAAATGACTCCACTTTAACCATTTTTATAAAGCCATAACTAAAAGACTGCTACAGAATACATTCAAACAACTCCACTCATGCTTCTTGGGAACTTTTTTGCCAAGACACACTCCTATTCATTCCATATAATCTCAACTTATAACATAACAAAACAAACCAAAAACGCTGCTGTGCGATTCAGTCCTCCCCGTCTCACACTGGCGTGAGCGAGCGTGAGGGACGAACCTCAACACGTGTCTTGCCAGGCACAGGAACAGGTGCACTCAGCAGCTTCAACATCCATGTCTCAATTTCTCTCACTTCGTGGAGGACGGCACTTGAGTACCCTTCAGAGACACGGCCTAGGAAAACGTTCCACACATTGTCTCTGCAAAAAAAATACAAAATTGAAAGTGCAGGAAACAATATTTAAAAAAAAGCATTGCAATCTAAGAAGGTTTATAAGACTATAAATGCCATAAATGACTAGTAAACGCTATCAACGGCATGATAGCTGAACAACAGTATTGGGGAGAAAGCAGAAGTCACACGAAGCATCCACAAAGAATGACTGTTCAATGCATCAAACAGCATTTATGACGATATAACACTCAATATCATTTATTCAGCTCATTCCTTGTGGCACTACCTTCACTGACCATGAAGTTGGCAATACTGAAAAGATACTGAAGTAATATTGTTGACCAGATACCCCCCGCAATCTTTATTGTCTCTGATGATGGCAGATCCAGTGCAGTAATACACTTTAGCAGGGCGAGTAATTTATAACCATCTAGAGCAGCATATGGCTTTGCTTATGGATTGTGTTGCAGTGGGTGTACTCAGCCCTCTGGAAACGAGTATAATTTGATGGTGATTTCTATGTTTTTCTTACATTTCGTGTATACCAGTATCAATTTTGTTGTAACTTTGTTGTACCTTTATTTTACCTACGAACTTGCTGTACCTTTCCTGCTTGGACCTTAAATGGTTCGCAGTATATGATAAATAAATAAATAAATTAAAATATAAACAAGAAACAAACTAATAAGGAGCAAGAGGACAGTTTCCCAATGTTCATTTAACTGACAACTTTCAATGCACTTGGGAACGGTGCAACACCAACTAACCCTTCCAAGAATGACCAGCTATAAACATTGCAGATTCTAGGCAGAGAGACTGACATTCTTGAGAGGGATTGACTGAGAATCCTGCCCTTCACAGGGCCCTTTCATGACAGAAAGAGTTGGTGGTTAGCTTAAGCACAAGAAACATCAAAACACAACAGCGACACCTCAGGTGCATCATCATGGTTCTTTGTACAACATGTGCAAGTGTAGGTTGTTCTACAGATGTGCTACTATGAACAAATGCAAGATATCACAAAAAAAATGCATTTTCGCAAGTAATACCCTGAAAGCACAATGGAACACTGCTACTTATCTATTTTATTGAATTTAGTACAGGCCTCACACTAACCCCCCCTTCTACAAGCAAACTTCAACATGAAAATTGTCCTTCACTCAAGCAAGGTACACACAGTGGCACCACTCAACTGAACATGACACTGTGCATCTCAAGATGGGATGAAGATCATCAGTCATAGGTAGTGATCACTTTTGCCAAGAGTGTGGTGCTGCCACTGAGCTCACCAAGTTGGAGTAGGGTGAAGGGACATTCCAGCTTACAGGGGTAACCATACAAGCTGACACTGCTGCAACATTACACAAGTCTGCAAAAGTGGGAATTAAAATTGTGTTTAAGTTGGGCCGGACTCGCTCACGTTTTGGCAGTAATAATAATTAAGGAGGTTTAACGTCCCAAAACCACCATATGATTATGAGGAGGAGGAAGCAAGCGGAAAGGGACAAGGCAGGGAGGTTAACCAGAAAGACTTCCGGTTGGCTACCCGACACTGGGGGTTTAGGAAAGAGGAATAGGAAGATGAGAAAGAGTGAGGAGAGAAAAGAAAAAGGGAGAGAGCAGCAGTGAATTCACTGTAGGGTGTGGAACTCCACCACAATTCACAGAGAAGGGAAGGCGTTCACACAAGCCTTCCCTTCTCAAAAAGCCCAAGAGAGCTTTTGCTGCCTTGGGGGTTGTCGAGAAGTGTGCACGGTGCTGTAATAACACCTGCACAAAAAGTGGCCAATCATCCAGCCATCGCAATGCGTTGGCAAGTACATTGCCTCTATAAGGCAAATCGAGGACAGTGGCACAGCAAGAGTTCAATATTTTTGTAGGTGCCGCAAGCATCGCATGCTGCACTGCCAGTCATTCTAATTAACATGGTATATGCTTTCGTGAAAGCAACTCCCAACTTGAGGCGACAGACAAGCTGTAGCAGAGGATCCTGGAAATTTCGACCGCTTGGGGTTTTTTAACGAACACCTAAATGTAAATAGACGGGCCACAACGATTTTCGCCACCATCGAAGAGGCGGCCGCCAGAGCCAAGATTCAATTCCGTGAACTGCAAGTCAGCAGTTGAGCACTATTACCACTAGACTACAGTGGTGGGTCATGTTTAGATAGCATGTGATGAATTGCCTGCATGAATCTTGCTATAAATAAATATATAGATGAATGATAGGCAAGTTAGGGTGAGTAAATGCTTTAACAGTATAAATATTTTAAAAAGTGGACTTGCACTTACATGAAGCAATCACAACTCCGCAAAAGTAGTTCTTACAGGAAACTGTCTGCAGCTTCATATACAGCTGGTCTTTAATACACACCTACATAAACACACAATTAAATGATAAATTGAGAAGCTAAAAGTAAGCTGAATCAATGACACAGTGAGTGCCCAGCAAGGCCCATGAAAGCATAACATCATAAACCCAGAACAAAAAAAGTTACTCGTAAGCACAAATTATCGCTTAATATAAACGGATGTCAGCAGGTCACTCTTCTTTTGTCAAGTGTTGGTGTTGCTGTCTGTGACACTGACAGCCTATGAGCCACAATGATGCACCAGAGAAGCACAGTGACAGTATCATCTTTTACAGTGGCTCCCTTTCAAGCCCAATATCATAGATGAAGAGCAACTGGTCAACAAGGCTTTAGAACCTGGCCCCATAAACCCCTGCCAGCCCATCGTACCTGCTGGGTAGCCGGTTGGCCATCCTTGAGCCAAGCAGCAGGCGCTCATGCGATGAGTCGACCAGCTTGCGTAGCGCAAAAAGGCACTCACGGAACGTTGAGAAGAATGGGTGGTGGCTAATGATGCACAGCGACACGAGAGAGTGGCTCGACAGGCGCTTGCGTCGCCTTGCCCGGGGTGCCGGTATGGGCCGCCCACCTGGGTACTCGGGTACACCGCCTCCTCCGTCGCCACTCTCGACAGACGAAGACCGCTGTGTACGCAGCGTCGCCCGGTCGATGGGCCGGAAAAAGTTGACACAGATGCCGTACCGCACTCGACTCGTGTCTTTCTCGGTGAGAGAGAAGACGAAGGGCGTCGACTCGCGAAGGCTCGTGCGCCTGGGCCCAACAAGCAGGCACCCCTCAGGCTGGCAGAAGAACACCACGTCTGTCGGAAGCGGGAAGTCTGCATGGTCTTCGATGGGGTACCGTCGCAGCAGCTCGGGTGGCTGGACGGGCAGATTCCGGTTGGGTTGGCGGACCCCAGACACAACGATGTAGTCTAGTAGGCGTGGGCTGAAGTACTTGCGCACGGCGTCCATCGGCGACGCCTCTCTTTATTTTTGTGTGCCTCTTTTCCTTCTTTATTTTGCAGACTCCTCCCCAAGCCTACAGTTCACAACACTTAGATCCCCGAGGGGTAAAATGTTTACTTTGCTCGCGCAAGTTTTCCTCGCAATTTACTTCAGCTGTGTTCGGTAGACCTTGTTGTCTTGTTGACAGAGTCGGTGAAAAAGAGGTCCGCTCGGAGAAGTTGCTTCAGGTATCACAAACTTGATGCCAATGTCCTCCAGCAACAAACTTGTCTCGAGCGCTCAAGTACTTGAATGTGTTCCAAGTTTAAATAAAGACACGAAAGAAGCCTTTAAAGCACTCAATCCTATGTAAGCACTTTGGCAGAATGAGATATGTACACAAAGTGTGTGAGAAGCAAGGCCTCCAGAGGAAGGTTCGATAAGAAATTGAGGGTTTGCACAATAAACTAAGCTTCTAATGGGCAAAAATTAAAAATTAAAATAAAGAAAAAGAATAAAACTAAATGACAACTAAGGAGGGGCAAAAAAAAGAAGAGTTCATTTGTAGTTATCTGTTGATGTAGACAGTGCGTGTGGGCTGCTCCATTGTAGTTATATTGCTGATAAACACCGTTGCTCGAAAGATGGCCCACCGCGTCTCCTCCGGAAGTGCTGTGCCCACCGATGCCATGGCTTAGTCATTCCTTTGCACTGCACCAAAATTTAAAAAAGAAGAAAACATACTATAAGTAAGGGCATGCAGTGACTGCAACAGTTTCATGACACAAACCACTGCAGCAAATGCAGATATGCATCTCCTTCGGTATCCCTCATGTGCAAATGACACTTTGATGTTACTTTTAGATCTATTCGTGATTTGGGCATATTCACAGCCATACTCCCAGCACTTCATTATTTATTGCCCCAAATAACACCATGAGGCTCCTCACTTAAAGAAAAATAACTACTCAGGAAAAGTTTTCGTGGGGGCAGTTTCATACACAAAAGGAATATATATCGCTACATTACCTTAGCCACATAAAGTGCCTTTAAGCTTAAGTATAATGCTTCCAAAGAAAATTTATTTAGAGTACTGAAAGCTGCAAGCAAAAATTCTCTTTGCTTGAACACACTCTCTATAACATAAAAAGTAAACAATATCATTTGCCTCAAAATTATGTGAGAAAAAAAAGGCCAGGCTTGCGCGGAAGGCACAGCACAGTCACAGCTAAAGCTAGAAGAGAGGCCTTTCAGAGCCTTGCTTGCTTGCTTGTTCCTTTCTTTTGTGGCTCTCACCCACTAAGGGGGATTGGCCAAGAAGCCGGTGGTTAATGCAAGTCAATACCTTAAGGTTTTCTAGACTAGGGGAATATGATTACTGTGTTTTGACTGTGAAATTAATTTGGTGCAATGTAAAAAAAAGAAAAAAAAGGGGGGGAGAGAAATAATAGAATTTGTTGAATATCTGAGGTGGAATCGTTATATGAAATTCTCCTGAAAGTTGAATCATTGCAGTGTATCAGCTAAATAATAAGTGGCAGTGTGGCTAGTAAAATTCGAGAGCTGATGGCTGACTCAGCAAGGTAATCTTCTTGTGTTATATATGAATTCGCAGAGAGCCCCGCAGATGTTCCTGTAGCTGTGTCCCAATGAAATGGCCCCAAAAGACAAAATATTGGGAGTACTAAGTGATATTCATAGTTTTCTGAATAAAATTTCGAAGCAGTTTTTTCTTTGATTTTTGAAACGGTGACATGTGATAAGAAAATGGTCTATATGTTCAGGTTCGTTACAGCTCGAGCACAGAGGGGATGGCACCAGACCAGACCTGTTTAAGTAGAAATTAAGAGGTGGTACACGGCAACGTAATTTTGTTATCAAGACTTCCAATTTACGCGTGGGACACCATTTATTATTCCATGTGAAGTGCAGGTGCGAGAAATCTGGATTCGGTATCATGATTTTTGATGAGTCTTCAAGAAGGGAAAGTTTTCTAAACCTTGCTGCTGTTACATAAGCTGTTGGAGGCATGATTGGCACAATCGGAAGATCAAGAGATGTTAGCGCAAGTGAGTCAGCCATCTCGTTTATAAATATACTACGATGGCCTGGCACCCATATCATTCGCACTAGACGAATGTTTGCTGGGATTAATGATTTAAAAGTTTCTAGTACTGCTGACTGTCGATGAGGAAGATAAAAATGAACACACGGAATACGAGTCAGACACTATCACAGCTGTCGAATGAGTCGCAGGAAGTTTATGAATAGCTAGTATAACGGCCATTAATTCAACTTAAATATTGGTGTATAATCTGGGAGGCGTAATGAAAAGGACCAGAATAATAAGAGAAAAAAAATACCCACACCTGCCTTCTCGCCACTCATAGATGCATCCGTTGCAATTACTATATTAGTACCTAATTGAGACAGGTGTTGTTCTAATAAACCAATCAAATATTTAGAGGGCAAGTGTTTAGCGTTCATGGGGAAGATATCGTCAAATTTTATTTGCACTTAGCCGACTGGTTTGACAGATGGTGTGATCTCGAATATATTAACATTTAAAGCATCTAGAAGTGTTTGAACAAATAGCTCTTGGGGTTTATATACACGGGACCAATGCTCATTGAAAAAGACACCAGGCTCGGCAAAGAATACAAACTGTCGCCTTCTTAACGTTGATTCAGAAAATTTTAAATAGGTTTTTACTGTTAAAATACGAAATCTGCAAGCAAGGGTGGGTATCCGAGCTTTTGATACAAAACATTGTTAGCTGTGAATTTTGGCACACCTAAACAATTACGTAGAGCTTCCCGCTCTAAGAGAATCAGGGGGTTTATTTTGTATTCTGGTCCACCAGAGAATAGTACACATCCGAATTCAAGAATCGGACGAACGTACATGCGATAAATCATGATCAGCGTATCTCTGCGAAGACTGGAACGGAGGCGGCCAAGCCTACCTATCATTCCAACAGCGCGTGTAGCCTTAATTTTAATATACTCAATGTGGTCACGCCAGCTCAGTTTTTGATCGTATAGTTAACCTGGGAAATTGTTTCTTGATGGTACTGAAGAGAAATATTAACTGGTGCATCCAATGGAAAAACTAATATAGCACTTTTAGTTACGTTCAGGTTCATATGAATTTTCTGAAACCAGGTTTCCAATGTTGCCAAATAACACTGTAAAGTCGAATGTAGTAAAAAAATATCGCTGTCAGATGCAAAGAACGCGATATCATCTGCATATACATATACCTGTACCTTATCACTCAGTGGTATTGAACTTAACAAAATGTTAAATAGCACAGGCGATAGAACAGAGCCTTGAGGAACACCTCTCGTTTGGCTATACTTCGGCGTGGAAACACCTCGTTGGAAGCAATAAAATTTTCTGTCTTTTAAAAATTCGTATATCCAATTTGTTATGTACTACGGGAACGTAAACTCTTTTAGGGCATTGATAAGAATAGGATGTTCAACACTGTCATATGCCTTGGCTAAATCAAGGGTTACTAGGGCCGCATATTGTCGTCTGTGCCGAGCAAGCTTTACACGAGGCTCTAAATCAATGCGCCCACCATATAGAGTAACCTGGTCTAAATCCAATCTGGCACGCACTGAGTATCGCATTATCTGTTATGAACTTCGTAACTCTAATGTAAAGTATTCTTTCTATTAACTTAACTACGTGTGATGTTAAAGCGATTGGCCTAATGTTATCTATCTGCATTTCTAGTCCCTGTTTTTTAAGAAGCGGTATTATTTTTGCAAGTCTCCAGTCAGGAGGTATCCAACTATTTTCAAGTGAATAGTTGACAACGTTAAGGAGGTCTTCAGGAGAGATGTCGAATAATATTTTTAACATTTCTGAAGTGATGCCGTGTGGCCCAGGACCTGTGTTTGGCAGAATACGAACGACGTGCGCAAGTTCATCCCTACTTACTTCAATAAAACCATTTCCGAATGACGGTTTTGCACACTTTATTTTGATTTGTGATGTAAATCTCTTCTCCAATCCTAATGCAATTTCAGTAAATGTATCTTCCAACTCAGTTGGAGAAAAAATAACTGAGTCAATATTTACGTGTGCTGTAATAGCTTTACGATTATGGAGAAATCTGAATAGAGCTTTCTTGTTGCCGCTCTTGGATAGATAGCTGTACCGTTTTTCTTCATAATCATCTTTTGCTAATGAAACTGTTCTCTTAAAGGTAGCTTTAGTATATAAATAATTTCTCCAATTAGTCGGACATTGGTTGGTAAGAAGTTTTTTCCATGCAGCGTTGCGGCGTCTATAATCTCTGGCACAATCCACATTCCACCAGGAGATATGAATTTTCCCTTTGTTGAAGATATAGTGAACTGTGATTTTTAGATTGTACACTTTAGGGTGGAACAAAGGCTCATAGCTTTCATAATTGCTTCCATACTGGGCAACGAAGACAGCATTGACTGTAAATTCTTTTTAAATTCAGAGTAGTTTACAAAACTTTGCACCTGGCGATCTACCGTCACTAAAGGAATGCTGACTTCAAATACCAGGGGGTAGTGATCACTACTTGTAGCGGTATCAAGAACAGTCCAAGACAATATTGTCATACTTGAGCTAGCAAATGTCAAATCTAAGACGGACCTCGAATTACATCGAACGAATGTCGGAACTCTGGAGTTCCAACAAATAAGGTTATTCCGATTAGTCCAGTCCCATAACAGTTTTCCTGATGAATCAGTGCGGAATCCCCATGACACGTGATGGGAATTGAAGTCTCCCGCAAATAGTATACTGTTTCTGCAAAAACTCACAGTCACGTCAAGGGCTCTTTCATCTTGTATTCCAGCCGGAAAGTAGTTGTTGACTATACATAGTGGCGCGTATCCGGGAAAGTGAATTTCCAGAACCAATGCTTCATAATCGTGTGATATTTGTTGGTAAACTATAAGTGCTTTATGACAAATTTTGGATGAAATGAAAAACATTAATCCTCCACCACGTGAGTCTCGGTCCAGTCGAAAGCACTGATAGTTTTTTAGATAGAAGTTTTGATCAACAGACAGCCAATATTTCTTGTAAAATTATGACATCTGGAGATTGTTGAGAAATTAGGTATAATAAGTCTGTAGTTGCAGAGAGATTTGAACGGCAGTTCCACTGAAGTACTCTAAGGCACCCTACGATGATAAGCAAGCAGTAGGAACTGCTTGATCTCAGATACTGTTTTTTAAGAAGTCCGCTTTAGTCCTAGGTTCCTTCACACTCCTTTTTGTTTTTGAATGAGAAGAATTACTAAGTTTGCTAGTGGGTGATCTGGTGCCTTTCAAAAGGCGAGCATCCACATCTACATCCCGATCACTTATTGATTCTGAATCAGATATACCTTCCTGCTCAGTTGTGTTAGACCTGGAAGGCATTGCCTCATTACCGATAGAGACATCTGACTGATGTTCAGCAGGTTTATTAATTGAGGCACTAGGAGGTTGGATACGCTTAGTTATTCGATCAGATGCGCCCGACATCTGTGAATCCATAATATTATTGAGTGAGTCGGACAGATTGAGTAAAAATTTTTTTTCTAATACTTTTTCTACGGCCTTTTCTACCATAGCAGAAATGGACTGAGAAAGTGGTGCATCCATAGAAAGAGATGGACGAGCTGCTATGCCGGCATAACCCTGATTCTTGCTTTGAATTTCTGCAATTGCTTCTCTACGAGAGCATCGTCTCCTTTCAATGATTTCAATCACCTGAAGTTCCTTTGATCTTGCAGGGCAGTTAGGATCGTCTGCAGCGTGATTTGCCTTGCACAAACAGCATGTCTTATTGTCTGATTGACACTCAGCAGTACTATGACCAGCCCCGTATATGGCCCCGCATATGCGCTATCGAGTCTTCGATCGACAACCTTTAGTACTGTGCCCAAAGAGCCAACATTTAGCCCATTGCAGCGGACGGGGAGCCAAAGCTTCGACCTTATAGATAAGCGGCCATGCCTTGATCTCCGAAGCGCGATCTGTTCCAGCGAATGTGGCAATCACAGTTTCAGTGGGAACTTTCTGTTTGTTTTCCTGTTTGGTACAGCGGTAAACAGAAATAACACCTGCTGGGGAAAAGATGTCCAAGACTTATGCTGGGCTTAGACTTGCGTCTACCCCCCGAACCAATCCTTTGCAGCAAGCTAGATGAGGTGGGATAAAAGAGCTCACCGGATGTGGTGCAAAAGTAGTGCACTTCGGAAGGTCTTGGATGCAAGCCTTGTCTGGTGAGCAGCATAGTATCCCCCCGCGTCCAAACTGACGAACCTCTGTTATCAGTAGAGAGTGGGGAGTGATCGCACGAAGTTCCGTTTGGATTGTCTTGGGATTTTTCATGCGGATGAACCCACCAGTGGTCGGCACCAAAGCGACAGGAACGCTACAGGTTCCATTGTGGAGAAACAACTCCATGGGAAGATCTTGAGGGGGTACAGAGGCTGACCAGAGGGAAGGCCTCTAACCCGTAGAAGAAACAGACATGAAATAAGAAGTTACGCTTATCAATGCACTAAAACAGTTGCGGAACAAGAGGTAGATCTAATAAAATAAAAGTAACCGCCGGCTACTTGACCGCAACTCTGAGGATGGAACAAGGAACACAGGCGCAGGCACGAACGCAGTCTTCTTCCGTACACGACCGCACCTCACCCAACAATCATTTGTTATTATTTTCATCATGATTAACCTTTTATTATTATTTATTATTATTTTATTATCATCATCATTTTATTATTATTATTATTATTATTATTATTATTATTATTATTATTATTATTATTATTATTATTATTATTAACCTTTTATTAACCTTCATTGGATAACTGCTGCAAGCACACTTGCAGGTTACCCACTATGTCAATAATAATTTCTGGGTAGTAGGCCAGCATTCGCTATGCTATCCTTCGTCATTCTTCTGAGAAGTGTGGTACCCGCTAAAAACTTGCAAAAAAGTTTCAGCCAAATGTTCATTAGTGGCTGACGACGATGAGGAATTATGCCTGAAGTGGGTATGCACCACAGCTAATATGTGATCAAGAACAAGCTTTTGTAATGGGTTGGAGCATTGGACGACCGACCAACTTGCTACGCTATTCGTGTTGTGTGACGACTGGTTGTTCTTTTGCTGTTCTAAAATGCTTTATGACTCATATTAATGTGATTCCTTTCCCGACATCAAGCCTGCCTAAGGCAAGTTTGCAAACGAGTTCGAAGCACTGGATTGGCTCAGTGGTAGAATACTGGGTTGACACGCAGCGGACTAGTGTTCGAGCCCCACTGTGTCCTTAAAAACTAGTTGTTTTTTTCTTACTTCGTGTGAAGTAGTTGCAGATCTCATAACAGCTTTTGCTGTAAAAATATGTATCGCATCTGGGGAAAGTGACATTGATACTAAACAGGAGAGATAGATCCCTTGCATGCATAACTGCCGCGCGAATCTTTGGCAATGCCTAAATTACTTGTGCCTCAAATTAAAGGCAGAAGCATCAACACTGACCACAAGGTGGACCTAACGCACATATGATGGTAAAGGAATGAGTCATGTCAGCCAACCATGCATTGAAAAAATTCAGGATCCTGAGTGGACTATTTTAACTTTTCTTTACTTATCTTGTTTGTATCGTAATGTCTCCTCCCCCAAGTGACACCTGCAAGGGCCCTACCAGTCGACTGGTAGATTAATTAATGCTTCAAATCATGAACCCTGAGGGCAAGCAATGTCCATGAGCAATGCGCGGTAGAAATAGACGCACTACATGTATGTCTCTGGAGAGGGTGACTCACTACAGTGTTTGTCAGTCTTTCTAACCAAAAGAAACAAATAAATAAATATTACAATACCAATACAGCATACACAACTAAGGTGTGAGCAACAGCATTAACATTTATCAGTCATGCTGAGTAAAATTACATGCAAAAAACTTTATTTTTCTGTGATGTAAAAATCTCTAGAAAGTGCAGCACCTTAACATGTTCATAGCATCATTTTGATAGCACTTACAACACAAAAACAGCACTATTCAAATACAGTACTATTCAATCGAGCATCCTTTTCGAAATAGCATGACCTAGCTAAAAAATTAAAAGCATATGTCTATTTCAAACTTTATGAACTTTTGCCACTTAAAGCTTCCATCCGAATTATCTTTGTGTGGTTGTTAGCACTTCTCCTTCCCTCCTCCTTTCGAAACCACTACTGCTTATGCATATAATTGTCAGTTATGCACCAGACAGCTATAATGTTGTATGTAGAAAATCGAGCTTTCCGCTGCGTAGAAAAAGTGGTTTATTTACAGTAAAGCGCAGCCCAACTCCGTAGGTTGCTGCTGTCGCGCATGAACCGGAGGCCTTGAGACTGCTAGGACACACTGACACCGGCGTATTATGGTGTAGCGCGATAAACGCTCAAAAATTCATTCAGCGAAGGGCCGACAAGAAACGACCACATCTCGATTACGCTACCTACGTGGCAGGTTGAAGTCTTCCTCAGTTAAGAGGAAGCAGAACCCCGGAGAACAGACGACTGGTGACTTGCTAACAAGGGGAGCATCTACCCGAGAAAGGTGGACAGGACTGCGATGGCTTGCTTGAGAAGAAAATAAGTAGTCACCACGCTGTATCTTCACCAACTCTACCGATCGTGCTACAGCTTGGTTACAACAAGATGCTTCGAAAGCAAAGTGGAAAAGTGCGTCACAGTGAGCTTGAAATATTAAAAGAAAAGGGACTGATAAGTCAAGATCTTATCCAGATGAAACTATCATCGCACGGGCCGTTCAACATATGTACCCACTGGAACCAAACTTTTTCGAGAACTACGGCGTGCAAAGAGTTTTTTTGAGAAAGATTGTAGACGAAGACGACGAGAGTGCTGGCCTTCAATTCACGCGCTACAGCAGCAACCCACGGAGTTGGGCAAGTAAATAAACCCCTTCTACACAGCACAAGACTCGATTTTCGACACCTAAAAACATTCTTTCTATTTCCTCCTAAATAAAACTCTCTCATTTATATAATTTTCCCACTTATACTGTCAATAAGCGTTCTTTCTTTACAACTTTTTTTGTATCCCGTTTCACAACCAGCGGTCTTTGAGAGGATTTAAAGCATACAGCTAAAGCTTCTTAAAAAAAGAAGAACGTGCAGATTCTAGGTCTACAACCTCCCTGCCGTGACAACTAACAAATGCCGCAGTCATCGTTGAGCGCAGTGCTTAACAGACCAACTGCTAGACATGAAGCCCTGTAGTGCCAACAATATGAGACTTAGCACTACATGGAGCAGGCGTCATGCTGCTGTGGGTCAAAAGGCATAAAAAAAAAATCAAGGCAGATTCACGCTAGCGGTGCCAATCCTGAAGGAGGTGCTAAGCTGGGCAGCCTTCTTTGTTTATCTTTATTCTTTTCTTTCTTCATTCACTTCTTCCTTTATTTTATCTTTCCTCTCTATCTTTTCTGTCTTTTTGTATGTTTATTTCCATTTCTTTTTCTCTCAACATCTTTCTGCTTTTTTTCATTTTCTTTCTCTCTTTTTGTTTTCCGTGCTTTGCTTCACTCTCTCCCATCCTCCTTTCTCTTCTATCCCTCAGTTCCCTTTACGGCCCTCTTGGTATACTATACTGTGCAAGGCAATGTTGTGCTCTGCTAGTGGGCCTGGATAGCCGAGTGGTCATGTTACATGCCTGCGGATCAAGGGTACACTGGTTCGAATCCCGCCTCAAGAAACTTTGTGGCCATATTTTCTTTCTTTTTCTAACTCTGTCTCCAAGCTCATTCTCTCAACCATCAGTATTATAGCATCCCATATTGCAAAAACCAGCGCACATCTTCTGGGAGCAAAGCAGAAGATGAAGAAGGTAGCGCATGGTGAATCCTTTTCTGTCCATGCAAAACGGCGTAAAAATAAGTTTAACCTTGTAAAAACTAATATATACACACATGCACCGTAGCAAAAAACTGAATATTTCGAGCAACTTATCAATTTGGCAAAGGAACTCGAGAGACTGCAGAAAAACACAGTGCAAGAGAAAAGGCTCAGCTCTAGCATTTACGTCTTCTTTTTAATATGAAGAAAGGTATTAGGGAGATCAAACACTTACACAAATTTATAGCGCATGCCACTGTAAAATTTTGCAGCACAACAATTTTTGAAACATTCCACGAAAAATACTACTTTTCACATCAACAAACCTCGTGTTCACAAATACATTGCTGCATTGACTAATGCAAAGAACATTTTAACCTTTGGCACTGCACAACTTATATCAGATGACCAAACTTGATAAAGTGAATATCACCAAACACTTGAGACGTCCGTTGATTATATGTGGTTGCTTAGCATGAATATGAGGTCACCTCAAAGACAGTGAGAGATGTCCAAATTGTATTGTAAAATAAATGCAACCACTGCTGAATTGCCATGAATGTTTTTTTTTTTTTCTATTTCAACTATCACTGATGTAAGAGATTAGTACCTCTAATGTGATTTCGTTATTATGAATTGTAAAAAAAAAAATTTGTTATTATGGGGTTTACGTGCTCAAATGATAAAAACATTTGTCAAAGCGGGTAATTTCTGGTGAATTTCTACCACCTGTAGTGTTTTTTAATATGCACTTAAATATAAGTACATGGTTATTCTTGTACTTTGCCATGAACAAAAATGTGACACCACCATGGCTGAAAATCCAGTGTGTGCTTTCCTGCTTTGCGAAATAATGCCATGCTCACCATGGTGAAGGTAAGCAAACACAGGTTTCCCCCCCAAAAAACTCCTAAAGACTCCTGACTACTTTAAGCCCATTAGTTACTACGAAAAAAACCTAAATTAATTTAGCTTATCAGTCTCGGTATCACGATTGCTTCCCAACCCATGTTCGAACTGGTGGATGGGCCAATCAAATGGCCCGCAGGAAGTTATTCCGTATTCCGGAGTGGACATCACCTCTGGCTTGCACATCGAAGCTGCCGACGCTTGTTCTACTTACCTGTTTATTCCCTGGAAAGTTTCTTTAAACAATTGATAGTGTTAATGAGACTCACTTTAATTCATTATTATGATATATTGTAGCTCCTTGTATATATATATATATATATATATATATATATATATATATATATACTTGACTACTTGCAACGCCACGGCCACACCACCACAATGCCTAAATAAATATATATATATATATATATATATATATATATATATATATATATATATATATATATATATATATATATATATATATATTTTGACGAAGGCCGTGCCACGGCCGGAACGTTAGTAAATGCAATTTTCTTTTCAAATGTGCTATCTGCAAGTTCATTAATATATATATATATATAGTGGGGAGTAATAATTCAATGGGCCAGTTAGTCTTCGTGAAGGTATGGGATATGGCACAACGGGAGCATTGTCAGCAAGGATAAATATATTATTTTCCAACAGTTTCGGGAGGGGTCCTCCCTTCATGAGGGGATGAGTTATACTGACATGAACTTCCAAACTTCGTTGCTGCCGCGTCCCTCTCAGAGGGACAAATCACAGAGGGACAGAGGGACGCGGCAGCAACAAAGTTTGGAAGTTCATGTCAGTATAACTCATCTCCTGATGAAGGGAGGACCCCTTTCGAAACTGTTGGGAAATAAATATATTTATCCTTGTTGACAACGCTCCCGTTGTGCCATACCTCATACCTTCATATATATATATATATATGTTGGAGTAATAATTCAATGGGCCAGCTAGTCTTCGTGAAGGTATGGGATATGGCGTAACGGGAGCGCACAATGGGAACTGTTGGGAAATAAATATATTTATCTTTGTTGACAACGCTCCCGTTGTGCCATATCCCATATATATATATGTATGTATGTATATATATATATATACCCGCACCTCCACCAGTGTCGCGGTACAACGCGAACGCAAACAAAGCACAGGTACGCCTTGAGACAGCAAAAGCAGCGTGTTCTCAACAGCTGAGCCGCAAGATTGTCTTCTTCGTTCTCGAGTCAAGCCAGAGGCCCACTACCTGGTGTCCGCTAAATCCCCCCATCATCGTTTATTGTCCACATGTAGACACGGGTCAATATATAGGCATGGTGGTGGAGTAGCCGTGGCATAGCAAGTAGATCGTCTGTGAGTAGAACGTGGTTTATTTTGAAGTTTCAGCAGAGTCTGGCCTCAATACAAAAATTACTCTGGCCTGTCAGATATTCCCTTGAAGTCGTGTGTGTGTGTGTGTATATATATATATATACATATATCACAACATCTTCAGTTGTGTTTCTTGCGCAGGCAACGAAAGAGAACAATTAAATAGGTACCCAGAAGTTGCCTCGCAATTGTTAGAACGTACATGCCAATAATGCAAGTATTAAAATAAAAACATCAGTATACTAAGTTCTGAATTTAGAACGCTGATACTGCACCCAGAGATAACTGTTTCTTGTTAATGTCCCTTTTTTCGGCACATTCTGTTCCTTTTGACAACACTGTCCTTTACATATATGACATATTAAATTTGTTCTGGAGTTGCAAGTCTTATTCAAAAGCTTTTATTCATTCAATATTCTGCATTTAAAAAGCTTGTACAATTAGAGCAATGGTATTGTCAAATTATATGCTATTGTGGTTGCAATAAAACAAACATAAGGAATATAGTATATATGCAAGGAATGTGTTGATATAACTTAATTAAAATTGATGTGTTTTAAAGACAGTAACAAGAAATATTGGAAAGAAGCAAGCAAGTAAATGCTAGCCATCACAATGCATGCAGCTAAGATGTAGAAATGAAGAGATAATAAGTAGTAGAAAATTAATTAAGTGTTCTTTCACAAGTATATTTCAACACAAGGTCCCAGTAATGAAAGGGCTCATACCTTCGCGCAGTTCAATAAGGTACAGGAAAATAAATATTCGTGCATAACAATAAAACGCAGCTAACCATAACACCGCACCCGGATGTGAACCACATGAATGTTTCTTTTTTTATATATATCATTGTTTGTACAGCATCAAACCAGCTGTGCAGGCAGGTATATATTACAGTCGTACTTTTCAAGGATTTCGGCTGCCATTTCAGACAGCTGCTGCATTCAATTCATCCACAAAACCTGCTCTCCAAGCTCTGGGCAGCGAGTGTTGAGGCATTTAATGATCTCTATGTACTGCATGGCTTTTACACACGTGCTCAGCATTTTCTTCTCTTTATTTGTTCTTTTTGCAGCTCAGATAAAACGTATATAAGTGTTCATCTGGTATTTCACCACCTGGCAAAAGCTCTTAAGTATGTGTAAATGGGTCCATATGATTGATCCGCATCTCGTGTGCGCCTATAGTAGTATTTCCAAGCTGCTATTCACCGATCAAAATAAAATGTCGACTCGAAAGGTGCACTTCCTGTCACAGATGCCAATATTCATGCAGTTAGAGCAGCTTCAGCAGCGATGCCTGGTATGTTACAGCTCATCGGATGCATACAGTTAAATTGGTGTGGGTGAACAGACATGATCAATCGAGATGGAGCACAAAAGTATGTTGCTCGAAACTATCTCTAGCTGGTAAATGCAGCGTGAGCAAGGCATGCCTAAACCGCAAACGAGGCAGCACATTTATACAAAACGGCAAGCATGAAGACCAGCCGCAATACCCAAACATTCGTGCACAGACAAAACAAGACAAAAAGACGCGGATTCACCGACCGGAACCGAGCATGTCAAGATCAAACGCGCAACCTACGCACACGTCCTGTGCCCGCCTGACGTTCAAGAAAGTGGCAGCTACTCGTAAACAGGAAAAGGCGTAGGCGGCTGTACGATACGCTTGTGATGCCCGTTTCCGACCGCCCGTATACACAATCCACTGCGCTACGCAACAGATCAAGCTGCGCCGGCCGCGCCCATCGATCCACTTTGCTGCAGTACACCGCGCTCGAAACCCGCTGATCTAGTTGCAGCGAAACCGAAACACGGCTGATGGCAGATTGAGTTGCTTGAGAAGCAAAACAAAAACGGAAAACAATAACCCGCGCCTATGACGTGTATACGTCCGCAGCTTTCGTGTTTTCGAGCGCCCACCGAGTGTATCGTGGAGTGTACATACGAGCGTCAAAATCCGAAGTTATCGTGTTCCCGTCGTCCACTTCCACATCATCTGACGTGCGATGCTTTCGACATAATATGCCACCCGCGAAGTACGTTCGCATACATCGGCGCCGCTTGAAGCATTGCGGTTTCTTCGCGACTTCGGTGACATAAACTCTGCGCCAAACGACCTTCGAAGACCCAGTGCGCGGGCCCAACCCCCATCGACCGAAAAATCAATACGGCGCCGCTCCGCGCAGCGCGCGTCTCGCAAGCCCTGCGATCTTCCGGCCCATTTCCTTCCATTTAGCGGATAATTATGTTATGACCATATTGACGTTAACGTCGCCGTGCTCCCAACTGTGAGCGATCTTCCTTCCGTCGTAGCAACGTTAACGCGACCGAGCGCACGAAAATCGGCTATCCGCGTAATCGGAAAGCCATAACCCGCAGAGCGGAGGCAGCGCGCGATGCTTGTCGATGTTTGATCGTCATTTCGGGCACCTCATATTCCTAGAAAGGCAACACTCACCTCCCTGTGACCATGACATCTTCAGAAAGAAGTAGCTGCAACTAAGCTGTCAGTAAACAGGACAACCATGACTCAAATTGGAACTTAGTGCACAGTGGAGGCAAGGCACGACACACACCGCGACTCGAGAAGCGCCGCACTGGCCGCAAAACTGCAGCGCCTCCAACGATGTGACGTCAAAAGCCACTCGGCCTCTGTGGGCATCGAAGATGTGCAAGCAACCTGACGTATACGGTTAATCAAACCAAAATTAAGCTTATGAAGAAAGATTGATGTAGTCATTGCGCTTTTGATGAGCCGGCTACGCAAGTTTGTGTTACCTGCATTGCATGTTTTTTTCCCAGTGCGTGATTACGCGCGCACTACTTCGCGCGCTACGTTGCAGCGCGCGCAAATATAACGGTGCCACCGCTGGGCTGTATCACTGCGACCGAACGCGACATGCGAGGCCGTGGGAATGGAAAATAACTTTTCAGGTGTGTCTGTACAGAAGAGAGCTTATCTGTACAGCAAACACTCTCAGGAAGACAGTTCTGTGACATTCAATTGCGTTGGCAAACTCTTTTCCGCCTTCTCAGTGCTTATTGCGGCGAGGAGGAGCCGCGCCTTACTCTCTCGCCAGACCTCGGAAGAAAAATATAAAAGAAATTGATTTTGCGGCATCACTCTTTCGTTCTGTGGCCTCTGTGGAAGCCATGCTGGACGTTTGAGATCCAGCATAGTGCGCACAGCAAGCAAACGTCAAGAAAAAAAAAAAAAAACGCCAGGTCTGCGCGGGAGGCGCAGCAGTCCCAGCAAAAGCTGGAAGAGCGGCCTTTCAGAGCCTTTTCTAAACACTCATTGGGCAACTGCTGCAAGCACACTTCTTTTCGTTAAAGGTTGGCTGATGAATAAATTAGCTTCATTACCATACTTACTACAAACTTCCCCCGCTCTGTAATGCTCCCTCTCTCTTAGCACCAACAATTTCTATTGCAAAGTGCAGTCAGCGCCATGCATAAATATGACCAGAAGACACTTCATGTTTCCTTGGATGTTAATTTTATTTACAAAAGAAATTATGACTTGTTGAGAGCAAAAGGTCTCTCAAGATTCACACAGGAGCTCAGTCATGTGCGCTTTGGTACATCGCAACGCTGCCACTCATCACTCAAGGTCCTTGCTTATACATTACAGAAGACATGCGCATCCTACGGAATTGGCTGGCACATAAATGCAACATGTATAGGTATAATACTTTTCATTTTGTACGTGACAGCAGTCCTATTACATAGCCTCTGGAAAAATGTACAGTGCACTTCTGGGATTTCGCATGGTGCTCTGCACCACATACTTACACCCAGGGGCAGCAGTCATTAACTCAGCGCTTGTGAATGTCCACAGAATAGAGAAACAAGTGGGGAAACTGCAGACAAACAAAAGAAAGGCAAGACCAGCTATGCGGGGTAAATAAACAGACATGCATAAAATAGATGGCTTGCACTGACATGAACATTAAATATACACCAGTATGTACAGCTATGTTCCACTGGGTAGTACTGATGCGTCCCGAGGTTCTATAAACATGCACACGACACGCACACAAAACTACACCTATGCTTGTGCTCCGAAAACAATGTATTTGTGTGACAAATCAGGCCAGGACTGAGAAGAGGAGGTATACGGGAGGTTGCCAAATTCTGTGCTCAAAGAAATAAATGATAATTTCACACAATGAAGAGAACTAACCCTCAATTGTCAAAAAGCACAACTCTCAAGTCCCAAGGTGTACTGATACACTGGTGAAGGCACGTGACTTTTTTTGGTGTGATTCACAATGACGGAACATAGTTGAAACAGACAGGCCATGTGTAATTCAACACGTCGCACAAGAAATAAACAAGACCACCTTTGAAACTGTGACTGTGAGCTCACCCGTATTTGTGAACAAAACAAAGACAAATATATGTGTAGTTCCATTGGATTCAGTGTTTTTGATGATCATAAAAGCTGGCCTAGAGGTGATCTTTATGAACACTACACATCTCTCTAGTGTAATGAAATGTAGAAAGTTTATAGGCTATAATTTACAGCATGCCACCTTACCAAGAGTAAACGCTCAATCGTCAAATGAACACAGCAAAAATTGCTCAGATCTACTTTTAAACTGAGACTTCAAAGACAAAGCTATGTCTTGGCTGTTTAAGGCCTTTATGATGCCTCTCAGTGAATATGAAATTTCGGGCTTCGTACACAGCACATGCAGGCCAATGAATAAGGGCATTTGATTTACAGAAGTGCTGTCAATTAAACTAAGCTCTCTAGGCGCAGACACAGTGTATGTGAATGAGAAGGCGCTGGAAGTGCCCTCCACTCATATGAGTTGTGCCCCAACCCCATTTGCACAAAAGGAACATGACACAACAGTAAGACACGAACAAAGCGTTGTATCCATGTCATACTATGTATGGTGTCTTGTTGTTTTGTACACTATAAGTGTTAAACTGAGTACCACCACTGCCACACTCACATTCTTTTAAGAGTGTTTCATTTTAGTAGCACAATTGAAAAGTATGTGCCAAACAAATAATAAAACCTTGCAAACAAGCACAAATAAATCAGACAGCCAGAGCCAGCAATGTAATAAGTGTAGCACAGCCTACATTTCCAAGTGCAAATCAAGCAGCATAACAACGAAACAGGTAACACGAAGAAAAACATAAATGGTGGGCAGCCCACAGTCTGCGTAAAAGCCGACGTATAGTATACACGACCTTTGCACACAGACATCGCTCGTGCACAACAGATTGCTAGGTTGTGATGGAAAGATGGGCTCGAAAGGAGGAAGAATCAAACAATTATAAGAGGGGGAACATAAGCACGAGCCTTGTCTATGCATGATATGCAACACTCATGAGCTACGCGACTGTTTGACTGACTCATTGTTTCTTGTCCCATTGGCCGGGACAACACTCAAACGCTCCCAAGCATGTCATAGTTGCTCCTGTACAAAACTCAACACTGCATTTCAGACCAGTATTCTCATTCATTCATAACATACCATAGATGTGCCACATGTCAGAGATGTCCCATAGCTTCCATTCTAAAATTAGCAGTAAATAACAAGAATGCAAACAAAAACGGGTGTCTTTACAGCTCCTACGATTTGTCACTTAGTTTATCCTTCCATAAGATATTGCTCTCATATTATATAACATCAGCACTGAACCCACTTCTGTACAGCATCGACACACTGAAAGCCTTGCACGAAGCGCTTGTGCCTTCTCCAGACTTCGTAGCTCATTGCAAGGAGTACTGGAAACTGCTCTGGTTTCTTTGGTAAGCACAGAAGCCCTGAATTGCACATAAAATAGATCATACCGAACACAGTGCTCATTACCTCCTGTGATGTTTCCCCAAATGCTGGATATGTGACAACCCAGAAACACATTAACATAGCATTAACGAGTGAAACAAATGAAGAAGGAGGAAGGAAGGATGAAAATGCACCAACACCGATTCTTAGCTCCAAAATATGTGTAGGTCATGCAGTCAGTCATCTCACCTTCGAGCTGCTGCATTTTAGAACTCCGTAATACATTATGCAATATTTTGTTTCTTTTCTTTTTCCCTTACAAATTCTGTAAATCTGAACTGACTGCGTGCATCGTAGTTATTCCGGATTTAAGGAAACAAAACGAAAGTAAAAAAAAAAGCCTAAAACATAACGTCTAACAGTGACGTTCCTTTTAATACAGGCATACATTCTGCATGTCCTACATGCCCCTAAATGGCATAAGAACAGCAGCTAACTGAAACACCCTTCATGAATGGCAATGACACAAAGCCAAGGTCAATGAATGTAGCAACCTCGAAACGAACACTTGACACAAATGGTTCTGGGGGAGCAGCCTCACTCAGTACACCTCGGCGGATTGAATACCCTCATTACACCTCGATACACTTGGTACACCTCAGTACACTCATTAAACCTCGGTACGCCGAGCAAGTGATCAGTAGTCTCAAATGACAGCGCCCGTAATATCTGGCACAAGTATATCGTACACAACATTCGAGAATAAGAACTCCGCGATGCAGGTTTTGTCAAAATACTTAAATAACCCCATTCTCATCAGTGCTGTGGTCGCATCAGATGAATATGACACGCACGCTTGCCTTCAGCAAGTTGATCGCATCAAGTGCTATGCATAATATAAAAACTAATTTAATATTTCTAATATGCTACATGACTCACCTAGAACATTATAAAATAGGAGGAGAGAAAAAGACCATTTGCATGTCATTCTGACATGCAAGCTGCCAGTGCAATTGCAAATAAGAAAAAAAAAAAGGAAGGAGAAATGCTGGCTGAATGCAACACCAGAATCACATAAACAACAAGTGTGCTTTCTGACTAGTCTTCCCAGTTGCATGAAAAACACTGTCCAGAAAAAGTCGCAGCATAGCATGGGCATGAAAGCAAACTAAAAACAAAATGTGCTTCAGGTGCTGTGCATTATATATTACACTATTATGCGCGAACACGCTCGCAAATAAAAACGTGGGCTAACTATGACTTGAGTGATAAAGATCATTGTAAACCAGGCCTGGCCTTGGCAACTCATTGGAAACCACTCAACAACAAAAGCGCAATTTGCTGCAAATATATAAACACTAAAAAGAAGAAAAAAACTGTACAAATAAAGATTAGATACTGTAGATGAAAGCTGCTTCTCAAACACACATTTCAATATGTGAGAATGTGACCACCTGACGGGAAGGAAAAAATTTCTGACCCATCAATCTCGCCTCAACCTAACAGTGCCAATGTTTTCATGTCAGCACGAGCAAGCATCCTCGAAAAATGCGTTACGCCGTGCTGACATCCGACAACGCAGGTTAGTAATGTAGCTTAAAGAAGCTAAACTTTTCTTTAAATAAAAAGATCACTGTGAGATGTCATTGATGAGGCTACTTTCGTTAGAATGTTGTTTTAAAATGTTGCCATTCAATGGCTTCTTTTGTGCACCTCAAAAATAAAAACGAATAATGGTGTCAGATGGCAGTTAAGTGACTCATACAATACAATAAGTTTCCCATTAGCTATCTGTTTCCGTTTTTTTTTTTTTTTTTTTTCATAATGAGCAACACAGGCACAAAGCTACTGTAAGCTCAAAGCAGCAACAGAGGCCTTATTAGCCGAAGGAATTCACATAGCACACAGCTCCACATTGTGCAAAGCTCGATCAAAAGTGGAATGGCATTGAGGCCAAAAGATTGAAGAAGAGAAACATTAGTTAAAATTTGGTCTTGGATCCAGCTAGTTTCATCCTTCAAGGGCTGCTAAAGCTGCATGGCAGTCTGTCATACCCGGACGATGCACTCTCTTCAAGCAACTGGAATGCATTCAGATACACCTATGCGTTCCTGCTCATTGCATTAGACGCAAAACATTGGCTGACAGTGAGTCTGTTAGGGACGTTTATACTAAAGTCATGCTTGTTTATCTGCACCTGCACAAGTGAAACAGCTCAGTGCAACTTCCCCAATACAGCGTGCCACGTGAAAAGTGCGAAGTAGGCGGCACCAAGTTCCCAAGAATTTTACAACACATTTACCAAGAGCACGTGTGTTAGAGAGAGTTTCTGCTGTGATACTCGTTTCCGGATGTCTGTCACAAAGTTCAAGAGTGTTCAAAGTGCCCTGGGTTTTGCCGAATGTGCTGTTTCTATGCCAAACAGGAAAATCATGCCCTGTCACAACTTCAACAGTGTTCCTGGAAACCTTTACTTGATCACAGTCAATAACATCATACATGCAAAAGGCCTGCATACATGGGAGCGTACCAAAAACAATGAAGTAAAAAAAAAGAAGCTCCCTGGGCTTGCCCTAAATAGGTAAGCTTTCCTTACTCCACCTGTAAGCGCTGGCAAGATGCAGAAAGTGACAGTGTACTGACGTGATTCAATCAACTGCTTCAGTGTTCGAGTTTACACAGTGTCATTCAGCCCTCCAGACAAGACTCCTCTTACCCGTCGTCATTGAGTGATAAAACCAAAACTAAGAAGCAATGAGAACTACAATGCCTTACTCTGCCTTTCCCACAAAGCAAAGTTAAGCTTAATTGTGCATTACTTCTACTCGAAGAACTTATGCCACAAGTGAGCGACATGAATCTAATAGTGTTTTAAAAACAGTCCTCAAAGATGGAGACAGAAACACTTCACAAGTTGTTCGAGCAATATATTAGAAATAAGAAAAAAACATTTATATTCTTGGAAGTACTGCAGCCTTCAGAATGCTTTCGAGCTACTAAAAGCTGATTTTGCTGCCTAACATTGAAATAGTGCACAGCTCGTCTTGCATTTACTGCACAATGTTCTAAAACAGATCTACATGTATAGACAGCAAAAAAATTTAGAGTATGCATCTAGGGCACCATATACAAAAACAAAATCTACAACCCTGGAAACTTCATCTCTTTCAGCATGCTGCCAAGCAAACTGCCTGACAAAGCAGTGGTGTGCAATGTCTTTTGGAATTGGTGCACCTGGGACTTTTTTTTTTGGTCGTTGAGTTGCACTGCTGACTACAGCGCAGTTGCCAAAAAAGTTTTTTTTTTTTTTTTTTTTTGCTGACAGACAACTTAGTTAAAAGTAAGAGCCAGTGCATATTTTTCGCTTTTCCAATGTCTGCAAAGTGACAATGTGAACCAAAAATGCCATGGTAGGGAAAAAAAGCAAGGTGTAGAACAGCAGTGTGCCATCACTCCTTGCAGACAAGCACTGGAAAACACCGCCATCAATGTCGTCACCACTGAAAACAGTCCACACCCTTTCAGCGATGATGCGAAACGAGCCACGCAAAAGTAGTCCTGCCGAGTTGCCAGGACGACTTTTTCTTCCTTGAAGGTTTCGGATTGAAGGAAAAAAAAAGCTCTGTTCTTCCCGTCACGGAGAATCCATCATACAAGCCGGTCTCCCTGAAGACCTGGTAGCGCAGCACCCATGTGTTTGGGCCCCTGTATCATAATTTATAAGAAAGTCGATGAGCACACAATGCGAAAAACGAAGCATATCAAGCAACTGCAGCAGTAAAATTGCCACCCTTGATGTCCCAAAGCTGCAGAGAGCTATGAAGGATGTCTCACAAGGGACCTCTCAATTATTAACAATAGTGGAGCCTAGTACTGTGCCCTAAAAGCATAGCTTAATCTACATTCTAACTCTACTGGAATGAGACAGCCTTGAAGAGGAAAAAGCTGTAGGCCAGTGTGCTCAGATTTGGGTGCTCGTTAAAGAGCCCCAGGGGGTCGAAATTTCCAGAGCCCTCCACTATGATGCCTCTCATTATGATATGGTGGTTTTGGGACATTAAACCTCACATATCAATCAAATCAATCAGTCTTGACGGGGCACTGAGCTCATGACCTAATGCTCAACAGTTCAACACAAAAAACATTAAAGTGCCACAGCAGGTGACATGGTTGTAGCTCTCAAAAATAAAGAGATGAGTTGGCTGGTCAAACATCACATTACTGCAGTATCTCAGTGATACAAATCTCAAGGAGGAGCAAAACTATTCACATCCCCAAAAACTTCATGTGACCTAAAAAGTAACAAAATCCGTTTTCAAACCATAATAAAGTAGACTCTCAGTAAATGAAACCTGAAGGGTCCGGGAAAATATGTTCCATTTAACAGGAGCTTCGTTTACTGAGAGATAAACAAGGGTGCAGAATACAAGCCCAAAACCAAACATAGCAGAGGCATTTGTTCCGTTCAAGCAGTAGTTCCGTTTAACAGATTCCGTTTACTGAGAGTCTAGTGTACAGTGGACTCTCATTAAACAGAACATAAAGGGACTGGGAAAATGTTTCGTTTAACAGGAGTTCCATTTATTGAGCGGTGAACTGGGGATGCAGTATGCAGGGATTAAACCAATCATATCAGAGGCAGTTGTTCCATTTAAGCAGCAGTTCCATTTAAGAGATTTCTGTTTACTTAGAGTACACTGTACAAGCACAAAACATTTTATTTTCGTTGAAATAACTAGCATATGTCTTTCTGAGAAGGAATGGCGCAGCTCGCTGCCACAAATGAGTCTCAAAGCTTTCTACGAGGCCAACTGAAGACTAATACCAAAGTTTGCTCCACCATAGCTGTAAGTGAAGAACAACAGGAATTCTTAAACAGTTTGGGTCTTTACACAACTTTATTGCCTTTAATCTACCGCTGCTGTGATAGCCGCATACAGGGTGCTTCAAAAAATGTGTCCAATGTTCTTTAAAAATCAACAAAAGGGGCTATTTGCTTGCTGTCTTCTCAGTTGCTTTTTCTGTAGTGGCAGGCATCTTAAGAAGGTTCGAGGCACTATTTGAAATAGTAATTAGGAAAGTTTAATTAATTGACCTTTTAATTAGTAAGTTAGGCAGTCAAGTCAAATGGGAGAATCAAAGTCCTTTATGTGATGAACCGATAGCCGCTTTGAGATTTCGAAAAAGTGGCCTCTTGTAACAACTGCTAATTAATGAAGTTCTCCCGAATTCCACGGTGAAACCTCGTTTTTTCTTTCAAATGGAATCTGAAAGTTGTCGTAAGTTAGGGGGTTGGCATAAAACTTCGTCGCATTACTAAGGTTTTTAATACATTACTTCTACAAAGTTCATTGCCCCTAAGTGAAACAAACTTCAAGGGTTTTTCTGGACTATTAAGGACCCAACAAATACTTTTCAAGAACTTGAAATGACACTTGAAACTGAAGAAAATGACAACACCACTTTTTACAGAAAAAATTTGTACTTTGTTTTATATGTATGGTGGGCACCATAAACGCACTCAAGTTACAATGAACTGCGGTCGCTATTGTGCTCTCAATGTGTTTTGCACTCTTCATGTGACTTTTGAGAGTAGACTCCCCCATTAATGACACGTCGAAGCTCTTCCTACATGGGAAGACATTGCCTGATGATAACATATCCGGTGCAATCCACTCCTAATAAGCAGCAATGCAAGATCAAGGCGGCTGGAATTTGGACTTGCTCGGCATAGTTCCATTATAAGTGATGAGACTGCAGATACCCGCACACACTTGCACAGTCTCCACGAAAAATCCAGGCTTTGTTTCGCTGCTGCTGTACCCACACAAATGCTACCGCAACTACAGTGTACTAGAAGAGCACACTGTACAACACTTCACTATGGCTAGAGATACGAATTCGACTGGATGGTTTGTTGGCTTTAGAGCACATATTTGCCAAGCTAACTAAAACAAATCCACTAAACTATGGCTTAAAGAACTTCCATAGACAAAATTCAAGGACATTTAAGGACCTCAGACAAATTTAAGGGTTTTCAAGGCCTTAAAAATGCCATTTCGAAATTCAAGGATTTTCAAGGGTTTCAAGAACTGCTACGAACCCTGTTTTATGGAGATTTTTCTGGGGCCAAACTGACTCGTCATAAAATGCGGGTCATCACAAAAGCAGAGGACGTACAATCGAAGTTCCACTGCATTCAACTGATCAAATCGGTACGAAGTGATTTCCTTAAAACAGCATGAGAAACAGCTTGCATAGTATTGGGGTTTTTGTGTCCTCTCTTCGTGGTTGCCTGCTTACGCTGCCTCAGGAAAATAAAAATGATTTCTACAATTCCGAAGAAGCACCCTTTTTTTATTTTTACACAACAATATCCGTGTTAGGAAGACAACCTTCAAAAGCCAAAAATATGGTAAACATCGAATTATGAAGAAAGGAGGCACACTTACGTCATCTGGTCTCCTTTCAGTCCCCATGATAAGGAGGCTACTAAATTCGTGCTCAAGTAGCTGCCGTGCCTGAAAAAGTTGCAGGCGACCGAATGAAGTAATATGAATGTACAGCAATAGATGAAGTGAACCACAATGTTGACAGCAGAACTGTAAAGCCAGTCACAACTTTAGCTGTGCTTAGTTAAAATTCCAACAATTAGGAGCAATGGAAATCTTTGCACAGTAGCAAGCACACTGCCTTATCATACTGCTAGAAAGGTGTTCATGCCTCCAAAATCTTGAGAAAGAGGTCATGTCCTTGAAATAAATAATTGAAGAATTAACACAGACTTTATAGTATCGGTTAGAAGTGTGTGAATGCAGGCTTCCATTAAAACTGCATGAAATTAATCCAATTTAATTTAAATTATTTCAATGTCCCTCAATACCCCTTCATTCATTATTAAGACACGTGTTGGTACACTTCCATTTGGAAGGTAGAACATAGATTTGAACACCACTAGACTGTGCACGTGCGCACCCTACTTCTATAGTAACCCCCCTGGATCTTCCTACCATAACTGCAAAAGCTGCAGCAATAGTCTTCGTGGCAAATTTCAGCAAAAATAACAGCTCACAGTCAACTATTTAACCACTCACTTAATTCCATGTAAAGCATACATCAATGATTTTATGGCATTAGCAATAGTCACATGCTGCCAGTGGCACTTGTAACTGGTGGCGAAAGAAGCTTTTGCATGCAAGATGACGACAAGCGCACTGCTTTCAGGATTGAGTTACAAAAACTTCTGTATTTCATCAACAAAACATTGGAACCCCACAATCACAAATCTGCTACTTTAAGGGGGGATGCTACACCTTCCAAAAACTCTTTTATTTTTGCGAGTACCTCAGTCAAATTTGGAGAGCCTATGTAGATTTTACTGCTGATTTCAAAAATCTATTTCTTTTTTTTGCTGTGACAATTAGTTTTAAAGATATAATGAACTGCGACCTTTTCGATTAAGGCCTAATTAGCTAATTAACTGTAACTTGGATATTGATGTGCAATCTATAGAACCAATTCGGTATGTTCACAGTGTGCAATAAAGTATAAATCATTGTTCTGGGCTATTTCGAAGCAAAGTTGTGGGATGTTGAATATGACATGAAAAATTTCCCCATCTACACTTGAAACAAAAGATCCATTTAGAGAATTTTCTCCAAAAATTATTACAATAAAACTTACTTTACGACACATCCCCTGCATTTATCTTCGAAACGAAAAAGAAATCGTAATGATAACCCAGATAGAACAAGAGATATTGCTCCGGCATAATGGGAAGCACATGAAAATTGTCGTTTTGAGAAATCGAGAAAAAACGTGGGCACACATTTTAATTGCAGAAGATGCAACAAGACAACCTCAAAACGCACCAGAAGCATAGTCTGAATGCATTCTGTGCTCATGCCTCCTCTTCACTAGCTTCCGGAGTTCCAATGAGGCTGTTCTTTTCTTGTTGGAGACAATGCTGCGACGGTGGTCTTTTTCTCTCGCTCTCCTGGCACCAGTACTTGTCGCATTCATGTCCATTTCACCTAAGATTGCCATTGCAGTATTCAAATTGCCCGTGTTGAAGCGCAGCACTGCTTCTGCAACAGCTGCTTCAACAGTGAACAGGGACGCATGGTGCTCCTTGGGGGCCAAACTCCAGATTACCGAATGTAGGCTCTTGTTGGAGTTCTGCGTTTTGCCGCGTTCGCACCTCTGAAGCAGGGCTCTTTCCGAAAGCCGGGTATAAACCGGTAGTAATGCCTCTGCCACGTCTTTCGGTAGATTGTAGGCATGCCTGGGGTCGGGCTCACCCTTTGCTTTTGCGGCATTGTGCCGACATCATGAAGTTTCACCAGCTGGGCACAGACTGTGGTCCGAGCATTCACCAGTGGAGGTGACGTGGCGGTATGTGGCCATCACAGCCTTTTGCATCTCGCCCACGTCACCTTCATGCGATTTCAGAGCCCGGCCATAATATGTGCTCAGCCTGGTGATCAGCTCACCTGTGAGCCTGCCTTTCCCACCAAGGCCTCTTTTCCCATCGCACTTTTGTTTCTGCACCAGGTTTCTCAATGCGGTGCCCATCCGTTTCTGTACATGATTAATACAGCCTTCCTTCTGCACGTCAATGTAACCATACACCTTGGCGTCTTGTATGGCGCAAAATGTCCTAGAGTCTCCATCAGACAGCATAGTTGTGTAGCGCAGGCCATGGCGTTCAAGCGACCTCTGAAATAGAATTAGAGCCGCCTCCACTTCCATTTGCCCCGCTTTGCTGTTCGTATTTTTTTGACATTTGTGGTTAGCCTTCCATTCTTGATAGCCCTCACTACTAGGCTTTGGGCCCACCTCACAGCCTAGGCAAAAGTTGGAAAGAACGACGTAGTCCAACACGTAGCCACTAAATAATTCGATAACTGTGCCCACGCCGATGTGGGAAGAATGGCCTCGCGTCTTCCATGTGCCGTCGTAGCTAACGGCAATATTGCCCCGGTGGCCGAAGCACAAGTCATCATAAATTGTTCTAACCTTTTCCGCACATTCGCTCATAGCGGACTCAGCCGCTCGCGATGCAGCGGGTGCCAGCGTGTTTTTCAAATGCCGCTGAAACGTCTTGTGGTGCATACCGCGGTGTGAGATGCCCATTGTTGCGAAAATATCGTTCATTTTCGTTTGGCCATTGCCGGTAGCCACCATCGCCCTCGAAGCGAGAAGATTTACTTCAAACGGATTGCACGTTTTCGTGCCGTTCGCGCGGGGCGAAGTCCATTCATTCGCGATCTCGCCGCACCTTTCACACTGCACTAGCACTTTTACGGCAAGTCCGTAGTCCCGATCCCCTCTGACGATCGTAGCCGGTCCGTGGCAGGCTTTGCAACACAAGGCACCCATTATCGCGTTTAAGATATCTAGATGCATAAGCAGATAAGGAGCAGCGTGGTCCGAGTCCTGTGCGGTTGCCTCGCTACAACTCGCGGTGAAAAAGTCAATTTTCCGTGCAGTTGCTGGCGCCGATGAAAGCCGGTCGAGCGTCGCTTTCTCCCGGGCATGATTTTCTTCAACTTCGGCGTTTGTCACCACCTTGGCGTCGATTCGTAGTCGTCCGGAGTTCGCTTCACCGTCATCGTCGTCGGAGGCAACGCGCTCGGTCGCACCATCGCTGAACGGCCGCGGAGCGTCGACACATCGTTCGTCGGAGTCAACCAAGGGCTCTGATGACTTCGTAGACTCTCTCCCACGACCTTTGCGTTTCCTGCGACCAAATGCGTGCACGGTCCGATACTTTTTTGCATTTCCAGGCATGGCGATACGATCAGGAGCTTCAGAGTGCTCTGCCGATTTCGAGGCGTCACAGCGGTAACCCTTTCAAAATGGCGTCGGGTCGCGTATGCAGGCGCAAGCCGCGAGCTTCCAGCCAACCGGAAAGCGCCATTTCAGTCACGTGCGCCGTTTAGCCAATGGCAGTGAGCGCGGCTCTTCGTCTTTGAGGCCCCGTTTTTCGAGCCGGGGAAACGCTCAATGTTGCTTACTGAATAAAAAAAAACAGCTGAAAACGCGTTCTTTCAAACAAGACCAAAATGGCGCCGATCGAGCGCGTAGTTCCCGCGTATCGTAGAGCCGAAACCTGCGCTATTCGCCCTCAATTTAAAGGGCAGGACGCCCGTTTTCGGTTTTTTAAAGTTGAATAACGATAAAAGTTGATGGTATTCGGCTATGAAATTTTGTAAATAGGTGCGCAATGATGTCGGGAACGCGAAAAGAAGGTCCGCGAAAACTCGATTTTTTGGCTGATTTTCGGTCCCGAAGTGCCGCGTCCCCCCTTAAGTCAGGTGCATGTGAAGTTGCACATGAAAGTTGGGTGTGCATTAGACATAAGTGTGTGGTGCTTAGATCAAATAACTACTTTTAAATAAAGCACTGGCGCGCTGAAATGCAGTTTTTCTGCCTCTCTTTATAAATTAGATTGGTCGCATAACTAAGTCGATTCTGTAAGTCTCGCTAAGATCATGTTACTTAAAGTCCTCTGTTCTTGTTACACGTTGATAATGGCGATAGAGTATCTAAAGTTTACTTCTCTACATTGCTTGTTACATTCAGGTTCAAGTGTATTTCAGTGTAAGTCATTTTGCCACAGCTCTCACCTGAATGTTTTGTGTGGGTATCTGCAGGGCCAGGGCCAATGCGGAGTGGTCGAAGGTGTCGTCAAGGGCAACAAGCCCTCCGTGCACCCCGGACTCCAGAAGATTGTTGGAGTACTCGCGCAGCCCTATGGTGTTCACCCACTTGATCACCCGCTCATTGGACCACACCACCACATCTGGAGACCACAAAATACAACAAAATACAGATTTGAGCTGGTTGATATCGAAACACAATACACAAGAACACAAATTTAGGAAAAGTAGCAGCCGAAGTTACTCTTGTATTACCAGTTAGCTTCTCTATTGTTCCCAAGCTTTTTGGGTTTAAAAACCGAAAAAAGAAAAGCTAATGGAAAATTGCGCACGATATCATGCACACCCAGTCGCAGTTACACGGCTGTAATTCTAAAAACCTCGACGAAGCCGTGCCAGACAAGATTATAACGAGCAGTTAGTACATACACTGTCAACAGACAATTCGTTTGCCAACAGTGTGTTCTTTAACTGCACCTATTTTAAGACATCAAATATGCAACTCCACGAACAGGCACGACAGCTTTCTATTTACAAGCATGACATTTATATTACCGGGGCAATCATTCACCCCTTTATCACATCTTCAAGGACATTAGCCAAAGAAGGATTCCTGGCAATGTAATTGGCTAAGCTGCGAAGTGCAGAAGGGAGACTCACCTTTTGTTTCATTCTCACTGTTTTTTCTCCTTTCTGCCAGCTCTTGTTTGTCATAGTTGACTCGCTTGAGGCAGCTCACGCCACACTGGAGGCTTGTTCTGCAAACAGCAAAGGGTCGAGAGACAAAGTAAAAGCTAGACGATCCTGAGTGATTTCGTAAGACAGTCCACTCCACAAGTGTTTGGCAACACAATGAACAAAGCCAGAACCATTTTTTTTAATTCACTCTTTTCATTCTATAGAAAGGACAGAAGCTCAGGGAGAGAAGGCTCCTTGAAGGTATGAAAATTTGCTAAGCAGAGAACGTAAGTGGCACCAAAATGTTGAGAAAACAACTAGTGGAAATGTTGGCTTTAGTGACATCCTTTATTCAACAACTTATCAATGTTGCTGTAATAGCAAACAAAGAATGAAATCGGCTCAAACTTGCAGTCATCAACTTTGTCACAAGATGTGTGCCACTTGTCTGTTGTGGGCCCCAGATCATGTTATTTGGGCTAGACTGAAGACTCCGAAAGCGGCAACCAGGCCTGTCAAATTTCATGCACTAAAAGAACAGAACCAGCTCAAAAGGTGGCAGGCTGAACGATGTTTTCATGAATTATTACAAATATAAGATAGTAAAAAAAGAAACAAAGCAAAACTTAATGCAGGGGCGTATAAGAAAAAGAACAGCGCAACCCAGCGTAAAGGGCTTGCACTGAAGGTTCCATTTCCCACTTTTGCAACAATGTATTACAGGTGAACGCACCATGAATGAATGCAAAACACTCCCCCAACCATAATCACAACGAAATATACACTGAAACCTCGTTATAACGAAACCAAATATAACACTGGATATAACGAAATATCGGTTAAAACGAAATGAATAAAAAATATTGTTGCAATAACTGTAGTGTCAAAAATAAACCTTTATAACAAATTTTTGGACATAAACTTATTTTCATATAAGATGCAAGTTTGTTATAATGAGGTTTGAGTGTAGGTATCTGCAACGTTCATAGACTGTCGTGCTGCCTAGCGAAATTCAGGAGCGTCCTCTTGAGGATTATCAGTAGGCAGACGCTCCCTTGTTTGACTGTGTTAGCCTCAGTATTAATGCGTTTGCAAGAACCGAACACAAACCACTTTGTATGTTTCATGCATCAGTGAATATACCAGATCGTCCTGGACGCGATAAATCTGGCTCGTTCTTGTGAGACGCGAAGTTTTTGAGAAAATACTTGACACCTCGCATATTCGATTATAGCCCGTTCAGTACACATGTCAGCTTCGTGAGATTTTCTGCAGCCACGTAGGATAGCTAAATGTTATTGTCTGACCTTTGCAGTTGTAACTCACTTTGTTTTATAAGCTTACAGTATTCATCAGTGCTTTCATAGTGCATGAATCCCATAACATTCATTGTACGCAGAAAGTAGCTCACCCTCGCGATTTGCTCTTACAAACCTTGGCCAATGCTGCGCTGCTTGATTTTTATGTTCGTTGATAGATGGCAGCACACTGCAAACGACTCGCTTCTTGCCGGGTGTCTGAGTGAATTGTTCTCCGCGCCTAGATAAACATGGTGGGTGATGCAGTGTTGAGGTGTTGTGTGTGGTGAGTGACGCATTGCTGGTGTTATCGAAGTCGTTCGGCGGGGAGAATTCCTCAGATTACTTTAGGCAGTGGTGTTCATGGAAACTGTCCGCGACGTCGAGGATTTTTCACTAGATGTAGAACGCACTGAGAGTGACAGCGACGATGAACTATCAGCTGCTAGCTCACAAGCAGGGAGTTGCACTTCCCGTTTCCTCGTGTGTTAATGTTTTTTCACGCTCGTAAGTCACTTTTGATTGTATTTATTGTATAATCCCCTTCAGTGAGCTTAAAGTAAAAGCATAGTTTTCTTGTGCATTCCATGTAGCCTAATTATAGTGGATATTATGGAGTAAGGCATGTCGCCAACAGCTCGACCAGCGAAACGAAATGGTAAGAGCAATGAAACGTGCAGTTATGAATACAGTTCGCGCCTCTCTGCTAACTTTTGCACTTCACCGGTACCGACCCAATGACGTTGTTGTTTGACGAATTTTCACAATTACAACGTTGCAAAAAGCGTATGCGTGTATTAGTTTCAATATGCTTGTTGCGATCGTGCTGATAGAAAGAACCTGCAACATACGAGTGCAGTGAATTGTGCACTGTTCATGGCTGCGATACAAGCGCCACTTAATGGGAAGTTAAATGCTTGTGTTCGGTTGAAGAAGCACCTAGTAATGGCGATGGCGTAGTATGTTTACAAACCATCGCTATAATAAGCATTCAATCCCGTGCAGCCGCGGCGGCATGCTGCTCGCTAGTAACCCACTACTATGGCGAATCCGTCAGGAAGGCTTGGCACAAATTATCTCGGAGTGCTGTTCAGTTCATACTTCAAGTTCGCGCAGTTTTCTGTAGCATGTACAGCATTACGCAAAGCGTCATTGATGCATGGTCGATCAGCTGACACCATCACCCTTCTCACTGTGGCAAAAAATGAGGTAGTGCTCATTTAGCAGTTCCTATCATTAGGGAAAGTACTTTGGTCTGATAGACATTCAATCGACGATCAAGAGTTCATTCAGTGAAAGCGGCTTGGGTGTACTATGTTCATGCGTCCTGTCTTTTTCTGTGCGAGTTCACAGGTTGATTATCCTCTCACAGCCATCTTGGATTGCACGGCGCGCCACCTATGGCTCATGGCCATTGCGAATACCCTAAACTAGGACAGCATGCAAGAGCCAGTAAACAAATTAGCATGCTACTGGAGTTGTAAGATGTGTTGAATTTGTATTTTTAGACATACACTCAAACCTCGATATAACGAATTTAGATATAAAGAATTTTCGGATATAACAAAGTATTTTCGTGGCAGACATGACTTTGTTATAATGAGGTTTGAGGGTAAATATTTGAGTAAAACGTCAAATTGAATGAGGGAAGGCAGGGGGATAAACTAACACATTCACTTTTAAGACCACAAGTTTGGAAGACTATTGCGCAGCCGCACCTGTGCAGGTTGTCGACCATTTTTAGGTGGACCCGAAGATCTTTCTTGGAGAGGTGGCTCAGCATGCGAGCGTCCACCAAGCACTCCATAAAGGTGGACCGGTACTGGGGCAGCCCCAAGCTAGGCAGCCATTCGTTGCCAATCCACTCATGGTTCATTTCTCCAAATGCCAGGCTCTGCACACAACACAAACAGACATGAAAGCACACAGTGAGAGAGATGGCCAGGATGAGCTTGTGGAGAAAATCCAGCACGACTAAGACCAACAGCAGAGGAGGTATCGCTACTGTGCAAGACTCACCTGTGCGAGCAGGCTTTGCCGCCGAGGGGCTCGTAAGGGCGACCATCTCTTGGATGGCGAGGCGTAGCTTGAGCCGGTGAAGAGGGTTGCTGATGCCAATCTCCCGCTGAATCTCGGTGTCTGATAACGCCGACATGATGGCCCCGCTCTTCACGTTTGCACGGCACGCTGCCACATACCACGCTGGCATGCCTACCCATAGCTGCAAAGTAAAAGTAGGCTTTAACATTCCATTAATGCAGGCAATTCCAAACTACAAAATTAACTGTCAGCATTAATGATTCATTGGATGACTGTATTTGCGAGAAATTAAACCATAGCGGAGCTTAAAAGGCAGCTTTGCAGCAATACAAGAATGTGATGAGGTGAACTTTATTAAAGGTCCTGAACGGGTCACTTCAATTGCAACGTTGACTGCAATTGTCCATGGGAAGTTCAAATAAATCAAAAAGTAAAAGTCAGGAGTGTGCGAGTATCAAAATTTTCGAATACGAATCGAATATCGAATAATAATGAGGTGCAATTTTTTCCACCAGTAATCTTTTACACAAATCATATGTTTATGTTGGAAACAATACAATTGTTATTATACACTCAAACCTCATTATAACAAACTTGCATCTTACATAAAAATAAGTTCATTATATCCAAAAATTAATTATAAAGGTTTATTTTTAACACTGTATTTATTGCAACACTATTTTTCATTTATTTCATTATAACGGACATTTTGCTACATCCAGTTTTGTTATAACGAGGTTTGAGTGTAGTCAGTTATTGCACACAATTTTTTTAAATGTCACCATCTGCACATCCCAGAAAGCATAAGACTTTAATAGTTGAGTTTGTGACTGATATCTCGGGTTCAATCCACGTGTTGAACAAATCTTTTGTATATTTTTTTATGTGGTAGGACTTCATTACAAAGCAAAAAGAAAAACTTTCCTAACTTCCATGATGACGAGTGAGAACGAAGGGTTGATTGCAGGAGATGTTGCCGTGCGAGCGCGATGTGCGTACGATGGATTTTTAAAGGCGCTTTTGGGAACGCAGCGGAACTACGCAGTAATTCGTCCGTCACCTTACGTGCTGTCACCATTAGCAATGAAAAACTATATGTGATGACGGCATTGTAACATTACCGAAAGTGCATGGCCTTTTTTATGTTTACCATTGTGCGGAAAAAGACTTCAGCTCATTTGCATGACGATATCCGCTATCATGCTGATGTAGCAGCACAACTGACAGACAACTCGTCAGGCTTTAACATGTGCGCGTATGTTTCTACGGTGATCCACTGGCGAAAACTGACGTGGCTATACATGAAACTCCTTATCATCGTACGTCAAACTGAGTGTGCCCTTAGCTAATTGCATGCAGTGCATCGCCTTCTAAGCTCACTTCATCAGCTCCGCACCCTGTGACGTATACACGTGCATTTGTCCTTGCGTAGAGGTTTTTTTTCTTCATGCTCGCACAGCACGGGACCAAGCAAAGTGGGAAGACTATTGTGTCAAGCCAATGCAGCAGCAGCGAGTTGCCTTCGTTTCCACGAGCGATACGCACTTGCGGTCCCGCGCAAAACAGCACCGCAGCGCACGGCGTGGTCAGTATGCTTACGGGAACCGTACCAGCGCTAAACCACTAAGCCACACGAACTGCCGCGCAGGCAGTACATGAATTCTAGATTGATTGAGATATTTATCATTGGTGGGTTTGTCACAATGATTTGCCACCGCATTCGTTGGTAGCCGTGATCACACTCCCATAAATTTCCATGCCAGCATGATCACCGCACTTGTGCCGAAGTCATAGTAATCACTGCATGATCTATTGAGGTTCTTATGGCAAATGCGGAAAATCGTAAGTTCTTCACAGTGGCATATGCGAGCGAGTAGCCCTGTGCGAACAGTGAATTTCAGGTTTGAAGCGAATAGTGATTTTGGTCAAATAATTTCCTATCAAATTCGAATAGTATATAAAGAAAAATGGGCGTATTTATTATGACTCAACTAACCTGCACAGAACTACTACTCAAAGTCGAAAAAACTTTGAGTAGTAGCAAGATTTTACGTTCAGCAAGATGCGAATCATAACCCTTAAAAATACGTAACATTTTAAGATTTATTATACTTAGAGCATATAAGCCGTCATAACTAGCTTATAAGCTTAATAAAATGAATTGATTTAAGAATAATATTTTCACTCAAAGGGGCCGTGTGACACTTTTTCAAGTAGCCATGAAATGCATTCACTGAAGACTCGAGCTTATTTATTGCCTCATGAATTCACCTGCTGCAAATTTTTTTCTAATCCGACGGTACGTGCGGAAGTTGCAAAGATTTCTGCACGGTGCAAGGAAATTCTCTCTTCTCATCCTGACGAAAGCACTGGAAGCTAAGCAGGAAGGAATGGCACGGGAAAAGAAAATACGTCACTTGTGCTTTCTGAGCTTGTGGAGTCATTTGCCGACAGAAGAGAGCAAATTTTAGCTGACTTTGAGAATTTGTTGTGAACCGCACACCACGCACTGCACTATAACATTTTACTTGCGTGTCTCTGGTAGCCTCGACTGCTGATCGGCAGCGTTTTCTGACAATGCTCAAAAAGAATTGCAGGGTCCCTTTAAATTTGAAGGGGGAACTTCATGGCAGAGCAGATTTCTTCTAGATAAATGCTTTCACGGTTCAACACCCCTACAGTGCAGTGAAACAACCTTTACAGGCGATACATTCGGATTAGTATGCATTTATTCGTTCCTTGTGAATACTTCGAAATTTACAATAATTTGAATTCGAATACCCAAATATTCGTTTGAATATTCGAAGCATTCGTATAATCGCAAAAGCCTATGAACGAATATTCGTGAACATCGAATATTTGAGGAATATTCGAGTTAATTCGAATATTCAAAGTTTTCAAATATGTAGTTATCAAATCGAATACGAATATTACGAATGCAATATTCGCCGAATATTCAAAACTTTTGCATATTCGCACAACCCTAGTAAAATTCCAGAGCTTATCGAATCGAATAGCAAACGCTATTCAAAAAGTATTCGAAACTTATAATACTCACCCACCCCTACTGTACTGTGGAAAATCTTAATAAAGATAGCGAAGCTCTCTGCATCAACAGTTTAAACTATCGTTGATCCCATAAGCTTTGTCCAACACAACGAGCAAGTGACTTGGATGTTAACTTTATGATGGCGTCAATATGGCACTTACAAATATAGGTGTCACAAAGACAGGCCAGTGTTCCAGGCGGAGCATTAATATATGCATTGCTTCGATGTCAGATTCCCTAGCCACAACATACAATTAGAACTTGTAATAACTAAGCACACCATGGCAAGTAAATTACATAATGTAATCCAGTCTCTCTTTTGGCTGACTGCCATTCACTAACGAAAGCGTCAACACATTTTTACATCTGTACATTTGACACTTCATCTCGCAAATAAACGGTTCCAAAAGTTAGCTCTCACCTCAAGCCATGCAACAATAGTGGGCCCATTCCATAACGCAAATGGGGTGCCTGCTTTCATAGCCTCTGCCAAAAGCTCGTGCCTGCAAGGGAAACACGCACATTAGAAATGTATTACTGATGACTACGTGCTCAATAGTGGCCACAGAAGAACCACATTTCACAGAAAAAGGAAAGTCCTTCAGGTTCATGAAAAGTTGGTGGCAAAGGTTTGTGCACAACGGCATATTAGAAAATGCTGAATGTATGTACAATCTGGCATGCACAGTTCAAGTCCTTGGGCCATTTCATGCGAAACACACACTGTTCTGTGGATAAAAGCTTTCAGACCATTCGTATAGTAGGATCCTGCTGATATGTTACTGCTCGCACTTTCCTTGATGTTTTGTTTCATTTGTGTTACTATGGCACAAGAGCCAGCCTAGAATATTCTTTTTTTGAAAAATGACCCTTCTATAAAGTTTGTGCATTTCTTTAGATGTGATGCATCTTATTCCGGGGGCTCTGTCCCTCCCTCCTTACCACAGCGTCCATATGGCCCCACTGCACATCCGCATCTCCCCTCTCTCTTCTCCTACGCTACAACCTCTCTCCCGAGTTGGCGGCGAAAGCAACAAAACGCCTCCTTAATGCAAGCGATCACTTCATAGCCGTTGATCGTCAGTCTTGCAGAATCCCACGTTTATATGGGACAGAGCACGACGTCTGCCTTGGTTAGCACGAAATTACATTCAATGTCTCTGGCGTGCGCGTTGAGGGACCGGCTGTTTAGCAATGCTATAGTCATGGTAACCAGCAGCATTCCCGGCAGCGGTCACTGGCATTAAGCAATGGTTACCAGCAACGTTAGTCAAGTAGAGGTTCTGAATGTTAGTGCACCTGCCTAAAGCGATGTAGACGAGCTTCTGTGGGTGCCACTAACTATGTCCCCACTGTTACGCATTTACTCATGATTCCATTTCGCGAGAAATGGCATACTTTTTATTATATTACTTTTTATGCATTCTCAACAAGGTGATGATCATACAGCTGTGCCAAAAGGCAAGACAAAGTTTCAAGTACAAACATATTCCGTAAAGTTCGTTGCTTTTAAATTATCTGTTTCTAATGTTTTTTATTGCTCCAGGAAGCATGATACATGCTCGAAGTTTCATATAGCCTCAGTAAATAACTTAATAGTGCATTATTTAAGTGAACAACTTTCGGTTCCTAGGTGCCGAGCTGGACACTGCCGTTGCCATCTAGGAACTTGGCCACATGGGCCCATAAAGCTGTAATGCATGCAGTACTGCATAGTGCGCATGCACACACACGTACAAGCAACCATTTGGATGCCTTCAGTACTCACTAAAATACCCTAATAGGAAATTTTATAGAGAGGGCTATCGCAACATATGCAGAGATGTCGACTGTTGAGCGGTAACCTGCATATCATTTTACCGGACAATGGCACCGACATGTGGCGACTCTTCGGACAACCAGATTTATAGACATGTTTTTGCCTAGTGTCCTTGACCAAAAAATGTTTTGAAAGGCAACACATTCGAAATTACTCCATCGCCAAGAATTTATACCAGTAGAGAAGTAGAATACACTAGATTTCTGCAAAATCAATTCCATGCTTGCCCGGTTCGTCTTAGCACCACCAGACGTCTCCTGTCATCCAGCCTCTCCCTTTTACGGTTATAGTAACTCTTACGCAAAGGAGGTGTGTAGTCAAATGTGCGCTAAAATACTGTGATAGATTTATTATTTAATGAGTGCCAACGAAGACACAGGAAGTGTAGTAATTGAACTGCTGCACCTAATTTAGTGTATTTTCAGACTTCAGAAATCCTCTAACAAAGTAAGGTTGAGTACTTGCTCAGGGACCACAAGTGACAGCACAGTGTTAACAATTATGCTCACCGATGTGTCGTGTTGTGGCTGAGCCACATCACCTTCAAAAAAAAGTTGCAATTCTATGAACGATAAGCCAGCTTGCTGGGAAAGATGTGAACAATAGCATAAAAAAGAAACCCACTTCTTCTTTGTACGCCGATCCACGTCAGTCTTTGGCCCCAATGTGCCTCCCGCCATAGAGAGGGTTCCCGTGTCACTCCCACAAATGTCACTGTCCATGTACATGCCCCCTGCACGCACAGATAAAAGCAGGCTTGTCAGGGCCGGCACAGTGGCTCATTCAACTTCATGCAATCAAGCTGACACCAAGGCCTGATTCACACAGTTGTTGTCGAACCTGCCTCGTCACAGTCACAGCCCAGGCATCAGTCGCGAGAAAATGTTTCCTTGCTGGTTTTTCCTCAAAAGACATCATTCTTGTGATGTTGCTCGATGCTCTTAAGTTCTGTTAGCACAGTTGCTGATGCAACCATGCTAGCAGAAGTTTAATTTATACGATCGAACCCTTTTTATAAGAGACATTCATGTAAGAGACAAATGCACATAAGAGACCCAGTGAGCTTACAATGAAATAGGTGTTGATAAGAAAATGTGTACGTAGTAACTTGCTCATAAGAGACACCTCACATAAAAGACAAAAATTGCTGCCTGGTATATATGTCTTATAAACAGGTGCAACTGTAAGTGTTACGTTTTTAATGTTGCTCAAGTAATCACATAAGAAGCAGCCAAGCAATCCTGCGAATAAACTACTGCTCACTGACACACACCTTGTGTTAATTTAGCACCTGCTTTATTTATAAGAGAAAACTGGAAAAAAAAGGTCATGCAAGTTGTGACTGAACCAATCTGCCATATACAGTATAGACCACTTATAACGTAACCGGTTATAGAGCGGGACCGAATATAATACGGTCAGTGCAGCGAAGACACACGCGTACCTCTCTCTCTGCTTGCACAGAGCACTCTTATTGGGCTATTCGAAACCGCATGGAATTTTCTCTGCCAATCGGTGTCCTCGTAGTGTTTGTCGCGTTTCAGGTTAGATGGCAGCACCGCCGCTACGGCGTGTGTTGTCGAACCGGTCGAACAGACGGTTGGCAGCACGCTTAATCACATCGTAAGCCTCGCTTGCTTCGCTACGTTGTCTCGTGTCTGTGATCAGTTGCTGGGCCTCCTTCACGACCACAACCTTTTGATGGCTTCGTCGGCTTCATCCACATCTGCAGGCATCAGGAAACGGCAAGCCGTTTCGCTGGAAACGAAGGCCGCCATAGTGAAGGAAGTTGAAAAGGGCATCAAGAAAGCTGCTGTGGCGGCAAAATATGGTATCGCGGATACCACTGTGTCAGCTATTTGGAAAAAGGTGCGACAGCAGCTGGACGTGAATTCTGCTGCATCATCCAGAAAAAGAATGTGCACATCGAAGTATACGAGGACGTTGACGCCTGCCTTATTCAGGTGGTTTAAAGAAGTACGAGCTCAAAACATTTTAAGGATCGCCATGGAATAAGTTGTAAGGTTATTTCTGGCGAAAGTGGCGAAGTTGACGACTCGGCAGTTCAAACGTGGCTGAACATGAATGTCGAGAGTATGTTTCTGGCCCATGCGAACCGCGGCATCTACAACGTCGACGAAGCCGGACTTTTCTACAACTTACTGCCAAGCCATACACTTTCATTGAGAGGGGAGCCCTGCATTGGACGTAAGGCAGAGAAGGAGCACATGACAGTTTTGTTCTGTGCCAACTTAGATGAGTTGGACAAGGGCCGCTTGCTTGTCATTGGGAAGTATGCGTGGGCACGTTGCTTCAGGGAGGCGGAGCATCCTCCCTGTGACGTACAAAGCCAATGGCAAAGTTTGGATGACCCAAGACTTGTTCAGAGAATGGCTGCAAAAATTTGACGAGGAGATGGTGACGCAAAAGCGCAGCGTCGTTATCATATTGGATAATTGCACCACTCACAATGTGCACCCAAAGCTAACTGCTGCAAACATGAAGTTTTTGCCTGCCAACACCACCGTGAAGAGCCAGCCGCTTGATCACGGTGTCATAGCAACTGTGAAGACTCTGTACAAGAAGCGCATATGCAAGAAGCGCATATGCAAGAAACAGCCTCGTGCTGGCAAGTGCAGCCGTCTACAATAAAAAAATGATTTCAACAAGCAGGTTTCTCCCACAATCACTCTACCGATTTGCCCGCTGATGATGACGAACCAGTGTGTGCGGACAAGATGTGGTCCCATTTGGTCAGTAACCGCGTTGTGTCAGAAAACGACACTTTTGAAGACTTTTTTGGCGACATCGATGACGACGCGGACGTGTGCGAAAAGGCTGCAACCGATGGAAAAATCGTCGCAGCGGTCCAAGGTGACAATGATGAGGCTGCACGCCTGTCGAGGATAATATTCCAGACCTGTCGTGCAAGGAGGCACTAGAGTACCTGAACAAGCTGAAAGGGTTTTGCGCCGCAAACAAGTTAACGAACGAGGCTCTACAACGCCTATGTGCTGTTGAGGATGAAGTGATAGCTACAGACATCAAGAAGCAGCGGCAAACTAAAATAATGGCATTTTTTCGTCCGTGCTATTGAGGACGAAGTGATAGCTAGAGCCATCAAGAAGCAGTGGCAAACTAAAATAACGGCATTTTTTCATCTGCAGAGAATGTAATTAAAGACGTTTCGTGAATCCTCTTCGAGTTTTGTCTGCTTCACGTGAAGGCCGTTCAAAATGACGGAGCCTGGGATGTGCACAAACAGGTAACCCTTTATGTTTATAAATGGACTACAAAAGCTCCCGCAGCGTTGCACGATCGGCGCATACGCGTGGCTGCGCGCCAACATATTTTGCATATAAGAGGACCTGAAAAATCACTGTTTCGGTCATAGTGCGGTACCGCTTATAGTGCAGTTATCCGCGATTCCGGTCACCTACGTTATAAGGGGTCTACACTGTACAGCATCTGGCACACAAATGGGGAATTCAAACAATGCTGGTCAGAAAGTGGGACCCATCAATTCACAGAACTGAAGGTTAGCTAAGGGTTGGCTTACCAGACATGCCATACTCCTGTCCATAGGGGTCCTTCCCTTTGACTTTGTCCTTTTTGCTGAAGAAACGGCCAAGTGAGGACTTGATGCCTTTCTTCTTGGCCGCCTTGTTGAGCGAGTCTTGGGAAGAGTTGGTAGAGCTCAGTGGAGACTGAGCACTGAGTGAGCTGGGGCCCCCATCCATGGTAACCCTAGACGAGAAAAGAAACGGCACAGTCAGGCTTTGGTTACACCCAAACGTTAAACTCAATGCAGAACATCTCTTGTTACCATTAAAGGCAAACTGAGACAAAAATTCTCATCATGTTTTCTCTCTTGCAAAAGGTAACTAATGACCCACTTATTATGGCTGGGAGCTTGTTTGTTTGAGTGCATGAGGGTTAATTAATTATCTGGAAGTTTTGTAGCACTCAGTCGCAGTTTCAGTTTCTGAGCATGCACAGTGAGGAGGGACCTAGAGAGATGTTCATGCAAACTAAGCTGTTCACAAATTTGTTTTAGAAAAGGTTTCTTGGGTGCTGCAATAATCCCCGCTGAAGCGTTGTAAATATATGGACCCCCCCCCCCCCCCCCCCCCCCCAGAAATGCACTGCCAAGGCTAGGACATCAGCCTTTGTACTCCCGTGTAAGTATGCCCCCTCTTTATGTCAAAAAGATCTGCTATGAGAGAGTTTTTGCAAGGGTCATGGCAGCCAACACAAACTCGTACAAGGGGGCAGTTGGTTGCTCACGTCGAAAACAAGTTCCCCATAGAGTCAATGAACCGTATTTACTTGTGTAATGAACGCACTTTTTTTCTCGAAAAATTCGAGCAAAGTTGGGGGGTGCATTTATTACGCGGGGTACATTTAATGAAAACATTTTCTGGAGGAGCAAAAAATGCGGTAATGTAAAAAAAAAAGGTTATTTCGCTTAGCCCTTCACAATTGACATAAGCGTACACTGTTTGGAAACAGCTGCTTTGTTTCACTTTATTCATCTTGGGTGGTTGATGGCGCTATCTCATGCAAGCTGTCCCCGAGCCACCCATGCATGCCATAAAAGCATTTTGTGGATATCTTTTCTCACAGTTGTTTAACTGCAATAGTGGTATATGCTGTGCTCACGAGGGGGCACCCAAAGGTGAAGCGCTACGGCGCACTTTGCCAACTTGGCAGCAACTTCGCACAATGACCGTGACGCCGCCGTTAACATTGTAACAAGTAACCAACATTGCAGGAAACAAACCCCAAAGCATCAAAACAAACTGTTGATAATAAGGCTAACGACAAAATACCGCCGCCTTGCTTTCACATGAGAAGTTCTTGTACGCACGAATCACAAACAAAGCGAGAATCGGGGGTGCTACCGTGTTGCAGAAATCGTCACGATCTTTTGCAGGCAAGAAGCAATTTTTTCTGGTTTTCCAGAAACCTGCGACGCAATAGCGACAAATGACTTTACGTGACAGCTGTTGTCGTCACTCGAAAATCGCGTGCACAGGGTTGGGCTTTCTCTTATTTGCAGGAAGCGACCACTGGTTGGTGCTGGCAATTTTGTGACCTTCGCTCGCTGTGTGCTCATCAGCTGCGATGTCTCTACACTCGCATCGTCTGTGACGCACACATAAGGCGGGGGACGTGCCGTGCACAGAAGGGGGGAGGGAGCGGGCCGAGCTGGTCGAAAGGGTTCGGCAAAATAATAAAGAACGGAAGAGATGAGCAGGCGCCAGGTGTCGGTTAGCGGGACTGCAGCGGATGAATGTAGGGGGTGCATGTAGATGGTGTAGGGGGATGAATGTAGGGGGTAGTCTGTAGCAATATTTTGGTTGCGAAGCAAATTCGACAATTGGAGTTTGAATGCGAGTTGAATATTTTTTTAATAATTGTCGATCACTTCATTATTTTTCAAATACTTTGAAGTGATTTTTTTCGGACCTTTTCGTTCTAAATAGCTACAATTAAAGCCCCTATCTATGCCACATAGGTTCGAACCAGTGCTTTTGAGAGTCCATCAGTTTACGATCATAATGGTGACCTAAAGACAGCTTTGCTGCAATACGAGACTGCAATGTGGTGAAGCATATTAAAAATATAAAGGGACTACTGTAACTGCGCAGTGCATCTTCACGTTGGAATCGGCGTTTTATTGAGTTAATACATTTGATACTATAGCAGAGTCTGGAAGGAAGCTTTGTTGCAATGCAATAGTGTGATAGGGATGAAGCATATTAAAACTCTGAAAATCTGGGTCACTGCTAGTTGGACGTTAACTGTATTGATCTTCAGGACGTTTGAATACTTCGAATAGCAAAACTTTGGTGCGAATTGAATAGAATTGCAAACACTAATAGAAAAATATTTGGAGTTTCGAATATTAGCACACCCCTAGTTAGAACATCTAACCACTCTAGTACCGGCCATAGTATTATTTTGACAAGGCCTTGCCCACACATGTAACAATGGACTGGATCAGTAGTGCCCTTTGTGCCAAATGGCACTAAAGGTGGCAGCAGTCCCTGGAAATGCTCACCACCAGAACAACTATGGTGGTTGCTCTAATTATCTCATGGCTTATGCGATAGATGGCACTGACCCCCTTCTCGCAACGTTTTGCGTGTCCTGCTCCCACTATTACTGCATTCATTCTCCCACTCTTTACATGCTGGCAGCCTGTCATAGCTTCACATGATCGCCCACATGGCCTGCATCCCCCAGGAATGAGAGCCTACACGTCTGGGCTGCCTTTCCACACATGCAGGCATGAGTTAGCAGCACATGCAATGCCATAGCAGCTTTCGAACTTAGCGAACAAAATTTATATATATGTTTCCATTGACAAACACAATTTTTTTTACTAAAATTTCAGAATCATTGTTTCAGCTCTAAAGCTTACACCCAACCCAAAGTAATTTTAGTAGAAATTGGGAATCGTGACCCATTCCTTGTGCTCACCCTTATCTGGATATACCCAATTTCATGTCCTGCAACCTGCTAACCCCCCGTTTAGTTCGTGTAAGAAAGCAACCTGGGTTCCATCTCCTGACTAGAGCAGACTGTTCTACAACTCTAAAGCTCCCTTTATGGAAAGCGGATGTTTTTTCTGTGTAGTTTTCTTCTGATTTTCAGCATATGGCAGTTAAGCTTTTTCATGTAGAGAAACTGTTATACGCTTTTCGACTACCCAGTCATTCCTGCGAGTATAACCTGCCAAGCACAGTTTATGTACCCTGTGAGCACTTGCAATTTGGTGCGACGTCAATGGCTAGTCAGGCAAGGTTTTCGCACATTCCAACAACGAGGCCGCCAACAACATCAGGATTTCAGAACACCACTGGGTGCTCTTTGCCGTGCCAGTTTACATTTATAGCAAGCTGCACAGAGAGGGCTAGCAGTATGGACAGGTAGCCAAACAAAGCTTGGGAACTCTGTCAAAAGAATAAATGCAAGGCCACTCAGAGAGACAGCAAGTGTCCCACCTGAGCAAAGCATCTGGCGGGATGCCCGACAGACAAGCGGGGCTGCCGCCCAAAGCTGCATGCTGTGACAGAGATGGCCCAAAGGACCTGCGAGAGGAGAAAGACAAGATTGCGCGGAATCAAGCAACTGCGTCCAGGTAACACACTCGCAAGAAAAAGAACCTTCAAGCCCGTTCTGCAAATGAAATGCCACTTGGTGAGAGAAGGCAGCTTGGCTTTGTTGAAATCCAAAGACAATGAAGAAAGGGCATATAGAAAAGCCGCAGAAAAAAACCCACCTGATGCAAGCACAGAAACAATACAATGGAACGCACAATTAATGAACTTTCACTAGAAATAATTCAGTAGGCATCTTAAGAGATGCCTTTTTAGGAGATACTACACAAAGCTACAAGTTTATAGTAGTCAAGAATCTCTCCCCCCCCGCCCCCCCTTTATTTTTCTCATATTTCATGGCTTATAAAATGTGGCTAGATGTGACTGACTGGAAAGCCCATCTTGCAACAACCATGTTTGTATGCCAGTGATGCCTTGTGTAAAAAAAGCAATATAAGTTTTCTAGTATTGCAGATTTAAATTGTTGACAAAATGGAAAGCAGGTGTATGTGGCATTGTTCTGCTACCTGTACACACACACAAAAAACCTAAACTGCATGCGAATCATGTCTACAGCAGGAGTGAATAGTCAGCATCGGCCATATCTTCTTGGCAATGAAAGCATGAATAAAAAATAACAAGCCCTGCACATAAGCACCACTCTCATGTGAACTATACGAGATCCATCATTGGGTTTACAGCTCATGGATGTGAAATCTTCGAGGCGTGAGCATTACCTTCGCAGCTCTTCTGAGCTCTGTGCCAGAGCTTGGGCTACTCGGTCAATGCGCATCGACCGTGGCGTAGGTGGACTTGTCTCTCTCCTCAACAATCGGTCATCTCGTACCTCCAGGGACGCTGGCACCTGCAACGCACATGAGAAGTAGATGAGTCAGCCACAAGAGTGTGACTTGAGTACCCTGAAAATTCTGAGGTTCAAATATGAACACTGCAGTTGATCCAAGCAAGCACATGAGGCACTGGAGTCTGCACAATGCGCACCATCAACAAACAGCATGGCTCTTTAAAATGTTGCCTTTTCTGCTAATTTAAGTAGCAGCTCTTTTTATTTTTTTTACTTTTCGACCCCCTATAGAACTTAGTGCAATAACATGAGTCATTGGGGCAACCTTTTTCTGCAAAGAGTGCCTCAGATATCAAAAGGGGTTCACTGCAGAGTACAGTCGACTCCCATTAAACGAAACTCGGTTAAATGAAAAAGCCGCATAAACGAAACTATCTAAGCTTATTTGGTTGGTCTCCTACATATTTAATGATAAAAAGTTTCGGGTAATCGGAAAATTTTTTTCCGCTTACATCGGTTAAATGAAACTAAAACGCGGCAAAATCCATGAAAGGCAGAAAGGGCCACGGCAGTCTAGCAACCAAGAAGCGAATTCCAAAGCTAGCCTAGCCAAGCCAATCCGGTGATTCCGCATGTCCTCGCACGTTGAGCAGCAATGGACGTCTTGTCGTGAACTTGAGGACAGCCTCAATAAACCTATAGCTGAAGTTCAAGATGAGGACCTGTGCTCAAGTGGTGATGAGATAGTGTGTGTTCCCGAGCTCGTTTCAGTCGCTGACATTGCAGCAATAGATGCTGTCATCCTGTTGTCAACATAATGGTGGCACAGAGTTCCTACCCAGCCTTTCAGCAATGCACTCTCCTACTTGTGAGAAAGTGCTTGAACAAGGACGAGCAAATTATCACCTCCTTTTTTTTCAAGTCAGCAATATTAGCAACACTTTTTTTTCTAATCAACTGTAGTAGTATTCTCTAATTCAAAATGTTTTTGTTCAGTCAACCACAGTTCGTGCTTTTGAAATGAAGTCATATTTCATTCATTTCGTGGACTTTGCTTAAATGAAACTACTCATAAATGGAGAGGGCGTTTAAGAGGAGTCCACTGTACTATACGCTTGCCCGGGCGTAACGAGTACAAAAAATGAATCTGCAAATCAGCAAAATAAAATTAAATGACAAGAATCAGGGTCTGCCACATGCTCACAGTGTGGTACTTGGGCAGGTACTCCCGCTGGGGGCTGTGGTGAGTTGGTGGGCCAGCAGAAGAAGGTGGTGTCGACCGCCCACTGAGGGGTGGCGAACCTCGGTCGAAGGAGCGTCCTCGTGACAGCAAGCCCCCAGGGGCTCAAGGCTGCTGCTACCGACACGCGACTCCAGCTCCTCAGCACGCTGCTCTGTGCTCTGCTTCTCCTCCTGAATTAGCCTGAACAAAGATGGACACCAGCCTTAGCATAACAGCAGCTACAGAAATCTAAAGGACACTATAGAGAAACACTAGTTCAGTTTAAACTAGGGGGAGGAGGGCGAATAATTTTCTAATAGAGCTTGCTACTCAATTCGATTCGCACAGAAATTTTACTATTCGAAGTATTCAAACTTCCAGGAAATAAATATGACAATAAATTGGCATGCAGTGTGCTTGGTCTTGCGTTTTGGGACGCCAATGAGTGAAACTGCTAGCCGCTTCCACCAGTGCTCTGAGCGGTCGCTGTACAACGAGCTTAACCAAGAGGGGAGGTGAGGGACGACGCTGACGATGCACAAAATGCCCATGCCCATCGACGGTTCTGAGGAGCCAGAAGGCGTATCATTGCGACAAAGCACGTTGCGGCTTCGCTTTCGCATGTACACTGCTGCGATATCCTTCCCCACAAAGTTTGCATATGTTTAGGCGGTGAGAGTGGAGTTAGTTAGGCCCAGTGGTGACTCCAAGCAGTAAGCTTGGTCGTGATGTGTGTGGCTGCTGAACTCTATGTTTTAAAGTGCATCATGCTTGATTACGAGTAATAAAGGTCGTCTCACGATGGTGTTCGTTATGAGGTGCGAAGTGCTAATAAGCAGAATGTACAGGCAGTCTGAGACATGCATCGGCGATGTTCACAGCAAGTGAGGTTCACTATCGTAATCTGGTCATCCTGTTTTTGCTTGCAGCTGCCGAACTAACGCATAATTACATTTTAAATGATTGTTGACCCTTGAACCCAGAACGAGTGCAAATGCATCACTGGGTAGTGCGACTTTAAACATCCATGACCTTGCGATGCACAAGCGGCGGAAGATGCTCTACAGGAGCAAGGATCGAACCAATGGCGAGGCATGCTGGAGCAATATGACGACACAGCCAATCGAAGACTTCGAAATGAACTTTAAACATTTCCTTTTTGTGCATTGATCTTTCAATGTAAGACCTCGCTGAGCTGAAATTTGAAGACCGAGGAATGTTCTTTCCAAAGAGCCCAAAATGACGCAGCCTGGTGACGCTGTTGGGAAACTATAATGCTTTTAATAAGCAGTTTTTTTTTTGTGCGTGTGATGTCTACATAAATTTTACCACTTGAGCAAGCACAACAAATTTTTTACCACACTTTTACATAGTTTTCAATAAAGATATTGTGAAATTGGAAAAAATGATTACAAAAAGCAAATATATGGTTTTAAAACAAATGACTTTTTTTATTTCTTGTGATACAAAAGCCGCATAATCGTTAGGAATAAACCTGTTCTTTGACTGTTTGTGACTTCTAAGTGTTCGTTTCTTATAAAAATATGCTCAAAGATTCTTAGCCACTTTTTTTTTCTTTAAATTCGCTTCAAAGTGTTCTAAAAATATTTGAGAAATATTCGACCATTATTCCATTCGATTCACTCTCAAACGTCATAAACTTGAATTCACTTTGAACCCAAACTTTTGCTATACGCACAGCTCTAGTTTAGACTAATGAGTGCCTGAAACTCAGATTTTACAGTAGGATCTATGCTCAGCAGACTTACCTATTTCTATGAACTCTCTAATATTCCAGTAATGAATAGAACAACTTCTTATTCAAGTGTGCTTATTTGTCAAAAAGAATTTAATCATCCACAGCAGACAACACGGTTCACCTGCAAGGGTCATCTATATGTGCCATGCTGCTCCCTTATGACATTACTTTGCGCCTGAGCGCACATAGCACTCTTCAGAACTGTGTCAAAAAGTGAAGCCAAATTGCTTATTACGAGGCATACAAAAACAAGTAAATAAGTAAAAGAACGAGGAAAGCTATATACAGCACCAAGCCAAAGACCATCAGGCACACTGCATGCCTCTAATGACGAGGGACTACCAGATCAGAGTGCATTTTCAGTAGGCCCTGTAATAATGCACTGAATGCTTTTAAAGAAAGTTGCAATGCCAGGAGCTTTTTTTATTACCTATGTTCCAATCAGCTCTCGTCCTGTTGGCATTTATGCAAATCACTAATAAAAAAAAAGCATGAAAGTGGAAAAAAAAAACTAACGGGCACTGGTCTACGAAGAGCTCACCGTATCTCGTTGTTGATGGCATCCAGCTGTTCCTGCAGCATTAGCGCCAGTGCCTGGGCATCTGAGTGGTGCCCCACTGGGGACAGCAGGTGGTCCATGCTGTCCAAAAGGCCCGCTCCACCACCGTCCTCTTCGTCTTCCTCCGTGGGACTGCACTCAGGGTCACTGACCCCTCCGTCCAGACCACTGCCAGTACCTCCCGGAACCACCTTGTCCCACTCAGAGTCACCCATGCCCTGGGGGCACAAGCCATTCGCTGATTAACATCTCTGCGAATTTTCAGAGATCTGAACATCATACAATGCAAACACTTCTCTTCGGCTGACCCAGATCATAGACAATGAATCCTCTTAGTCAGATAAGAAAGGGCCGAAAGTCATTGTTGAGGATAGAGGGAGGGAAGTAGGCAAACACTAAATCACACACCATGCCAGGCAAATAGCAACTCCCAAGCGTGCTAAATGCCATGGCAATACAGTAGACTCTAACTAAACAGAAAGCTGTTTACTGGAACTACTGTTTAAACGGAACTATTACCTCTGCAATGCTTGGTTTCGAGCTTGTATTCTGAACCCATGATCACCTCTCAGTAAACAAAAATCCTGTTAAATGGAACATATTTTCCCGGTTCCTTCAGATTCTGTTTTATGAGAGTTTACTGTACATTAGAATGTGGGCTTGATGGGTTATATTGGTGAATAGTGTACTGGATATTAAACACATGAACTGCAAAATTCTACATTCAAAGCACTAAAGACCTGCAGCGATGCTGATTTTACCTACTACATGTTGGGCACTGCGATGCAGTCTAATCAGTGAAACAGTGTTGGCGGAAGAGAAGTAGCAAGTTGTGAACAGATGCACTGCCCCTGAACTATTGTTGTGTTCTCTACATGTGTCTTTCCTATCTCAAACACCACGAAAGAAAAAGCTTAACAAGTGAACCCCTACCTCCCCCCCCCTCCAAACACAAACCTATCAAGATGACAAAGCACATGCCTTTACATGTACATGTGTTCGAGCTTTTTCCATCTTGTCCTGAAGTTGTACCAACTAGCCAAGCTACAAATTCCTAAGATCTATTTAATTGTCCTTAGCAATAGGCCTAATGGGCTAAAGAATGGTACTTCCAATAAACACCAGTCCATAGCTTAAGACATTAGAGCTCTAGCATATTTCAGCAACATTTGTGCATTTTTAATTGCTTAGCAAAGTTATGCTCTCGGATACAATTATGCGATATATTGCTCCTTGAAAACACGCCTCTGAGCAGCCGCCAACTTCGTTAGCAGCTGCTCAGAGGCACATGACTAAGCGTCGATCACATGATGAAGTCGTTAGGTGGTAAGCACTCTGCCACGGCGTCTGGTCGTAGCATGTAACTGGAGGCACGGTGGCCTCCGAAATAGCGCGCCAGCAGGGGGCTCTCTATGAAAGAGTGACGTTCTAGGCACAGCCTTTTTAGCAGGCATTGGTTCAACAGCGTCCTCCTGCGACTCTTGGTAGACCAATTTACCTTGCCAGAGTCTTCATCGAGGGACCGACGTCTGACCCTCGGCAGGGTGCGGTGCTGGGTGCCTGGTGTAGTGGGTGGGCCCGAGCTGATGTCCAGCCCACCACCACCAACAGACAAAGTGGAACGGAAAGCGTCCACCGACGAGACCACCCCTGAAGTCGCCTCCGAAGTGGACGGTGGTACCAGACCCACCATCGACGGTGGCGACAGTACGTTGCTTCCGCCTCGTTGTGGAGAAAGGGGCGAATGGTGCGCAAGACTCCGTGCTGAAGTCACCCTGCAATGTTTTGTGGAGAAAGGGGCTCCTCAAGGCACATACTTACTATCCAAGCTCTACACATGTCACTATGTTGACCACTATCTAAATAAACTCTCAGTAAGCAAAAGAACCTGTCTATGCAACAAAAAAATGTTGCACTTGATAGAGCATGAATAAGACTCCCGGTGAAGTCAGCATAAAAATATTCATGAAAAACACTGCAGCTGTCGTACGAAAACAAGAGCAGCCAGCAAATCTGGTAGCCACTGCCCGGAAAAAGCAATTTCTGATTTAATCTGAAACACCATCACACAGAGAGATGGTGAAAAGCTTTTCTTGTAAACAAGTTATAAAATGAGGCTAAAAGGTTGAACCCTGCATTCAATGTTAGCACTATTCTTTATATCAAGCATGTGCCAATTTGCTAAAATTGAGCATGATTTTGTTTGTACAGTCTAGTACACTGTTGAAGAAAACTATCACCTATCAAAAAAGCAACATAATCAGACACGATTCGAGTCTCTCATGATGAAAAAAAAAAGTCACCCTGTAAAAATAAATTAGGTATATGTTTACACAATAACTCGTTTTAGAGTCCCTGCACCATATCTTGGCAATAACCAATGACACAAACCCCTACTGTAAATTCCCTTTTAACAGTGGACCAAGCTGAATAGCATTGTGATAAGAGCATTATGGCATCAAATGAATGCACAGAGAAAGACACACAAGTTCTACTGTTTCACAATAATTTTACATCGCTATATGCATAGCAATGCAAATGTGCGATCACTTTGACGTATGAGACTTTTGTCAGACCCTTCCATGTAAGCATAGACGCAGATCTGTCACAGTTCACCTTGAAAGAGACTCTGTCCTGTAGTTCTGGACATCACGGCGAATCATCTCCATCTCTGCTCTCACTTTGGACAACTCCTCAAAGATTTTTTCCTGTGATGAAACAAAGAGAAGAGAAAAATAAGTTCCCAGAACACACTCGACAACATTAGCAAATTTGTGCAAAAGAGAAAACTTAATATGCATAGGTTTATATTCGATTTACAGCTGCAACATAACATAAAGGGCACCACTGCTGCTGCTGTTTGGTAGGAAAAATACAATGCACGGCCAATCTTTCTGATATGTTGTGTCAATCAATGCTTCCATTCCAGAGACGTGCTTCATCTAAACTGATGGGAAATTTCTGAACAAGACATTGCTGCTTACTAACATCAGGCAAATAGCAACACGGCATAATTATTTATTCCTACAAAACAAATATACACAACCCAACCACATGATATAGTGCATCGTATTTATCACAGCAAAAAATTATTATTTTCCGACTGCTTGAGATATTTTTGAGGTCACTTTGCATTGTGACGACTGCAGACTTTCTCCAACGTTTTTAAAAACTTGCAATACAACATAGGAAGCTGACTAGAAAAAAAATAAAAAGTGGCCTACGTTTCTGTTTATTGCTCCTCAGGGCCACAGAAACGTCATCCATAGTTTTGAATAACTACCAGTAATTTTTGTAGATGTCACAGGCGTGATGAAACAAGTCAAGAAATTTTTAGAATCCCTGTACTTCATTGTTTTCTTTCGCAGCAGGATTAGCATTAAGTCAAGGCTCATTAAAACGAAAATACATTAGACGCGAAAAATGCTTCATTATAACAAATTTGTTAACACTGTTTCATGATACTGAATAAATGGCAATGACTATTTTTCATTAACTTCGTCATAAACAATAATTTCTTACATCTGTATTCGCTATATCAAGGCTTTACTGTAGTGCCGGTGAATTTAAATTGCATAAAATGATGAAGCTGGTGGCCAACGCAGCCTCCATATTTTGCTAAAGTCAGCACAACTCAGAAAATGCTGAGTGGTCAGGTATTTTGGCACAGTGGGGTAAAATTACAACAAACTTCACAGTTTTGCTCACTTGCTGCAAAAGTAACTATGTGTATCAAATTGGTGCATTTAAAGCTGCTGTTGTACCCCTGCTCAGTTGCTTTCTGATTTGACTCAGCAATTTAAATCCTAGTAAATAAGTTCATCAATAACCAGTCCGCCCAAATCTCATCAGATCATGCCATGCTAATGTTGGAACTTATTGACTAAGTTAAGCATTTTTTTTTCTAGCTCAGCTCATGGCAAGGCTGACCTTTCAGGTACTTCTAGAAGCGTAATTTACAAACGTCATCCAACTTTTTCAGACTATGCTTAACAGCGGCTGTGGCTAACACCTCATGATTGTTTCAGCTCATGCGAGGTTATTACAATGAGTTCCTCACAAGCATCATGTTTCCTGTCGAGGCCGTGCGTAAAGTAAGGCTTCCTTATAGCCTGTTTCCCTTGCTCCCACAGGCCGAATTCATGTTTTTTGCCAAAAATAGCTAGTGCTTTTAGAAACAAAAATGAAGTACCTTTCCCCCGTTGCGCAGAATATTTGACACATCTTTCTTCTTTCCCAGGAAATACCCATAACTTATGACTACGAGCCTGTATCCAAGCGAAAGGTGGCTTTTGCGTTTTAACTTAGACAAAATATTCCTGCCAGCGCTGATACTTAAATGTACATACATATTGGATCCAAAGTATGCAAACAAGAGCTTCCCAGTAGAAAAGAATATTTCTGGAGCCGATCATCTAGAGCTGATCAGTGGACTTTGATAACAATAATATTGTTGTGGTTTAACGACCCAAAACCACGGGAGTGCACATTGATGTCTACAATGGCGAGACTAAAAACAAGTTGCTGTTTTCAGTCTCAGGCTACGCACCAAGACATCAAGGGAACTTTGCCATATTGCGGAGCCCTCGGTTAGCCTACTTTGATTTTAGATGTACACTTGAGACATTAGCAACAGGAAAGATTGACCATTAAACATGGCTACACATTATCAGCCAGCAATAGGGATGGCATGTGAGTTATCTGTGCAAGTGGCACACAACCCCTTATCACACAAGAAGTCCAAGACTACTGAGGTGCACCTTTAAAAAACAAAGGGCAGAACTAGATTCAAGTACAAAAAGGCCGAAGAAGCTATGAGCAACACAAAAGCACAAGAGCCGAGGCCACACCTTTTCTCCCTGGGTCTCGTCGAGGACCTTGCGTGTGCGCTCCAATTCCTGTGTCAGCATGTTCTTCTCGTCCAAGGCGTGCATACGCTCCTTGAGGTGCATCTGCAACCGATCGTTGCTCTCCGCCAAAAGCTTGTCAACTGTCGCCGACAGCTTCTGGTTGTGGTCATCATTCATCTTTTCCCGCTGGCGCGCCTACGAGTGAACATTAAAGCACATGTGATAAAAGTGCAGAAATCTGACAACCAGCTAAGCGTGCAACTTATATTTCATGGCTAAACTGTGCTTCTTGCAAGTAGAGCTCCCCAAAGACTATTACAAGAGTAAATGTAACCCGAAAATACCGTCTCTCACACTCATACGGCCCTTACTATTGGAGCGCATTAGAACACACCTGACAAGTGGTGCTTGTAAATGGACAATATTGTGTATGGTTGGCTGAACTTCCCAACTGAAGTGCATGCCAGTGGGTCTAGTGCATCACCGATAATATTTTTTTAAGCATAGTTTCTAGTAAAAAATGATGCAGACCTTTACAATGAGAATCAATCAATTAATCAAATTCTTTCTGTACATGGTACCCAACGTAATGAATATCATTGTCACACTTACCCGCATAAGCTCCCCGGCTTTTTCTTCGAGTTGCTGCTCCAGTCGACTGACTGTGTCCTCCATGGAGCCATGCTTTTCCTATTAAACAAAACAACTCTCAGACAAACAGCTGAAGGTCCAAGGGTGAAAGATGCTTACGTGAGCAATAATCGATGAAACATCCACGTCTGTCTCCTTCTTGGCAAACTGTGCAAGTTTTTGTTCAGCCAATTCCAGGCGTTCCTGGAGAGCTTTGATTTTTTCTTCACTCTGAAAAAACAGACCATAGAGACGTAGAGCAACTGCATCAAACGGCATTGCTCTTCACAGTTAACCATTCGCAAAGATCACTAAATGTATGCAAGTATAGCCTTTCTGCAAGTCAAGTTAATGCCATTTTTCCTCTATTATGCACTCTGCTCAAACTTCACCATGAGCATGCATATGCATTCCTTCAGATTCCATGTGCACTAGATGATACACACATAGGATAAACATATTACGGCTAATTTATTTCAGCGCATGCAAAAGCTACTTTCTCTTTGCTATTATAGAAAAGCCTCAAAAATATCAAAGGCAGCCAGGAGAAATAGCCACTCACCAATTTCAGCTGCGCTTCCTTGTTAGCAAGCTCCTGCTCAAGCTTTTCATTCAAGTCGTGTAGGGAGACCGATTCACGCTGGGCATTGAGACAACGCTTTTCCAACGTTGATATCCTCTCTTCTTGGTCTTCCTTCTGTGCATTGTTCTGCAATGGGGACAAGTCGACATACAAAAGATTGTGCTACCTCAAATGATACCAAGACAACTAAAGAGTGTGAGAAAACAATGAATTTCAGTGATACAAAAAGAAAAAGAAAAAACTCACAGGGGCTGTTTGCTTTTGTTTGAAATATGTGTGAAAAGTGAAAACCATCAGGTGTGGCTATTTTGTGATGATCACCATTGGAGCTTGAGCGGTCCCGTGAGTAGCTCCACACTTTGCTAATGCTGTGGCTGCTGCTGATGATTTAGAGCTCAGCCCTTTGCAATGGGTATGCATTTTTCAACCATCCACGCCTTACTCAACTTACATAGTGACATGCCTGGTGCAATTTAGTGCTTCTGCCATACAATGTTACATATGTTAACATGGCCCCTTGCCTGACATCATGACTGTATAGGGCCTTCTTCCATAGTGGTTTCAACCGCTGGTGTGGCCCTGTGGCAGAATTACTTCAATGCCATGCAGAATGTCTGGGTTTGATTATGGCTCAAACTGTGATTTTTATCTCACTTCTATTACACTTCTATTATACTCACTGAGGTCACGATAATCAAGGCCGCATTTATCAGGGTCAGCGCCTAATGCAGCCCACAAGAGATAACGCACAAAATTTTTCCAGGCTAAACTTTAAGTCAAATTAAAAGATTGGATGCACTGAAATCAAGAGACACGACTTTCATTTTACGTAAGAACTAGCGAAAAATAATGAATTTACATTTAACGTATTTTTCACAAACTGCCACGTCTAGTGGCTGTGTCCTGAAATAGAGGGGAGGTGACACTTCCGGAAACAGGCATAATAATCTTTCTAGGTACCACCCACATGCCTCAGCACCCTCTGCTTCCATTACGCTTCCTAGAACCAGTACGAGTGGCACTTGCAGCAAACAATGCTCCTACATAGAGTAAACAACCGAAAGGGTAGTACACATTTCAGCAGATCTGCAAAAGTGGGAGCAGAAAGGGATTTAAACGAGAGGCAGAGAAAGAGTCTCCGCGAGGTGCACCCTGCATTAGCTGAGTGGGCTACTGATGTCACTACTGTCAATGTGCAGCCTCATGCACACTGCCATGCAGCCACGATGCACAGTGACAATTCTAAAATAAATACAGCCAACTGCTCATAAATACATGAAGTAAACTTTGGTCATCAAAACAATCGCATCTACCTAATAGAATTTCAAAGTATTCGTCATTTTTTGTATTTTTTGTTCTCCAGCAACCCTTTGAGGTTTCTGCCTTAAAAACACAAGAAGAGAGGATGATCCAAAGATGTAAGCTACATACCTCCTTGAGGTCCCTCGCAAGTCGAGCATTCTCCTCTTTCATGCGAGTGACTTCCTTCTGCGCCAGGGCCAGAGCTTCCTCGAGCTCACGCACCCGTGGCAGCAACTCGTTGAGTCGGCTGCGCGCCACTGCAAGCTCTGCCGCCTGCTTCTCCACAAGTTCCCGCAGCTCCACCAGCTTGCATGCTTCTTCCACAGCGTCCGCAGTACCATTAGACACCTACGAGCGCAGTGTTTTGTGAAGCCAAGTGGCTCTGAAGCATACAGGAAACAGGGGGGATATGGCTCGCGAGTACAAAATAATTGCTGCCCGCAAAGAACGCCTGTAGTCGGAGACAACTTTAGAAGTCTGTGGCATTTCCTCCTCAAAAGCAGATGCACGCAAGCCATGACCAATAAGCGTGCACTCCAGAATGATGTCACAAGCCGAACTGTCAGTGACCACACTTTCGGAGCACATTGCCCAGTGCAGGAGCGGCACTATTTTTATTTTTTTTGTCAACAAGGCAATCAGCTGTCCTGCTTTGGTTGCTTGCTCTTCAGACTTCATAAGTTTTATTAGACTCCATCTAAATAAATTATGTACTAACACTCTAGACAAGTGGATGAGGAGAGCAAACACAGGTAACAAACCCTGAGCCATGTTTATGGCAGCCGCAATTTGGAAACTATAATTATGACATCTGACTGGTTACAAAGTCAGAAGGTTCCTCATATTTATCATAATTCTGTCACATTACTGTCACCACATCTTTTTCCACTTTTCAATAAGCTATACCATTTCAGCTGTTACCCGTAAGTTAAATACAGAGCATTAGTCCTACAGCAGTTTCTACAAAACAAGAAACCCTCGAAATGAGTACAAGACAACTGCCTCAGCTAAGAAAAGTGCATAAATGGAAGATCCACATGGGCAGTTTAAACAAAAGGGTCACTGTGGAGCTTTCAGCCATCATACTCGAGCTCACTGGCATGTGGGTCAGATAAAAGGCAATGTAATAAATCGATACCGAAGTGAAGCCCTGTGCCTTCATACAGGGACAGCACCTGCCTAAAAAGGCAAGAGCAGGATGAAAAATGTGTGTGTCAGCGGGGCTTCATCTAATGCACTTCCTACATAAAAGCAGAAGTCCTCAAAAGGTAACAAAAAAAAATCAAGCAACAGTCAAGGACCGGCACACTCACCTTGTTGACATGTAAAGAGTTTTCTATTGGCCCCTCCCCGCTTTTTCTATCTTCCGATATTGTGGTCACACCTTTGGTCTTGTATTGGGTAATCTGGAACCAAAGGGCAAGTAGCCGTGTTAGGCGCACACTGCTTCCAGGCATAGGAGACCTCGATAAAACAATAACATAGTTCACAAGAAGCAAAATACATCTGACCTCTTCGTTCGCTTTGTTGAGCTCTTCTTCCAAGGTGCTGACACGTTCCAATGCAACTCTCAATCGTTCTCTCACCTGCACAAGTGAAAGTGAGGGAAGAAGCTTAATGGGAGCTGTTCACTTGTGAAATAATCAAGCACGTAGAAATGGAATAAAATAATGCACACGACCCCACCTTCATTGTACCAATGCTTATCTAGATCACTTAGAATCAACTTGCTGACTGCCGATACAGTGCCAAGATGAAATGACTAAGATGCACATTCGCGCTTTTAATAACTTGAAACGTGAGAGTGCGTAGCTTCTCAAAGTCAAAGCTCACCCATGGCTTCCACTATCCCTCATTTCCACAACTAAATGCTGTTCTTTCACTTGGTGATCACTCCAACTTAGAGAATATCATTTGGATGTGGAAATGAGGGCAAATTAAAACCATGCACAATCTTTGTGCTCATGAGGCTATACACTCCCATGTTGCAAGTCATATTGAATGCGACACTACATGCATCTTCAATGAAATGCGCATTGACTTGTCCACCTTGAGTAGCAAACTGGCCAGTAATTGCCAACGAGATCTTTTTCCTTATAATGCAATTGACTATATGCAATTCATAGCTGAAATGATTCGTCATTGAAAGGAGCAAGCACTCCAGAAAAAAAAAGTACTGCTACGTCGAGTGATGTTTATTTTACAGGGCAGAATAGTAGACAACTACAAGAGTGCCACAAAAATTTCCACTGATTGCCAATCATTAACAATATGTAATTTCGAACTTAGAAGTTTTACAATATTTTTACTGTAGATTAAAGGAACACCAAAGAAACAAACGATCTTTCTTGTACAGGTGATCCCGCATATATCAAATTCAGATATATTGTATTATTGGCTATATCGAACAGTTGAGAAATCCCCTTGAATTTCCCATGAAAAAGTATGGGACCAGTGCACTCGTATAATGAACTCTTGCACAGTGAGACATCCGCTATATCGAACGCTATGCCGCGTTGAAGACCAGAAAGTGCATTTTCCCTAGCACATATTGATCAATTTTCATCTGGGTTCTAAGAAGTTCTGATCCCTTCTCTCGCGCAGGTGACGAAAAGACTGTGACTTTATCGTGCTGATCTGGTCTGTTGTGTGGCGCTTGCGAGTGCACCAGTATGTTTAATGCACGATTTGCAGGTCTTAACGCGCAGGGGCAGCATTTTTAAAAAAGACCGATTGCCGAGGACACTAAAATGAGAATGCAAAGTGACTTAGTGATTTCGTTGCAATGTTCGCATTCCCTTCCTTAAGCTAAAAAAAACCCAGCCTTCGAGATGTGCAAGCTCACGACGTACTTTTAGTGTTTTCGGTTTTAAAACGCATGCCTCAAAGGCTACGCTTTTTTTAGTTTTTCGCATTAGAGCAGCTTTTGGCTTCTCGTATTATAGCATCGGTGCAGTTGACGACGTAGCTCTTTCTGACTGCATGGATGCTGTGATCATGGCTGCGTTGCTGCTGCCGTGGAAGTGTACCCGCGCAGTTATGAATATGCCACTATGCCAACTATAGGTGGAGAGTGCTCTTTCACATACTCATCTGTCTCTCTCTTTCTCTCTCTCTCTCTATCTATATATATACATATATATATATATATAGTGTCATGAGCGAGACAGAGACAACACCCGTTCGTCCGGCAAGCTGTTCTATTCTGCCTCTTCTTCCTCGCTTTCCTTAGCTGCCCCCACGCACCCAAGCCCCAGCGTTTCTTGGTCATGACACTAGTCCATGACTGCGCGCGCGGAGCTGGCGGCAAAGTTTCTGATGGGCGGGCTTGGATGCATCATGGTGGTCCGCCCGGACCACAATGCAACATTGGGTGACGGTCTGGGAGAAGCGTCTCTGGTGGACGACACTGGCTGCCTCGAATGGTTGGTCTACGCCACTGTGCGCCTCTGCTTGAATATCTGTCAGTGTGCTTTCTGGTGGGCGGAATTGGCTCTGTCGCTGTGGTCTAACTCGCCCATGGTGTAACGCTTCCTGACAATTCGTAGAATACAGTTCAGGTGGACGGCCCTGACTGTTCCGACAAGGTCGCAGAGTAACCTGGAAATGCTGGTGTTAGTACCACCGCCACTGGGGCACCGAACTGCAGCGGGATGCTCTGCAAGGTAGCCGTGTGGACGTTCGGGCCGTTTCTCGAAATGAGACGCGACGCAGCTGATGGTTGGGCATCAATACCGCAGCAGAACTCTCTGACATAGTCGAGCCAGTGGCTTCTGGCGAACTGTCGCGTGCATACGTGGTGTCCTTGGAGGGAACAGCAGGGGGGCTGGTCCTCGATGAGTTCTCAATGGCAGGGACCTCAGCCTGCCTAGATAGCTGAGTTTTCACGAAGGAAACATCCCTTGGGAGTCGAGTGTTTGCGCGGCTAGCGTCTGCGCGTCCGAAAATATGGCTGTGTCAGGTCACGGCTGATCTTGTTCGCATCCTCGGAAAGTTCTGCTTTGTGAAGCGGTAAGGAGTACATTTTGTTACTGATGATTGTGGTCTGGTAGGGGTCAGTTGTGTCTGGTACGATAGGGGTAAGCGCCTCCATGTCCTCAGACAACGATGTGCGCGAGGGCAGTATATCCGGATGAAGGTCTGGTGTGGGTATTTTCAGGTCGAATACCGATGCGAAGTCCGGGACCTGCAGAGCAGAACTGCAGGCACTCCGGTCAGGGTCAGCAACAAGAAACTCCTCGTTGCATTCCATCGACGAGCTGCAACGAACCATTGCAGCCTTGAGGTGGTGCCAATAGTGGGCTCCGTCCTCGGTGAAAGTCTGGGACTTGGTCAAGGCATCGGGAATCCGACGAAGGCAGCTATGAGCTTGGAGCTCCACTCCGCCCAGGTGTGCTGCTTCACGCCTTCATACCGGTGCCACGCCACTGCACCTGCCCGAAGCTGGTCCACAGCCACGCACCATTTCTGATGCTCTGTTCAGGACACGCGCGCTGCGTGCGCGTTGACGGCTGCCACCCAGTGGTTGGCGTCGTTCTGGAGCCCGTCAAACTCTGGTGGTTCGCTGATGGCCTGTGATGGTGGGTCAGCATGTGAGAATGCAGAGATTACCGAGTCGAAGCAGCAGATCTGGTTTGAGAGCTGCAGGAGGGCGCACCTCAGATCTTCGCGTTGCTCAGATGAGCAGGCCTTGAGGTCTTGTGAGGCGACTGCATCCAACATGCCGTCGCTAGCACTCAGGACCGGCAAGATGGCAGGGAACAGCACGGATGTCGTCGCTGTAACAGCGTTGACTGTGACACCGAGTCGCGCGATGGTACGCCGCAGCTCCACGGCACTGTCGCATGAGGCCTCGGAACCACTCTGGTTCGCGTCTGCTGAGCATGCGGTGCTAGCAGTATTCACGGTGGCGACAACCACGCCCAAGGAAGCCTGAAGAGCATCCCTTGGTTGTTCACCCGTTGTAAGAGGACTGTGCCTGAGATACAGGCCACGGAAAGCGTGCGCAACGTTCTCAGATGATAGCAGTCCATGCGCATACTGAGATAAAAGTGGTAGCCTGCCATCTGTCAAGTCGTACCCTGGAACATCGAGGAGGCATTGACACCATCGGCCGATGAATCGTTGGGTAGCTGCAGCAGCGGTCGGGTCGTGAACTTCATTACTCAGAAAGCGTGGACGGCGTTCCTGGATTGAAAGACCCATGCTGCTGACGACCCGCGAGTTACAGAGGTACAGGTGGCCTCAGCCGCAAGGTTCAGTTGTCGAACTGCGCCATTGTACTGAGCGAGACAAAGACAACACCCGTTCGTCGGGCAAGCTGTTCTATTCTGCCTCTTCTTCCTCGCAATCCTTAGCTGCCCCCACGCGACCATGCCCCAGCGTTTCTTGGTCATGACAATAGATACACACACACACATACACACCCCCTCTCTCTCTCTCACAGAGAGCCTTAGTATTGAGAAGATAATAAACAAGTGTCTGTTAAAGGGACACTAAAGGCAACTATGAAGCCGACGTTGATTATTGAAATGGCCGCCCAGAAACCTCGTATTGTTACTTTTGTGCAAAGGAAGTGCTTATTTTAAAATAAAATCACATTTTAGTGGTCCGCGTCTGGTTAGCGCACTTCAAATTACCCACATAAACGGAACGTCTCACGTCACTGTTGCCGTGCACAAGGTTGCCCGGCTTTATTGCACGGCTGCCGACACTAATCAAAGCAGAACAAAAGGCTCTTTATTTAGTGCAGCTATTTCGATTACTAGTGAATAACTTTAGGTGACTCGCCTGACGTCCCCGGGATCATTTCGAAAATGTCCTACTGCGGCGCATATATTCTTGTGCATTCAAGTAGGGCACTGCTGCTGATAATACTGTTGTTTTACACATCATACATTGAGCTTTCACTGTGATGTAAATTGTTATTTGACTTTAGAGTCCCTTTAATTAAAAAGAAACTCATTTTCTAGATACGTACGCGTACATATCCCGAACTTATTTTGCACAAGAACCATGCAACTCCACAGTTTTCGTCATCCTATGACTTCGTTCTCAATGCGACGATGGCGCTAGACTTTCTGCTTGTCACTGCCATATAATCAAACTTTAAAATGATGAAATGAAAAGAAACGGGTATACAGAGTCCTTTATGAAATAGCTGCAAGACAGGATGGCCAACATTACATTGGCGTAAGATGAAAGTCTAAGCTTAGCTCTAGAAAAATGTGCCGGGACCACACCAGGGGGGGGGGGCTCTGCCCCCCATGATGCAGCCCAGAGGGGGTCCGAGCCCCCCAGCACCCCCGTACGCTCTGCCTATGATACAAACGTTTTCGCTGTCGCCGATAACCAACCTTTTGCCACGTTACAAAGCTTGCATTGGCGTTATGCGTCAATCACCGCTGTTGTGGCCAAAGGAGCTGAATTTCCTTATTTAAGAAGCTTCAATGACATTGAGGATGACTGGATTTTGACGGCACGCAAAAATCAAGACAAGTTCATGGACTAGTTTTATGCAAAATAAAGTGCTGTAACTTGTAACTCACACCTTGTTCTTCAATATACTGCGAGAAAATTGTTATATTACCACTTGTATAGATTTCCGAGGCCTGAAAGGCTTTGATTTAGGCCTAAAATATGCATATCTTGTATTTCAAATTATCGATATATCAAACTATATTGCGATCACCATAGAGTTCGATATATCCAGTATCAACTGTACCAGTAAATTACTCTTTCATGATATCAAAAACACCAAGCTTGCTGCAAGAAAACGCCCAGAGAAAATGCGAGTGGCGGCACCACCTTGAAGTTCCCACACTAGTTGTCGTGGCATCTTAGGTTTTGAAGGTGTCTACTACACAGCCCATGCAATTTCTAGTCGGTAAAAATGAAGTATATTGTTTTTTGGGAGAGCCAGAGACTTAATATAGCATGTTTTTAGGCAAATTTCATTGAGCCAATGTGACCAAAATATTTAAAAAAAAAAACTTTGAAATCTCATGTCAATGTAAGAGATTTTGGCGGGAAATTTAAATCTGACAGTCTGAATGTTGTATTTCTCATACATTAATAAAGCTATCGTAGCAAAGTTAGGAACACTACACTTTTGAGAGTTAAATTATCGGTATAATCCAATTTACTGTCTCCCTTTAGTTTCTCTTTAAGCAAGATAAAGTGCAAGGACTGACTATAAGCAACTAATAGAGGCTCCGACGCAACTCTTCCTTATAAAAAATGCTCCCTAAACAACTTCCAACATTAGGCAAAGCACGAAAAGTTAATTCTATATATATATAAAAAAAAGATGCACTGACCTTCTCATCAAGTGCCTTGTGGTGCTCGAACAGTGATTTGAGAGCTTTGAGCACTTCGACCTCGGAGGAGACACCAGCTGGAGACTGGGCTTGCCTTTTTACCACGGTCATGCGTAGGGACCGTTCGTGCCGAGACACTAGGCACTCCAGGTGCTCCAGCAGCAACTGTGAGCAACATTGCAGAAAAGGTACCTTGCATTTCTGCCCAACAACTGAGATTTTTAGCAGCAGTGGCCTAGATGTGGCTGCAAGAAAATCTGCGACAACTAGTAAAAGCGATGATATTTAAGTGACGATAGTGAAGGCACCCGTCCCCTACAAATTGCCCTGTGCCTTGCATTACTTGGAATAAGCCCCAACCAAGCTTGAGTCGAATGCTATTATGACTAAACTGCAATGGCTTCACACAGTACAATGCTTGTCATGATGTTACTTGCTTCGTGATGTTGACTAGCCCATCTTCAAGTTTACCTGCACCAGTTATACTGTTCAGCATACCCATCTGCTTTGCTGCTATCATGTTTCCTCTATCTCATTTATCACATCTGCTTGCCCATGACTATTTTATTGATTGATATGTGGGGTTTAATGCCCCAAAGCCACGATATGATTATGAGAGACGCCATAGTGGAGGGCTCCGGACATTTCGACCACTTGGGGTTCTTTAACAGGCACCCAAATCTGAGCACATAGGCCTACAAAACTTCAGCCTCTGTCGGAAATGCAGCCGGGATTTGATCCCGCGACCTGCGGGTCGGCAGCCGCATACCTTAGCCACTAGACCAACGCGGCGGGACTATGTTATTACAGCCCCAAAACCCCATGTCCTCTCCCAACTTCCCTACTACACAAGCCAATGTAGAACACATTATTTTGTATTGTCCTGCAACCATATGGTGCCCTCATCACCCTAAACTTTGCCACTGGCAGGTACAGCTCAAGTCAATTTCCTTCGCCTGTCAGCTTGCCATGGCTGTCTGGAAGAGTGCTAGCTTTATGTTTTAATCTGAGTTCTCATAGTACTTTCCTCTCCTCTCTTTATGTTTATTTACATGCACGTAGGTGCTGGCCGAGAATCCCAGAGTATTAATCTGTGGTCTGCGCTGGCCTGGCACCTCTTTTAGGGAAGCACATAAGTATTCCTGTTAATCTGAAGAATATTTGCTTTACCATGAGGCACACAAAATAAAATGCAATAAACTCGGCAAATAGGACTATCCCAGCTTCACCGTAACGACTGTGTAGTTTGTACTTTTTTTCTCTTTCATTTAATTCTTAATGTTGTGCTCTAATAAATACTGCAGAGACAACTTTCTTTAGAGATGGCCAAACACAGCTAAGCTTGAGTTATGTGCCCTCGGTGCTCATACATTCAACTGCTAAGGGCGATCACCAATTTTCAAATTAGGAATAATGTCAAAACCGCGATTTCACCAAGATGTGAACTTAATGGTATCATGAATAGCAGTTTTTTTCTGCTTTGGAACGGCTAGCGAAAGCTGACAGATGCGAGCTGAGAGCCCTCTAGAGTATATAGTACTTGTTTTTCCCCTAGTCCGTAATGTTTACATACATACAATACTTATGCAAAAAAAACAAAACAAAAAAAGGAATTACTGTTTCTTGAAACATTGAGAAAGATTTTAAGCTGAAATCAAACTATCAGGAGTTTCTTTCAACCATGGTAACTGACAGCAAAGTAAAGGACCAACACAAAGATCGGACAATGCCAACATTGACATGAAGTAGTGATAAACAAGTGTTTATCAGTTTCCAGCTGTTATCAAGTGCAAATATGAAACATACAGTGCCGGTCAGCTGAAAAGAATGCACTTTCATCCTTAAGAAAACAACAAACGAAAGTCAAAACAGCCATAAAGACCCAAGAGGATGTAGTTTAGTGGCACACAAGATAGCCGCTGATGGAATATGTAAGGTTCTTATCTGACAGCAGATTGTTTGAGCCTTTATCACAAATATTTTCTTCGGCCTACCAGAATATTTTACTTCCTTGTGAACCAAGCATCAAGAAAAAAACAACTAAAATGCCTTCACACCCATAGCAGAGGGCCTGCTTTGTCCCAGCAAAAGCTTCGGTGAACACAGGAACACAGCTGTTACAATGCATCCAAACAGGATGTTTGGTGACGACATGCTACTGAATGTATCCTACAGCTGAGATATGTCATCTGGGAATCTAAATTAACAGTGCACTCCACAATTTTAAATGTGTTGACCAGAGTTGTTTAAAGAAATTTTGATGACGGAGAACGCAACAAAGTGATGTTTTAAATAAAGCATTGCCATCCAAGGGCTTGTGATCATAGCACCAGGCTACAGCTACAACTTTATTACCTGAGATCAAGGCATTTGTGTTGGCCCACAGCAAAGCTAAGACATGTTAGGGCTGAATTCTAAACCGAGAGTAATGCTAGAATCAGGTAGGTTTGATAATATAGCTAATCATGGTACATAGAAGCAGCCGGATACTGCTTTTTTGCATTTTATACACATTGACGAGACAAACATTTATCTTATTATGTGCAAAGAAAGCTCTTACCCTTGTGTTGTTCCGTTCTGCTTTTAACTCCTGTATCTCCTCATCCTTCTCCAAAAGCTGCTCTCTTGCATGATTAAGCTCTTTGGTGAGTGTTGCAAATTCCTGGAAGTTTCAGAGCAAACATTTAGACCGTGTTTCCTGTGAGCCACTGACACCAAAATGAGAAGCATCTCCACACCAGAAATTTAATATTTTACGTCTATGCGGGCGTTCTTCAAGGTCTTATCGCCAAGTTTAAATGGTGCATTTCGTGTTGACGAACGTGATCAGAACTGAAAACAAAACGACAGTGAAAGACGTAGGAGGCGACCGCAAGAACACCAACAAGAAAACGGGCAAGGCAGAGCACAAATTCACCCACACTACATTCCACATTCACAGATGGTCGCACGCCCGTCGAGTAGTCGCAGTCGCTTCAAATCCGAATTCCACACAGCCAACGCACACACCCGTGGGCGTGTTATCACGGCCAAACTTCTCGCGTTACGAAACACACGAGCTGCACTGTAGAGATCCACAGGGCGCGTCCCCGACAAACTCGCGCACTTGAACAATTTCAAGCATTTGCCGGAAACATGGGGGGCCACACAACACAGGGGAGAATCAACGGCACACAGAAAACAATGCACGGCGGCCTACCTGTGGCAAGTTGGCCTGCAATTGCCTCTGCAGCGAATCGCGCTCCTTCTCAACCTCCGAAAGCTTTTGCTGCGTGTTTGTGAGAGTCTCCTGCGTCTCTCGGAGCGTCTCCATAAGCTTATCCCGTTCGTCGAGCATGTTGACCATAAGCTGCTCGAAGTTTGCTTCATCGCCGGAGAACTGGCCGCTCCGCTGGGCGATGCTGTCCTCCGAAATGGTCGGCATCACGTCGCACATCATGTTCCACATCTTGGCGCCGCTTCGTTGGGCCGACGCAACGCCGCGGCCCCTTCTATGCAAGCTTTAGATCGTCGCTCGTGGCAGCTTCTCCAGCGGGACCCAGAGGCAACTTCACCGCGCGTACGGACGAACGCTCCGTGTGCCAAGCCGCCGCAAGGTGCTAAGCCTAATCGGACACTGGCCTGTTTGAATGATGGGCTACATCGGACGCGGCTTTAGACCGTCGCCGGGTTGAGGTCCGCACGAAGCGACGGATGGGCGTCGTTACGGGGCCCGGTGCAACCATCTTGGGAGCCCGTGCTTGCTACGGCTGCCCCGGGAGCCGTCCGCACCGCCTTCGCCGTAGGCCTGCTCGCTGCGCTCGTTCTGTGGTGCTGATCGTTTCATTTTGACATTGCGCTGTTCGATTTCTTTTACTTCACTTTTTTTATCATCGGCGCAACTCACTCGCCCAGTCCGTGCCCACAGCCTACATGGCAAAAAGCGGAGGACAACTAGGCGTATCCCACAATGCCTGCTTTCTCACCGGCTGGTAGCCAACAAAACTGTTAGTGGTCCTAGTTGTATCGCACACGACCACCCGGCGTTTGTTTATTATTTGTTGTTAGCGGTCCTCAACGTTTCATTATGCCCACAAGTTCTCTCACTCTAATGCAAACCTTCAACTTTCCAACCACTTACTCTGTACTCGTTGAACATTTACGGCATGAATAGTTGGTTTATAACGACGTGGTTTGCATACACATGCTCTACTACATATATATAAGCCACGAAGAAGTCATGTAGTTTTCTCTTGTCTCCGCGTGAGGGCATCACAATACTGCGATGTGCTTTCTGCGCGCACTTTTGGGTGCATGATCATTGCGTTCTTTCAGAGTGGCGCAGGAGAACTGAGTGCTTATAGCTACATTGCACATATAACAACACATGAATGCCTCACGTAGTGCTAGTATCAGAAGGAAACCGACAAAGACAAATCTATCACCACAGCGGCGCCATCTCGATGTAACCTGGTCAACTTGAAAGCAGCGCATAGCAAACATACGGATGGAGCTCAGGATGGCATCAATGGATAAACCTTTTATATCCGACTTCTACAAGGATAAGGACATTTTTATCACTGGAGCAACCGGGTTTATGGGAAAGGTAGGTGTTTACATCCCGTACATCCATCCTATCTGCGATCGAAGGGCCACTATCGGTTCTCCTCCTGAGACACTTAGATGTATCCGCGTTCTGAATCACAAACGAAACTGAAGCCGACGGCTCCTCCATTGCTAGAAGAAGCCTGTTAAAGTTTTGTATTTGCAAGCAGACTAAGCGTTTGCTCGCTGCTTGACAGGTGGCTCACTAATATTCATTTAGAAAACGGCAGTGTACATTATACGTTAACGCGTCTGCGTACGATTAACTATTTGGTGTCAAAACACCTCAGGCACTACAAAGTGGAGGATTTGAGTGAATATAACGATCTGAGCATAGTTCAAGACATAAATGACAAATGTAGGTTGGCTCTGCTGCAAAACTTCTTCGTGCTGTTTAAAAAAAAAAGAGGGCAACAAAACGCGAGTTTTTTTGTATTTTGATAATCTAGCCGCGTTATCAATAAATATAATATTCCAATATTTAGTGTTATCGAATGTACAGGCTACACCATATACATTCGAGCAGATAAAAAATGCATAGTGAAATAACGTAGCGTAACGGCGGGTGCTTTCCCAGCATATGCAGACGAAAAAGTTGTATTTATAGATTATGTACCTACAAAAAAGATTCACGAAATTCAGTAAGTAGAACTGGGAATGTTCTAAGTAGTATATTGCAACCAATCAGAAATGTTTTGCGCAGATTTCATTGAGTAATGATATAATGCGCGACTCATAAATTATGCCTGTAAAGCTAGCTTTGTTACTAATACAGTGTTACTGCGGAAGAGCTTGCTTATGCGCAGAAAAGGTTACTTTTAGTGCACGGCTATGGGAAACAACGCGTGAGCGTTGAAAATTGTCGTTTAAAAGCGAGAATTTTTTCATAAGCCTGTTGTAAGGTTTATCAAATGTGCAACACGATGCACTATGGAAAGCCAGAGTCTCACATGCTAATCGTTTTCGTTAAGTTTCCAGAATACAAGTGGTACATTGAATGAGTGAATGTAATATTGGCACAGGCTTGAAATTTATGCGTCCATGTCTTGCCCACACAGAATATGAGAAACTGCAAACAAAAATTATACACATAGCTACAAGTTAAACCCTAGATAGCCAGAATCAATGCAAAGGGCCCTCTTAAAGTGCGTTATAATCGTATCGAGGTGTTTAAGGAAAAAGCACCAAATCATTCGTTAAACAAGAATTTTCCATATAGGTACATGCTTAGTGCACAATACCTCAAGTAACACCCAATGCAGGTGCTGTTGGAGAAGCTACTACGATCATGCGGTGGTCTGCGCCGGATATTTGTCCTGATGCGTGCCAAGGGAGGAGCGTCGCCCCAAGCACGCCTAGATGAATTACTAGATTCAGAGGTGAGTGTTTGTTTCCTTTCTGCAGATATGGAAAACAATAACACTATTTATGATGGCCGTGCTTACTTTTTTTTCTGTTACGTTCTGAACCATGACACAAACAACTGAATTGCGAATGTTACGGAAGGCAGTCTGTATGCGATCTCCCCTCACCTCAAGTTTTCTTATTTTTTCTCCTCTTAATTACGTTGAAAGAGCTGCGTAATATGCTCTGTCTCCACTTTCCTTTCATCTTTTCACCACCATTAACGTTCTTCGATGTTCACTATTCATGACATCGACAATGCTACGCTTACCGACGAAGGCGGTTCTCAACATCTTCAAGGCAACAGACTTGTACCACCAAATATAGACCTAATGTGTTAAGATGATTGTGAAGTGCAGCTTATGTGTACGTGCTCTCTCTCTTTCTCTCTCTCTCTCTCTCTCTCTCTCTCTGTCCATCTTTTAATCTCCCCCATCCCTGTCCGCAGTGAAGGGTAGCATCTCGGCCACTCTAGGCTCTTCCTTCCTTCCTTCCTTCCTTCCTTCCTTCCTTCCTTCCTTCCTTCCTTCCTTCCTTCCTTCCTTCGTTCGTTCCTTCCTTCCTTCCTTCCTTCCTTCCTTCCTTCCTTCCTTCCTTCCTTCCTTTCTTCCTTCCTTCCTTCTTTCCTTCGTTCTTTTCTTCCTTCCTTCCTTCCTTCCTTTTTTCGTTCCTTCCTTATTCTAGGCTGGTTAACATCCCTGCCCTTCCTTCCTTCCTTCCTTCCTTCCTTCCTTCCTTCCTTCCTTCCTTCCTTCCTTCCTTCCTTCCTTCCTTCCTTCCTTCCTTCCTTCCTTCCTTCCTTCCTTCCTTCTTTCCTTCGTTCTTTTCTTCCTTCCTTCCTTCCTTCCTTCCTTCCTTCCTTCCTTTCTTTTTTCGTTCCTTCCTTATTCTAGGCTGGTTAACATCCCTGCCTTTCCTTCCTTCCTTCCTTCCTTCCTTCCTTCCTTCCTTCCTTAATTCATGTGCGAGTATAAGTACAACCACTTTAAAACTCATAGCGCAAGGTATACTTTCTTTGTTTTAAGGCCCATGACATTGCTCAAAATTTCTGCGATGATGTAGGCTTCCAATATCTATAAGTACTTGGTATAACTATAGGGTGCAATGACGCGTGTTTTCGTCTTTATTTATTTATTTATTTATTTTGTGTTTGTGAAACGACGTGTGAGTCTGAATGCTCACCCCGGCTTTCTTAATGCGTGATGTCATATGTAAAACGACAAGCCCTCCGTTATTGCAGATACAAAATGCATAAGTCGGTCGACAAATCTGCCGGACACTCTTATGGGGAACTTCAGCTACATAGTGAAACGCCGTGGTAATCTATGAATGACGCATTGGCTAATTATTCCTGGAAAATCACTACTAGCGGCTTATGATGTTTGTAAAGCTGTCTTTTTGTGTAAGCAAAAATTAAATGCAGCGAAGCCTACTTTAAAGCACCTTGAGTGGGGCGGTGGCGTTTCATTTGAGAGTAACGTTACCGCACAATCGAAGAGACAGATACAGCATGATCGGAGCAACATAAAGGCTGACGGGCAACGTTGAGGGAGACAAGTTTTGGAAGTGAAAAGAATGCTTGAATGCATTGTCTTTTACGTACTCGGCAAAGCGGCTCGAAAGATCGTTTTGTTGGGGGATCAGTGTTACTTACTGCATCATGTTACTTGTGAATTGTCAGCATTTATTGTACCGCTGCCTGTCAATTGGATCAGTGAACGCTCTAAAGCCTATTTTAGAGGCTTTTTTTGTCTACTGCCCACAACATCAGTGCACGCTGTATCTTGATGTTGAAAATAAACTGAAACTGAGAGCGATTACAATACACTCGATCGGGGACTTTCATTCCGTCTGTGCCACCACAAATGTAATGTTGACTCACTCTTCCGCGCATGCACCGCCTGAGGATGGTGCATTAAATGCTGTTTGAACACGGGAAGTGTGTCTGGCTGCAAAGATGACGAACGCAGGTGGACGCGCCATCAACGCTACTGTCAATCGCCTCGGTATATGGGGAGCAATGTTCTGCATTACTCTACATACATGTGCGTTGTGCGCCTGTACGAGATGCCATGCTCCTAAGCATATTAACGAGTTTCTGCGGGCGTTAAAGTATAATTTATGTTGAACTTCTGAGCTGTCATTCCTGCCGAGCTCTGAGCTGCGAGCACTTGTGTTCCTCTCTAGGAGCGCAGGTCACTTCTGACATGTTCTTCCAGGCCAAGTGTACAACTGGTTACGCCAGGAAAAAAAACAACCCATACAATGCCTGTGGTCATTGCGGAGGGGGCTTATTTTATTGTTTTGGGATAACATGAAGTCACCTTTATTCTAGCCTCTTCCTTGCCTTATTTCCATGCGCCCATGTGTCGGTTTCCGAGAATGACGTGTAGTGACCACCCTTGGGCGCAGATCTTCCACGCTCTGCGCTGTTCCGATTCGCACTTCGCGTGGAGCAAGGTGATCGCCGTGGAAGGGGACTTGACCCTTCCGGAGCTGGGCCTCAGCCCCGAACACCGCAAGGCGTTGCTTGACAACGTCGACGTCGTCTTCCATTCGGCCGCTATTGTCAAGTTCGACGAACCGCTCAAGTGAGTGCTCACCTATAGAAACTTTAAGCGAGATGTGATGCCAGATGATCTGCTGTTGCCACTCTCAAAACACTCATTCTTGTCCGTATTGCTTTACGGTCGCCTTGCTTCAAAAAAACGCTTGCCTCTTATGGCGATAACATATGGCCTTTTATTGAGATAAGTCGTCACCGAACTCATGATATACCGAACCATCCCCACGGTTGGGCTAACTCTACCCACAAACCCGCTATGCCCGTGCATCATGTGTCGGAGGTCACATCATCTGGAGCGGCCGTCAATACTGGTTCAGGTCAAAGGCCACAACCCTAAGGCGAAGGTCCTGCACGCGAGAAGTATCTACGTATTTGCGGCGCAGGCATGAACGAAGAATGTCAGCCTTTGTGTGACATTGCGATCATCGGGCAACTTTATGTTCACAGGGGGTTCTAAAGCAACACTGACATATAGACACGCACCGACTGCCATCGGTTACTCTGCTCGCATAGTTAGACCATATAAACTGACTAGAGTACTTTCTGGAAATCATTTTTACATTGCGCTAATAGAATGAGAATGATCATACTGGAACGGGAGTCGTCAATGCGTTTTTTTATGACACTGTTTGGCTACATTAACCGAAGAAATGTCTCCCTGTATTCACAGCTGACCATCACGATCCCGCCTGAACTTCCGAGCTCTCTTGACCACATTGTTTAGGATTGTAATGTTCATGTGCTTTTTTGTGCCTGTTTTCTAGGAGTTCCATTGACATGAACGTTCTAGGCACAAGGAGACTGCTGCAACTCTGTCAGGGTATGAGCAAGCTAAAGGTAATTGGCGATATCGTCATCTTGCATGGTTCTCGCTCTTCGAGTGGGGAAACACGTTTCTCACATTTCTTTCACTTGAGAATATTGCTGAAGAGCTATCTAATTAGTTAACCTGAATAAAATACCTTACACATAATAGCCGCTTAGAATGTTCTTCCACTCTGTGTCGCGTCGAACATTTTCCTGCAGTTTCTCCGATAAATACTTCTAACACTATACTACGTGAGTTTTCAGCATGGTTTCTTTTTTCATGTTCAACAAATACGGGAGCGTAATTTTTTCTCTTGAGATTCCCAGATTTGTGAAAAGATAAGCTGCGATTCAGAATGTGCATATAGCTAAAGCGAGTCACGCTGTGAAATATGTATAGTCTCTCATAGCTTTCTTGCGAATCGTCACGCATTCCTCACTTTCGCGCGATTGTGTCCATAGTTCGCTATTCCCGATTACGCCATCAAAGGAAAACTCAGCTAGACGATGCATATACGTAAGTAAAGCGAAGTTTTGTTGGGGCACGACGCGATCGTCACAGGTGATTTAACATATGACGAGTAATTACAAATGAAACAGCCACAATATACGTATGCTTCCTTCAAAGTCAATGGAGCGTTCAAGACACCCGTGTAAATTGTTGCAGCAATGAGCCTATGTTGCGGTTATGTTTGTTTTGTTTTTTGCAATCTATCGTCATTGCTGAACGTAACTCTGGCTGGTGCAGGTCACATCTCCGTTACGACTGCAAAGCGCTGCGATATTTTTTCGCCGTTCATTGTCGCGTAGCCGTTCTGAAAGCATTCAAAGAGCGCACGTTTTGCGTAGAAGCTTAATGCTCGACGTCACGCGCATTTTCAGCCTTATTACAGGCTTTGTGTTTTCCGCGAAGAAGTCGGAAGTCGCAGTGCGACATACCCCGTTTACGCTGAGTCTTCTCGACACGTTATGTTCCCCGACTACTCAACTGAGATGTATTTGCTGCTCACCGCCGTCGTAAAAAAAATCAGTGCAAAAAACGTAGATAATGAAAATACCACACGGGCAAAAGGCAGAATACTTCACTGTATCCGTGTTTTTTTGCGCCTATTTCTAGGATTATTTCTCGCCCAAAAAGCTGCTGTATCTCACTGTATTGCCTGCTGACAACCTCAGCCGTCCGGGGCTTGTGCCGTCTTTGCTTTGACTGTCTGTAGTGATCAGTAATTTACGGTAACAGCGCATATGCCATGTGAGTATGATAATACAAGTGCCCAAACTTATCGTGAATTTCATTTCGCGCGCAGGCCCTGGTGCACGTGTCGACAGCGTACTGCAACTGCGACAAGGAGGAGGTGGCGGAGGTCATCTACCCGCCACCTTTCGACCCGCAGAACGTCATAGACGCGGTCAGGTACAAAATTTTTCTTATTTTCGCATAAAAAACAGCGCCAAAAACGAGAGACAAGAAAAAGAAGGAGACAGACAGCGGCACTGAACTTACAACAAGATTTATTTGCCAGAACCGCACAATATATACTTGGGCAGCTTCTAACAAAAAAAAAAAGAAAATACAAAACAAACAATACAGAATCCACCTAACAACCACATAGTCATCTTCACAACGCACCATGAGCAGCACGTGTGCTAACGTGCCGAAGGAAATCTATTTTTTTTAATGATAGCGCAATCGAAGGCCTGCTGACACATGCACTGCCCAGCCTTTCTATTTCTGAAGCCTCATAAATTTCACGTATCAACTGGTCCCGATGCCGCCTGATGACGGTACAAAGCTGAAAATCAGGGACACAGCCGCAGTCTCGGCAATGAATGCCGAGATGGCCCGAAACTGTAGAGGAGACGTTGTGAGCGTGCTCTTTCAGCCGCTCATTTAAACACCTGCCTGTTTGGCCGATGTACCACTTGCCGCAAGACAGAGGTAGTGAGTACACCACTCCTTCAATGCATGGAACGTACTTCTTTCGATGCTTGACTTTGCAGCCTCGCTCGCCCCTCGAATCAGGATTCACGACTCTGCACAACCTAGCCAGTTTTTCTGGGGCAGAAAAAACCAGGTCTACGTCGCACCTGCTGGCTACTTTTTTGAGATTGTGGGTGACGCCGTGGATATAGGGAATAACGACGAAGTTTCGTTTCCCACGTCCCTTATCCTTTGTACGGTTCTGAGCATTATTTTCTGGGCTCGTTCTGATTTCTCTGAGTAGACACTCAGCAACGGCGGTCAAAACGTACATCGGGAAACCAGCTTCTGTAAGGCGTTTAGTTTGCTTATTAAAGCTGGACAGAATTGTGTGATAGCAGGACTTTCGCAAAGCGTTTGTGTAGCAAGTCTTAGCAATAGCGCGCTTCACCACTTTCGAATGTGCTGAACCAAAAGGGAGGATTGGCTTGTTGGCGCGTGGCTCATAGGCCCAACACACGTGGGAAGGACTCAACGTTAACATTAAATCTAAGAACCTGATGGCTCCTCTGTCCGGAACTTCATGTGTTATAACAAGCGGAGAAAGACACTTACTGAAAATTTCTAAAATACTAGTCAAAGGCGGACCATCCGAGGAGGTTCCAGCTTGAAACAACACAAGGAAATCGTCAACATAGCGGAATACTCTCTTAACAGATGTGGATCCCAAGCAATTCTGAATGGCACGATCACGGCTGGCTAAAAATAAATCACTCAAAATGGGCGCAAGGCATGATCCTATGCACACCCCTTGACGTTGCAAGTAAATATGACCGTCCCATTCTGCAAAAGTCGACGTCAGGTAATACTGTAGCAGTTCCATAAAACCTTCAACAGATATGCCTACTGCATTCTGGTAATTCACAACGCCAAAACTGTCAATGCACCCGCGAATGCAAGCTAGAAGCTCACTGTGTGGCAATGAGTAGTACAGATCTTTAATATCTATTGAGCATGCCTGGTAGCCATAAAATTTGTTATCTTTCAGCACGGAAATCACATCATCGGAACTTTTTGCTAGGAAACTGTCCAGCTTTAATAAGCAAACTAAACGCCTTACAGAAGCTGGTTTCCCGATGTACGTTTTGACCGCCGTTGCTGAGTGTCTACTCAGAGAAATCAGAACGAGCCCAGAAAATAATGCTCAGAACCGTACAAAGGATAAGGGACGTGGGAAACGAAACTTCGTCGTTATTCCCTATATCCACGGCGTCACCCACAATCTCAAAAAAGTAGCCAGCAGGTGCGACGTAGACCTGGTTTTTTCTGCCCCAGAAAAACTGGCTAGGTTGTGCAGAGTCGTGAATCCTGGTTCGAGGGGCGAGCGAGGCTGCAAAGTCAAGCATCGAAAGAAGTACGTTCCATGCATTGAAGGAGTGGTGTACTCACTACCTCTGTCTTGCGGCAAGTGGTACATCGGCCAAACAGGCAGGTGTTTAAATGAGCGGCTGAATGAGCACGCTCACAACGTCTCCTCTACAGTTTCGGGCCATCTCGGCATTCATTGCCGAGACTGCGGCTGTGTCCCTGATTTTCAGCTTTGTACCGTCATCAGGCGGCATCGGGACCAGTTGATACGTGAAATTTATGAGGCTTCAGAAATAGAAAGGCTGGGCAGTGCATGTGTCAGCAGGCCTTCGATTGCGCTATCATTAAAAGAAATAGATTTCCTTCGGCACGTTAGCACACGTGCTGCTCATGGTGCGTTGTGAAGATGACTATGTGGTTGTTAGGTGGATTCTGTATTGTTTGTTTTGTATTTTCTTTTTTTGTTAGAAGCTGCCCAAGTATATATTGTGCGGTTCTGGCAAATAAATCTTGTTGTAAGTTCAGTGCCGCTGTCTGTCTCCTTCTTTTTCTTGTCTCTCGTTTTTGGCGCTGTTTTTTATGTGAATCATGTCGTACCAACTCGCCCAAGCAACCACGTTAGCTCTTATTTTCGCTTGGCATTTAAGGATCGCTGTGGTAACCGCCTTTGTGAGGATTAGCCCCACAATTAAAGATGCTACAGCTTCGCTGCAAGGGTGAAGCAATGAATGCGATAGTAACAAATTGGAATGTTAGAAGGAGTAAGGCGAGCAAACTCTTTCAAGATTCGATCTGGTTCAACTGCAAAACTTTGGCGCAAGAAAATACAACCTTCACTTCAAGGGCAAATCAATGAATGCGATAGTAACAAATTGGAATGTTAGAAGAAGTAAGGCGAGCAAACTCTTTCTAGATTCGATCTGGTGCAACTGCAAAACTTTGGCGCAAGAAAATACAGCCTTCGCTGCAAGGGCAAAGCAGTGAATGCGATAGTAACAAATTGGAATGTTAGAAGAAGTAAGGCGAGCAAACTCTTTCAAGATTCGATCTGGTGCAACTGCAAAACTTTGGCGCAAGAAAATACAGCCTTCGCTGCAAGGGCAAAGCAGTGAATGCGATAGTAACAAATTGGAATGTTAGAAGAAGTAAGGCGAGCAAACTCTTTCAAGATTCGATCTGGTGCAACTGCAAAACTTTGGCGCAAGGAAATACAGCCTCTGCAGCTATAATGAAGCAGTTTTGGTGCTGTCTGTGGCTTTGAAGTGGAGCGAGTGGTGAAAGCACACACCTTCGTAGCTGCTGTTTGAGCGACGCAGATCCGCACCCCCACTCTACCTCCTTCATGCTCCTTAGCCCTACGAGGCTGGCCGACGCTTTTCATCTATGCTTGAGCAGCGCCCGTATGCAGCCTTCACAAAGCTTTCACTCGCACATATAGAACACACGATGCGTGAGGTGATGTAATTCATTTGAACTTGATACGGAAGATGATTGCGATAGCAAAAATGCGCCTTGGTGTCCATATTATTGGTGTCGTAATGAAAGGAGCTATAAATGTACGTAAATTTCATGCAACTGCGCTGAAAATGTGAAGTGATGACTTAGGCTCTGATAGATCAAGTACCACGACTATATGCGAATCGATTGGGCGCTACTTGTAATTGTTGGTCATGTGCATCGTGATGTCTCACAATACTTTTGCCTAGCTCTTTGAGTAGAGTATTTTGATGTAGCAGTTATCAGGTGGAATGCAAGACGGCATCAGATTTACAGAATTTCCCTTTCTCGAGAAGTGAAGTTCGCAATTTTGCGGTGCTGCGCCTGTGACTCAATCGTTTATTACATTAGCATTTGCAGGAGTACCTGCCATTTACACAGTGTAGTACAAGTGTCCAACGCCTGAGCCGGTACTCGTAAATTATTTCTTAAGTAATGGCACTTTGTAAAGGCAGACAATCGTAATCACTAGCAAACTCCGCTGGCGAATGATGTTCTTTGAATGAACGAATTAAAATAATATCTTTTACTAAACAAGGCAAATTCCTCGCACAATGCCATAAAAGTGCAGTTTTAGAGCTCGAGGTGACCATAAAAAGAAAGTGATTGTCAACAATATTTCAGTTCTCATACCATCCCCGGCTCAGACCATGCCGAGAGGCCAGCCTGTAATACTGTCAAGGTGAAAATCCTCATGACGAAAAAAGTGGCATCTAGACACACCTTTCGCGCACATGTGAAGATATTTTTGTCTGTATATGACAATTGTGTGCTGTGCACGGTAGCTGCTTCCGTGGTCGAATCAATCACAGAGCACAATGTTTTTATTCGACTCTCCCCCTACTCGTTCCTCGCAGAAACAAATGAAGCCTATTCAAAGGTGAACCAGCGCAAGTAAGAAGCCTAGAAAAAGAAAACATTATGTAGAAAACGTAAGCAGATAAGGAAACAGTTCTGCATTAATGCCGCCAGCTCTGCCACTTCCTTTAGTCTCCTTCATACACGCTTAAATAACCTTTCAGGTGCCGTGAACCAACTCGCACGTGAGTGATTCTTATGTAATGGAGTCTCGCTAGTTATTCTTTCATATGGTGACGTACACTGTTCCTGCGCAGCTGGATGGACGATCCTCTGGTGGAGGCCATCACGCCCAAGTTGCTTGGCAGTCGGCCTAACATGTACACCTTTACCAAGGCCCTGGCCGAGACCTTGGTGGCCGACGAGAGGGGATCCCTACCGGTGGCCATCGTCAGACCGTCTATCGTCACGGCCGCCTGGCAGGAACCCATACCGGTGAGGGAGTGTTATAACTTATACGTGACAGTGTACCCATAAGAAAATTTATTAGTATTGTATTAGGCTGAATTGAATAGTTGCTACTCCACCATTTACTGCAGAACGTATCTGCCTGACCACGTGTCCTCCTTATCAGCGAACGCGTCGGTGCTTGCAGTCTTGGTTATCATTCGTAATTTCTGATAGCGCAATATAATAATAAAATACACCCACAGGTGTCCTTATTAATTCATTTAGCACGACTCACAGGTGACGGACAACTTTTTTCTGCTTCTTCTCAGTCGATGCATTGATAATCCCCTTCCTCCGAAACCTTGCTGCAACTATCTTGATTTCGCATAGCCTCCAAGATGGGAGGTGTGACACGCTCTATGTACACCTCGCATTTTTTTTGCACTGCCTCCGTGATCGGCGCACCTTCGACCAAGGTGGTTGAGGCGTTGATGTCTTGTGATAATGTGACATTGTGTTATGTGACGTCCCGTTGACCGGAAATATGTGATAATAGTGTAAAAATTGTTGGATTTTAACGTCCCGAAACCATACCACGATTACGAGAGACGCCCTTGGTGGAGGACTACGGAAATTTCGACCACCGGGGGTTCTTTGACGTGCACCTAAATATGTACGCTGGCCACATACATTTTTGTTTCCATCGAAAATGCAGCTGCCGCGATCAGGATTTGATCCCAATACCTTCTGCGAAAAGGAAGCGATAGACCGATGGAGTACACAAGGCCGCTTGCTGATGTGTCGTTTCCTTTGAGCTATCAGAAGCTAAGGAGCAGCGATAACTCGGGGCTTGTTAACTTACACCCTAAAGAAACACGCTATTGCATGGCAGACTTGTTCGGCAAGCTCATATGTTTGTTTGCCTTTCCGCCGTCAACTTAATAGATAACAATTAAGTTACTACCGACGAGCACAGGACTAGCCCATCGTAAGATAATTTAATGCAGTTTTTTTATCACTCGCAGGGCTGGATTGACAATATCAACGGACCCACGGGACTTCTTGTCGCAGTAAGTATTTTCACAGTGTGTTGGTATACTTACTACGCATTTCAACATAGCTGCGGTGCATTTCTACGGGTGAAGTACTTTAGGATTACGGTCCATCATTAACTGCTGTGCGCCATAAAAAATGGGTCAATCCCACGGCTCGCCAACAGTCCGCACTATGCATATTATAAGTTAAAAGTTCGTCGTTACTATCTAAAACATTATGTTTTGCTTATCAGCGGTTTTAGGATCCCCGACAAAATTAACGAAGACGCTGAAGTTTTCTTTTTTTATCGAAAACAATAAACACGAGCGTTCATCTCTACCTCATCCATTTGAAACACCACTTGTTGGAACGTATCTGTAAAGTGATGGTGCGTTAGTGGACCAGTGGCGACTAAAGCAGCAAAGAGTAGAAGTTTTGCTGTGAGAAACAACAGCGCACGCTGCATGAACACCACAATTCTTTTTAAACACCGAAGTGTTATGGAGGAAACGCTTCAAACAGCAGTCTAAACGGTCGAGCGGTATCTGGAAGGTACTGGGCTAGCCTGCTCTGCGGAAAAATCGGAGCTGTTGCTGTACAGACCTACTCGTAGAGGTCACAAACCAGGCAACTGCCTGCAAGATCTCGCTCATAGAGAAGAAATACAGTTAAGAACAGCCGATGGAAAAACCATACCCATAGTCGACAGGATCGGGGTACTGGGTCTGCTCATCGAAGCCAAGGGCAACAATGGAGAAATCCTCAGGCGACTGGATGCAACTGTAGCCTAAATAATGAGACTCATAAAAAGGATAGCAACTAAGCACAGTGGCATGAGGGAGGAAAACACGATAAGGTTGATACGGGCATTCGTGATAAGCAGAATAGTATACGTAGCGCCATACTTAAAATGGCAAGTCGCGGAAAAGATCAAGCTAGACTGCCTCATTCGAAAAATATTCAAACTAGCTATAGGGCTACCGATTAGCACAAGCACCGACAAACTGTTACAGCTAGGCCTGCACAATACAATAGATGAGCTTATGGAGGCGCAGCGTACGGCGCAATATGAACGTCTCTCTAAGACACGAGCAGGAAGACATATTCTTGAGCGACTAGGCATAACGTATCACACGCAACACGGAGTTATGGTGGACATCCCGAAAGAGACCAGGGAAACAATGATGATACCACCCTTGCCAAAAAACATGCACCCCGAACACAATAAGGCCAGACGAGAGACAAGAGCAAAACAAATACAAAAAAGTTCGGTAATGACAAGGACGCAGTTTTCGTAGACGCTGCTCGATACAAGCGTAAACGGGGGTTTACCGCAGCCGTAATCGATAGCAACAAACGCTGTACGACATGCGCAACGATACGCACCACAAGTACCGAGACAGCGGAAGAGGTAGCCATAGCGCTCGCTGTAGCTCAAACAAACGCAACCGTGATAGTCAGTGACTCTCAAACGGCAGTGAGAAACTTTGCCAACGGCCGCATCTCCCCGGAGGCACTACGTATTCTCAAAGGTGGGTGTCGAACAAGCCCCCAAAATGCATATTGCCACCCACACGTAGTGGGTCGACTGAAAAAGCGGCTCTACCATCTGGAGGAAAGAAAGAAGATTTTGCGTGTCTCTTCTCGGCTCGAGAGCCAGCCACGACTGACGCATCGTCCTAGAGCTAGCTACCCGGTTGTTCAATATATCCCCCAGTACTTGTGACTCATCGTGACAAACTGGTGGAAGGTGCTGGGTAGTCTCGCGGATGCTGCAGACCCCCCCCCCCCCCCCCCCAGGAAGCCGTAATACGAGTCCAGTGCCAGTCAATACTCCCGTGCATCGGACGAGCCGCCGAATCAGGGGATTGCCTCCGGAAGTCAACGATACTGCTACCACCACGTCAACAAACATGACCAGCACTTCGGTACAAACCTTGCCAACCGGCACGGGAAGCACGTCGTCGAACCGATATACGTTGGAAAGCCCACGGGCACCGACGACGTTCCATGGTACGGAGAGCGAAGACGTTCAGGACTGGTTGGCGGACTTCGAGCGCGTAGCCAACTTGAATCAGTGGGACAACGCGGCGAAACTGGTTCGTGTCTACTTCTATCTCGAAGACGGGGCTCGCACGTGGTATCAAAATCGAGAGGAGCAGCTGACGACGTGGCCAGAATTCTCTCGTAGACTTCTGCAGACATATGCCAGCGCTGACCACCAAGAAAGAGCTGAACGAGCTATTCTTGCCCGCGTCCAGTCGCCAAACGAAACTGTGACCGCGTACGTCGAAGACATGACGCGTCTCTTCCGATGGGCAGATTCAAGAATGACGGAGGACAAGAAGTTGCGTCACTTGATGCGTGGTGTCAAGGACCAGCTTTTCGCCGGCCTCGTGCGAAGCCCTCCGAAGACGGTCGCGGAATTCTTGTCTGAAGCCGTGACAATGGAAAAAATGCTACAGCAGCGATCAAACCAATACGACAGGCAAGTCAGTGGCATGTCCACTGCTGACATTTTCGCCGCCGCTGGGACCAGCAATGACTCCTTACGTAAACTCATCCGTAATATCGTACGTGAAGAGTTGCAAAAGGCTATTGTAACACCTCATCCTACGGTTAGCTCTATTGCAACTGTCATCAAAGATGAGCTGCACCAGGCCCTCCGGGACACCTTGCCTCCTGATACAGCTGCGCCAGCTCCTGCTGAATACCACCGTAAGACAACCTACGCGGAAGCCTTGAAACGCCCTGCTGCATCGCCGCCATTGTTCGTTCATCCTGTCCCTGCAGTTTCACTCGAGTCAGCGCAGCACATACCATACTACGAAGGCACGTACACGCCACCGCCCCTGCCCTTTGGCCGTGGTGCTTCTGTTGCCCATCGTTCGGTACAACCGGTCCAGTACATCGACGATCGGCACTCGTATCCTCGGAAGTCTGATGTCTGGCGCACACCCGATCACCGGCCTCTATGCTTTCATTGCGGAGAAGCTGATCACTTGTACCGCCAGTGTCCTTATCGCCGTCTTGGGCTTCGCGGCTTCTCTGCGTACTCGCCGCCCCCCCGTTACGGTCAGAGACCACGCGACATCCAAAACTACCTCTCCCAGCAGCATCAACCACCGTCTGCCGGGCGCCAATCGCGCTCGCCATCACCGAGGCGATTTTCATCAATGCCCCAGCGGTATTCTACTGCACGATCTCCCAGCCCCCGCCGGGAAAACTAGCCGAAGCGACCTCTGGGGGCGGGGTCGCTGAACGTCGAAGCGCTGAAGACCTCCTATTGACGCAGAACCGTACAGAAACTGGTCCGACATCACCTGCTGCTGCAAAGGATAGCCGGCTTTCACTCGACATTGCAGTGACAATTGATGGTTGTGTAGTTATTGCGTTAGTGGACCCCGGCGCAGACTATTCCATACTGAGTGGGAAACTGACAACGCAGCTGAAGAAAGTAATCACGCCGTGGCATAACTCGCAGATTCGGACAGCTGGTGGCCATGTCGTAACTCCACTGGGTGCCTGCACAACTAGAGTACAGATTCAAGGGTACACATTCGTAGCAAGCTGCCTTGTTCTACGTGAATGCTCCCGTGACATCATTCTGGGAGTTGATTTTCTACAGAAAAATGGAGCGGTCATTGATCTGCAAGAGCGCCGCGTCACGTTCTCAGCCCAGCGAGCAATCAACGTGCAGAACGACGGAATGCGTGTCGACGTACTCCGTATTTCTGAACAGAGCGTGACGCTTCCTCCCCGAGCCAGTGTTCTAGTCGACGTAACATGCTGTGGTTTGAGCGATGGCGATGTGGTGGCCGAGACAAATTTAGAACACCTCCTGCAGCAAGGCATATGTGTAGCGAGAAGTGTAATACACGTTCGCGACGGCCGATCTGAATTGCTCGTTACCACCTTTAGCAACGAGCATCGACACCTTTTCCGTGGCACTTCTATAGCGTTTGCCCACGAAGTAGCAAACGTAACCAACTGTCCCACGTCAGAAATAGAGGATAACGCAGACACATCAATGAGCAACATTGACATCAATCCTGATCTGTCCACTGATAACCAGACTGCGCTGCGAGCGCTCTTGTTCGAGTACAGGTCTTGCTTCGCAAGTTGCTCAAAGATCCGCCAGACGTCCATCACTCAGCACAGGATCATCACGTACGAGGACGCACGCCCAATACACCAGCACCCCTACCGCGTGTCGGCTAAAGAACGTGAAGCGATACGTACGCAAGTTCGCGAGATGCTTGACGATGGCGTTATCGAACCATCCAACAGCCCGTGGTCATCTCCAGTCGTGCTTGTCAAAAAGAAGTACGGATCGCTACGCTTCTGCGTCGATTACCGAAAGCTCAACAACGTGACCAAAAAGGATGTGTACCCGCTACCGCGTATCGACGATTCGCTGGATAGACTTCGTCGTGTCCATTATTTCACTTCTCTCGATCTCAAAAGCGGGTACTGGCAAATCGAGGTAGATCAGCGAGACCGCGAAAAGACAGCCTTCGTGACTCCAGACGGCCTATACCAATTTCGAGTACTCCCTTTCGGCTTGTGTTCAGCGCTGGCAACTTTCCAGCGAATGATGGACACTGTCCTCACAGGGCTCAAGTGGCAGACTTGTCTTGTCTACCTTGATGATGTGGTGGTCTTCTCTGCCACGTTCGAGCAGCACCTACAGCGCCTGCGCAGCGTGCTGGAGGCTATCCGATCGGCGGACCTCACTCTAAACCCACAGAAGTGCCACTTCGGCTATGAAGAACTGAAATTTCTTGGACATGTAGTTAGCGCTGAAGGAGTCCGGCCCGATCCAGACAAGCTTGCCGCTGTTGCCGAATTACCAGCTCCTGTCGATAAGAAAGCCGTCCAGCGCTTCCTTGGTTTGTGCGCCTACTATCGCCGGTTCATTCATGGCTTTTCATAGATAGCAGAACCTCTGACTCGTCTCACAAGGGACGACACGCCGTTTGTCTGGGAAAACGAGCAACAAGCAGCTTTTGATGAACTGCGACAGCGCATGCTATCAGCACCCGTTCTCGCTCATTTCGACGATGATGCTGACACGGAGGTCCATACTGACGCTAGTAACGTTGGGCTTGGTGCAGTGCTCGTTCAGCGTCAAGACGACATCGAAAGGGTGATAGCCTACGCCAGCCGCTCTCTATCCCGTGCCGAGGCGAATTATTCCACTACGGAGAAAGAGTGCCTCGCAGTCGTGTGGGCAATCACCAAGTTTCGCCCCTACCTTTATGGTCGTCCCTTCAAGGTAGTGACGGACCACCATGCCCTCTGCTGGTTGGCAAGCCTGCGCGACCCTTCAGGACGGCTAGCACGGTGGAGCTTGCGGCTGCAGGAATTTGACGTCACCATCGTCCATAAGTCCGGCCGTAAGCATGAAGACGCTGACACACTGTCACGCGCACCCCTTCATGTCGTCAGTCAGGAAGCAGAGGAAGACGAAGGCTTCCTGGGCGCCATTAGCTCATCAGACTTGAGTAAACTGCAGCGGGATGACGCAGAGATTCGTCCGATCATCGATCATTTAGAGGGCCAGGGCACAATCATACCACGTCATTTATCCCGCTCGTTGCCGTCGTTCTGCCTTCGAGAGGGTGTGCTGTACAAGAAGAACGCTCGTTCGAACAACCGTACCTACCTCCTGGTGGTTCCTCGAGACATGCGAGACGACGTCCTCTTCGCTTGCCATGACGAACCCACATCCGGTCATTTGGGCTACTCACGGACACTTGCCAGAGTGAGCGAGAGGTACTATTGGCCAGGACTTTCGGCAAGCGTCAAGAAGTACGTCAAGAGCTGTCGGGAATGTCAGCGTCGAAAGCAACCATCTGTTAAGCCAGCTGGTTTGCTTCAGCCCATTAAAGCACCCTGCACGCCGTTCGACCAAGTCGGCATGGAGATTCTCGGGCCATTCCCCCTATCTGCGGACAGCAACAAATGGGTGATCGTCGCGACCGACTATCTGACACGCTACGCTGAGACGCAGGCGACCCCACGAGCCACGGCTTCTGAGGTAGCACAATTTTTCATGCGCCACATCGTGTTACGACACGGTGCTCCTTCCAGTATAATAACGGACAGAGGGACGGCATTCACGGCGCAGCTTATGGACGAGGTTTTCAAACTGAGCAACACCAGACACCGAAAGACAACTGCGTACCACCCGCAAACCAACGGACTTACCGAGCGACTGAATAAGACCATCGCAGACATGATCTCAATGTACATCGACGTACAGCACAAAACATGGGACCGGATCTTACCTTACGTGACCTTCGCGTATAATACCGCCGTGCAAGAGACCACGTGATTCACGCCATTTCGGCTTCTCTACGGCCGCGAAGTGCAGACCATTCTGGAGTCTATGCTACCGCGTCAAGACGAAGACGAGTTGGAAACTGACACCGATGAATTCGCAGAGCGTGCTGAGGAAGCCCGGCAGCTCGCGCGACTACACATCGGCCAGCAACAGCAGGCAGACGCACGGCGCTATAACATCCGCCACAGTGAAGTATTTTACAACCCCGGAGACCAAGTTTGGGTGTGGACGCCCGTCCGCCGCCGTGGCCTTAGTGTAAAGTTACTGAGCCGGTACTTTGGCCCTTATAAAGTGTTACGTCGCGTCAGTGACGTGAACTACGAAGTGGTTCCGGACTCAACATCGCAGGCACGGAGTAGGACACGACCGAGGTCGGATGTCGTTCATGTGTTGCGCATGAAACCATTTATTGCGCGTTGTTCATAACTTTTTTCTTGCCGTACAGTGTTCTTTGTGTTATTTATTTATTTTTGTGAACTTGCTTCTTTGTTCACTGATTTTTCCTATATTGGCACGCTCGTTCATTTCTATTTTTACTTTATCCGAATTTCCAATTTCTTTTTTTCCACGTGCCTATGTCGTAACATCGTGGTGGTGCTATGTACTTTTCTTTCCCCCTTTTGGGACTTTTTTTTTTCTTTTCGAAAGGGGAGATAATGCCACCCACACGTAGTGGGTCGACTGAAAAAGCGGCTCTACCATCTGGAGGAAAGAAAGAAGATTTTGCGTGTCTCTTCTCGGCTCGAGAGCCAGCCACGACTGACGCATCGTCCTAGAGCTAGCTACCCGGTTGTTCAATATATCCCCCAGTACTTGTGACTCATCGTGACAGACTCTCAAACGGCAGTGAGAAACTTTGCCAACGGCCGCATCTCCCCGGAGGCACTACGTATTCTCAAAGGTGGGTGTCGAACAAGCCCCCAAAATGCATATATTATATGGACACCTGTTCATGCCATCGCGGGGGACAGCAACAACGGGGCTGTACATGACGCAGCTCGAGGGCTCACCGACCGAGCTGCCCTCTCAAGTGCCGCGCCAGCCTCCTCCGGTGATTACGGCATGGCAGACGAGTGGGAGTGGGAAGACAGAATGACCAGATACAATGAAATTACAAAACATTATAAATTACACAGGGGCATATTCCCGCCCCCACACCCAAAATTAACAAAAAGACAGCCCGTCGAATTTATTTATTTATTTATTTATTTATTTATTTATTTATTTATTTATTTATTTATTTATTTATTTATTAGAATACCCTCAGGGCCCGTAGGGCATTACAGAGGGGGTGGGTACAACATTTATAACACACAAGAAAAAAGAGACAAAATAAAGAAACAAGTGTCAGATGCGCAAATCAGGAAGGCAACATAAGTCAACTAAAAATGTATAAGTGATAATTCAAGCACATACAAGACAAAGATAGATAATGGAAACTGCGTATAGCTACAAGCATTGCATGCTGAGAAATTGCAGTCTTGAATAACAAAGGGTCTGTTATTGTTACAACGGAAGAGGGAAGGTGGTTCCAATCGGCGGCTGTTTTCGGTAAGAAGGCTGCTGAAAAGAATTTGGTGCGGCAAAACGGAATGGCAACCTTATGCTGGTGATCAATGCGCGATGAGTGGTATGACGGTTGTGAAATGAGGTCTCGCTTCATTGATGGATTGTGAAAAAATATCTTATGAAAAAAATGCAGTCGCGCCAGTTTCCTCCGGACAGTTAAATTGGGTAGGTCAAGGTTAGATTTCATTTCTGATATGCTAGCAGTACGGGAATAATTAGAACAAATGAACCGAACTGAGCGGTTCTGAACAGATTCTAACGCGTTAATTAAATTTTGCTGCACGGGATCCCATATAGCGGACGCGTACTCAAGCTTTGGGCGAATTAGTGATCGGTATAATAGAATTTTGAGGGACAGCGGAGCGCGAGAAAAGTTGCGGCGTAAGTATCCTAGCGTTCGGTTAGCGTTATTACAGATGTAGGTAACATGCGTGTGCCAAGATAGATTGTTGGTAATGTAAACGCCGAGGTACTTATATGAAGAGACATGCTGGAGGGGAACGGCGTTAATTCTGTAGGTACAGGGGGGAGAAATAGATCGCCGGGTTATTGACATGCATTTAGATTTGTTAGAGTTGAGAGTCATAAGCCATTTATTGCACTAGGTTGAGACAGTGTCAAGGTCTGACTGTAGAAATTGGTTATCATATTCATTGTTTATTTCGCGGTAAATTACACAATCATCTGCAAATAACCTTATAGCGGAGTTAATGCTGTCTGGGAGATCATTAATATATATAAGGAAAAGTAAAGGGCCTAATACGAAACCTTGGGGTACGCCGGATGTTACTTTAGAAAGAGGTGAGTTATAGCCATTAGTTGTTACAAACTGAGTGCGATTAGTCAGAAAGCATTCAATCCATTTAAGAATGTTCGGGTCAATGTTAAGGCACTAATAATGGCGGCAGTTACAAACTAGGACATATCCGAATCCTGTGCTATCGCACAATATCTATCCTGATATATACAAAACGGACAGGTGGAAGCGTTGCGACTCCAGAGCCACTCTGGAGCATATGTTATGGGAATGTAGAGGGATTAGTACTCATAACAAGTATGCGGCCTCCGCGGACAGCCTTCGCGCGCGCTGGGAAGCCGCAATGCTCAGTTCCGCCCTCGAAGACCAAATGTGGGCCGTCCAGCGGGCCGAGGAAGCCGCCAGGATTCAAGGACTCCTGGCCGTAACCTAGGCGGGGCCAATCGCCCACCCCACCTACTCACCAGACTCTTAATAAAGTTCTTTCCTCCTCCTCCTCCACCGAAGTGTTTCATGCCGGGGTCTACCAAGACTCCAGTGGCGTATTTCTGTCACGAAAATGACGTACAAATGCGCACGATTAGAAATAAATAAAAAAAAGTTTTGCAATATGAGTCGAACGAACGACATTACGGGTCTGCGAAAACAGAGGCGGGGTACGCTACCCAATGCGCCACAGCCACCTATAATCTGAAAGCTTTATTTCGTTCTGTTCCTAAATTTACGAGCGGTTCTTCAAGCAACAGTTGTCATTCAGATTATATATAGTCAGTTGATAAAGGAATCTGCGAATGGTCAATAAGGAGTCCTTTAAGTAAGGAAACTTTCGTGACAATGGAACTCGCATAAACTATAAACAATAGTTGTTTGCTGTATAACAGAAAATACGGTGTCGTCAACACTGGTATTTCTGAGCAAGCGGAGTACCGAAGACCAATCCAATTAGATGGAACAGACTTACTTACACGGCCTAAATTATGAAGGTCAACGCCATCATGACATAATACAGACACTCCTATAAGCGCACGGACTGGCATCAACCCGTGGTCTTTGTACCAGCGCACATTTTATAAAGTGAGAGAAGTATTTAAAAAAAAAAGAGAGATAAGCTGATAAATAGTCTGTGTGTAGTTTATAGTTGTCTTTTTTCTCTTACAAGTCCGGCAAAGGTCTTCTCCGGTCTATGGTGGCAGACACAGAGAAGGCAGCCGACTTCGTGCCTGTAGACGTGGTCATCAACACTATGATCATCGTTGCCTGGCACACTGCAATGCACAGGTAAGTCGCCTTCTCTTGTGTGCATGTTAAAGAACACCAGGTGGTCGAAATTTCCGGAGCCCTCTACCCCGGTGTCTCTGATAATCATATGGTGGTTTTGGAATGTAAAAATCCCTCATATAAATCAATCAATCAATTACCCATCAATCAATCGATCGATCGATCGATCAACTTTTTTTGCGTCTCTTTTTGAGCCACACGCACGAGACTGCTCAGTGATGCGTGCCTCTGAAACATCGAATATTATATTCACCCTTCAACCACTAATCAATGTACTTGCGCCTACATGTAGAGGTCTATATAGACTTAGACTATATAGACTGTAGATAATATAGAGGTCTATATAGAAAAATTCAACAGACCTCACGTACTGTGGGAATCGATGATATGCTAAGCACGAATGAGGAAGGTTGATATGTCACTTTAAAATGAGCACAACGTTACGAGGTGGACGTAAATTATGCCGTACATGACTACCGTGCCATGATTATCATGTTTGGAAGTCTCCTTTACCTTCGCCGTCTGTTCACGTCACGTAATACCGAATTTCGTTATGTGGAGCTAGCGAAACGGCCACGAGCACGCTATGAGCGTATATAGCATGTAGTCATACTTTACAAGACGCCGTCATTATTATTATGTTTGGACGTGTCATTTACCTTTGTCGTCTATTCACGTTATGCGATACCAAATTTGGTATATATGGAGCTAGCAAAACGGCCGTGAGCATGACCCGTACATATCAAAATTATCATTTTCAGACGTGTCAGTTGCCTTTGTCGTCTATTCACGTCACGTGATACAAATTTGGTGTATGCTAAGCAAGCGAAAGGACCGCGAGCGCATCATGAACGTGGTATGTTGTCATGTTCTTACATGACACTCATTTCATGATTATCATATTTGCACCAGTCAAATACATTCGTCATCCATTGACGTGTAACACGAAATTTGGCGTAAGTGAAGCTCGTGAAATGGGCACGAGTGTATCATGAGCGCGGCTCGTAGTCATGTTGTTACATGACACGCATCTCATGATTATCATGTTTGAACCAGACATGTATCTTTGTCATCCACGCACGTCCCGATATACCAAATTTGGTATATGTGAAGCTAGCCAAATGACCGCGAGCATATCATGAGCGTGGTATGTCTTCATGACTAGTCATGACTTGAAAATTATAACATTCATGTCATGATTTCCATGTTAGGGTCTGTCAATTATGTTCGCTATGCAGTGATGTCATACCATACCAGTTTTGCAAAACGTCATGTAAACGAAACCACCGCAAGGGCAGAAAGACCATGAAATGTAAATCATGACACTCATGACATACATGTGATGATTTTCAAGTTATGACCAGTCACTTATGCTCGTGATACAGTCACGTTATTCCATACTATTTTTGGTATCAATACCATTATTGAGACGGCAAGGTGAGCTATAAGTCGTAGGTGGATAGATAGATAGATAGATAGATAGATAGATAGATAGATAGATAGATAGATAGATAGATAGATAGATAGATAGATAGATAGATAGATAGATAGATAGATAGATAGATAGATAGATAGATAGATAGATAGATAGATAGATAGATAGATAGATAGATAGATAGATAGATAGATAGATAGATAGATAGATAGGTAGATAGATAGATAGATAGATAGGTAGGTAGGTAGGTAGGTAGGTAGGTAGGTAGGTAGGTAGGTAGGTAGGTAGGTAGGTAGGTAGGTAGGTAGGTAGGTAGGTAGGTAGGTAGGTAGGTAGGTAGGTAGGTAGGTAGGTAGGTAGGTAGGTAGGTAGGTAGGTAGGTAGGTAGGTAGGTAGGTCGATTCAGCGTAAGGATTGCAAAAAATTTAGTATAACACTAACCAGGAACTATTTGCATTTGCACGTAAGTTCATTGATGTAATATGTTTCTAAAGCACTACATAGAGATTTCGTACACATCATAGGCACATGAAGGGATGACGATAATAATAAATTGCGTTTCATCTTCCCAAAAGTGCGCAGATGGTTATGGATGTCTCCGAATTCGTTCTTTTACCATCTGATGTCTTCCTTAATCTAGACCAGCGTTATACGCAGCCAAGTGGACGATAGCTGGATTCGGTATTTTTCATCTGCTCGTATTATCATCTCCCTTATTCTGCTACCAACTGAGCAGCCCAAAACGCTAAAAATATTCGCAAATCTTTTTTTTCCTAAATAATTTGGGCCCAACGAGAAGGAACTAATCGCACGCTTACTTCTGCGGCTCAACACGAAACCCCGATACCCCGCTGCAGGCCGGACAAGGTTGCTGTGTACCACGTGGCGTCGGGCACCCTGCGCAAGCTGACGTGGGGTGACATCGAGACAATCGCGTACCCGCTTCTCCTGTGGCACCCGATGCCGCACGCCGTTCGGCACCCTGGCGGCAGCTTCAAGAAGAGCCGCTTCCTGAACGTGCTCTCCATGTTCTTCGAGCACCGGTGCCCGGCCGTGATCTTCGACGCCTACCTCTGGCTCTCGGGAAGGAAGCCCAAGTGAGTGTCGCTCATCGGGAACGTAATGGCACGGAAGCAAACGCAAGGGACAAGAAAAGCAGGGACGCAGACAAGTGCTTACTTTCGACGAAGCTTTATCGTGAAACGAGACGTATATATATGCAGGCTGTGGTTGTATAGTGACTGACAAAACGAGTAAAGGCAGACACGTGTCAATCACGCGTCAACAGAAAGAACAGTGCATGTATACAAACATGACAAGAGAAAAAAACAAATCGAAAAAAAGAAAAACCCCGAAAAAACCAAGATAACCCTGCTGATGTCCCCGCATGTATGCACCCGCCCCGCGGCTTGCTCGAGCGGAATCATTCCTACCACTTTATCTGAACCACTTCTGCAATGAGGCAGGTGCGTTGATCCTTATGCAAAACAGTCGTGTTATCAAACACCGGATGACAACTGCACTGATTGCAGAGATGAGGCATAAGACCGCCCCTCTTGTTCCGGACGTCATTTGCATGTTCGCAAAGTATGTCGTGTAGGCACCTACTGCCTAGCCCGATCCGCCACTCTTCTGAGTGTCACTCGACTCTGTTGTTCAGTTGTGTGTAAGTAGTTCTTTTGACAATGACCGTGGCTTATATAAGCTCATAAGCACATAAGCTCAAATGGCTCATAAGTGTGCCCACATTTTTAGATAAAAAACTATGGACTTGATACAAAATGATTCACTGGCACGGACTTTCAGTCTGAAAGAACGCGCTGCGTTGTCAACGTATGCAGTACGTGTGGTGAGCATGCAAGTGCGCTTGTGTACGTGTACGCTTCAATATGATAGACGAAGAATGGAGTGATATGTGATCGCGTCAAACAGACAGGCTTATACTGCTACTCGCCTGCTGCTTTGGTTTCGCGAACTGAACGCAAGTAAATGTATGAGGTGCTTGTATTCTTTTGATGCGCGTTTATTAGTTAGATGTCGCTAGACGACGCCAGCTTTGGAAATTATGAATAAGATGGGGAGCCAGGGTGCAGTACATATCTAATTTACACAGTGGGTTCCAGTCACATGGCGCTCACCCCAAATGAGCAAACAACCAACCAGTCAAAGAAACGAACAACCAAACAAGCGAACGAAAGAAGGAACCCCCAAACAATTACGAACATCCAGGCAGACAGAGGTACCGGTGACATGGATATGCGCGGTGGGTTGGCGCTCAACTCTTCAACGCTCATCGTGCTGTGGCGTCGCCATCCGTCTTGAGATAGGTCCTGCCGAAACTTTCTTAAACCTTCCCGACGCAGGATGCTCCGTCTGTTCAACAAGCTGTACAAGGTGATGGTCTCCCTCGAGTACTTCACCACCCACGAGTGGCGATTCCACTGCGGAAACCTGCTGGCGCTACTGCAGGAGGTGTCGCCCGCCGATCGAAAGGTACGTGTACTGGCCCCAAAACGTGGCATTCAGTTAGTGCACGTGCTTTTGCTTCGCACTGAGCAGGCGTGCGCTTGACAACCAACCATTGCTCTGGACGATATCGCTGTTACATATGTAGCTCCCTTTAGGCGCCTTTATTACACTTCGTTGTGGAATAATGACGTGCGTACCTGCTCTCTTTGTTCATTATAGTGTTGTGCGCTTGTTACTTTGTCGCGTGCAATACCATGTCGAGCATTGTTGGGTCATTATAGCTGAACGATGGCAAGATGATGAGCAGCGTTTAGATATTGTATTATCGTTTCACAGCAAAGAAAACGAACACTTTTCTTTGTTGGCTCTTTTTTTTTCGGGGGGGGGGGGTATATGTCAGTTGATGATTAGAATGTGTTGTGCATGCTCGGTGCACCTTTTTGCCGAAAATTGAAATTGCACGTATTTCTTTAAAGCGCACGATATCCCTCCCTCTCCCTCGCTCTTGCCTTATCCACTTATTTATAGCAAAGCTGGCTTTGTTGCATTAGGTATTACTATGCAGCGAAGCCTAACAACATAACGCTTTGTGGGGCTTCACTGCATGCTAACCCTTATGCAACAAAGCCAGCTTTAAGAACACTCGTGCAGAACATTTGTGTCGGGTGTGACGCAGGCATCTCGGGCATGTTGTCGTTATTTTATGAAACTAAGCCTGCCTGCTAGTATTGAATGAAACCCACTCACGATGTGGGCTTCCCCGCTGCAGACGTTCTGCGCGGACCTTCGACTGCTGGATTGGGGTAACTACTTTAAGGATTACGTGGTGGGCACCCGAAAGTTCGTGCTCAAGGAGGACCCTTCCACCGTGCCAGAGGGACGGAACGCTCTGCGCAGGTATTCACTTGCTTGACAGCGGGGCTTAATTTAAAACACATTTTGTTACAAATGTGCGCCAAGTAGCGAATTTCGCGTGGCTTCCTTTTTTATTTTAGAGAGCTTTAGTTGCGAGGCACCAAAGTGGCTTACGAACGGAATTGTCCTTGGATGCGGCTGGGCATCCAAGTGCAAGGGCAAAGAGTGTGTACGAAGCTGGCTGGACACTAAAACTCTCAATTCCATTTTTCCGACGCACACCGTTAAGTTAAATCATAGGCGTTTTGCCCAAAACTGACACCAAGTCCAGTTGCTGTGATTGTAGTAAATTCCTTAAATCAATTGATAGCAATAACTTTGACTGTACACTACACAAAGCTTCTAATGTGCATGACCTATAGTTTTGAAAACGCTCGTGCGAACACTATTTCAGATGACTGCTTGCAGCTGAAGAGATGCAAAAAAGAAATAGTGAGTTAAGCTTGACAATTGTATTTGGAACTATGCAATTGGGACTGATTGAGCAATTGATTCGGTTATTGCCTGATAGGTCCGCAAGGACAAAATAATCGTTCGCGTAGAAGCTTTGCTGTTTTGATTTCTGCTATCTGCACATTGCATGGGGTTCACCAACATTGTGCCCATTTTGTTACGAATACTTATATTTGTTTGCGTAAAAAATACCCCCCGCTCAAAAAAAATGAAACAGCTTGTTGAATACTGTGAAGTTTTCTTGCACAAAAGTAAAATGGAACGTGGAGTGTGTGGGGGCACATACAGAGAAGCGCCAATGGCGTCACCTGTGCAACGTGGTTTTGCTGCCAAATTAAAGGATCCGAGTGTGGCTTTGATCTCGTTCATGAATATTCTGCCGCCGATGCGACACGAATGAATGATAGCAACGTTTTGAGCAGAGCGGTGCTTCCACTGTTTCAGTAGGACTACGCACAGAGAAAAAAATAGAGAGGAGAGAAAGATGGGTAATACAAAAGACACAGCCACGCCACGGAACCTGTTTATATACTGAAACAATATAGACTGCGCATTGCGTACTTGGAATAGACAAAACACCAGTTATGAGTTAAATTGTCGCTGAGGACCTTCACGGGTCCTCACCGACAAAGCGCTGATCTCCTTGTCGAAGGCATTTTTTGAAACGTTACTGCTAATATTTTTGTCCCCTGTACATGTTCAGGGGCAAAATAAATTTAGTTGAAAGTTTGTGCTTGATGTGGCTTGTCTGTCATTCGTCTTCATCTCTCTCTCTCTCTCTCTCTGTATATATATATATATATATATATATATATATATATATATATCTATATATATATATATATATATATATATATATATATATATATATATATATATATATATATCTATCTATATATATATATATATATATATATATATATATATATATATATATATATATATATATATATATATATATATATATATATATATATATATATATATATATATATATATATATATATATATATATATATATATATATATATATATATATATATATATATCTTTGCGTATTCGTACTGAAGCAACACAACGTTCACGGTGCCAGCATAAAAGTCAAAACTGACTTATTGCTTTGTTTATACAGTCCTTCAGTTGCGTCTCTCCATTTTTCTTTTTTTTTTTTTGCGCAGGCTGTACATCTACCAGCAGCTGCTGTACGCCGCGCTCATCGCCCTCGCCTGGCGGCTCATCATGCTCAAGTCCAAGTCTGCGTGCCGCCTCTGGCAAGGCCTCGTCTCGCTCTTCCTGCCCCTGCTAAGCCTCGTGTCGTCCGCCTTGGGGCTGCCGTACCCGGAAGACGCGTCGCCACACCCCGCACCTACCAGCGTCAGGCCGTAGAACGTTAGCCTTACGTTGAAGCGCCCCTACAAACCACTCGGCGTTCAAAGACGCTCTTTTTTTTTTCAGCCTTTGCTGACTCTTCTTACAGGCACTCTCTTTCCTCGCCACTTGTTGATTCGTAAATCACATAGACGTGTGAGTGCTAAGCGTCGAGCCTGTCAGGATTTCGCACTTTTCTTCTACACGTTGGTGTCTCTGCTTGCGTAGTCGAAAACGAACAAAGTGAGGTGAAATCTGTCGAGTCAGTGCGACAGACACGAGAGTCAAGGCGGAACGGTCGCAAGACTGCACGGGAAAGCAGGGTAAGGCACAATTCAAAACTGGTACGCCCCGTGTAAGGACCAATCGAGAGCTTACTTCCTCACGATCGTCCCGCGGACAAACTGCTGGCGTCACGAATTGTGCCCGAAACGCGGAAAACGCCAGGAGGGAAAGCGTACTCGTTTTCTGTACTTTCAAAGCTAGTTTAGAGGTCCTTTAAACTTATTTGGCTTAAGCATTCGGGACTGGTCGAAGAGCGATGGGGGAACAAACACACAACGCAATAACTGTTAACGTTTTATTTGTTTCCTCGCTTACTCAATGCAATCGTGGAGGGTACAGTCATCCACACAACTAAGAATAACGCGTTCTCTCCTATAAGTTTACGCGGGGTTTTTGCGAAGGGCCCAAAGGTAAGAAATGGTGGCAGAAGAGATGAATTATTATAGCGGACAAAGGAAGACGCTCAAGCCATAACCGAGGAGGACACGGCAGCAGAAAAGGAACCGAGAATGAACAGTCACGTGTCACTACTGAGCTCTAAAGTCGTAAGCAAATAATAATGAAGACGTATGCGCATGCATGGCAAAATGGCCCTTAGTTCGTCATTGGCGTACAGGAGATGTCGAGTGTGCCCGTACAGAAAGTTACAGCTGTGTCCGGGGCGTCATACTGCAGCAAATATATCTCATGCGTTATTTTTTTTTTTTCAAGCATCGAATTACTTGTTCTTCTTTAGTCACTCCTTCATTGCCAGTTCCCGACGTCGCGGATAATATCAATAAGCCGGCAGCATCTCCGCAATGTTATTCGTGACAGTCACATACATTTCTAGTCACAACGCAATTTTATATTTCGTAAAGGAGACAACCGTACCGTGTACGCGAAACAATTTACATTGAGCAGACGCACCTTGGTGCCAATGTGGTACATCGGGGCGTTTTCATTTAAGCGTGTTGCTCAGCTAACCTACCACGATGTGTCGTTGTACGTGTTCCTTCCGTGTTCCCTGTTCGGCCACTGTTCACTTCAAACGTCTACGCTTCCGTGAACCTCTGCACTGTTTCTTTTCTGTTAGCTTGTTTTCTCTGTAGTTTTGTCTGATGCTCACAGCAAATATATCGAGGTACGTCGCTGAAGAAGAGAAAAAAAAAAACACAACAGGCTTAACAACGGAAACTTCAACGATCAATCACTGAGGGCAACGTACGTTACGATAGTTAACAGTAGCGATCATTGGGGTTCGTTCTGAAAGAATCAAGGTAATCATTCATTACAGGAAGTGGTTTTTGGCTTTCCGATCTACGACTCCCATTACCTTTCGGTTTGGACGTAATTTTCACGCCACATTTTTCTGAAAGTTATTGCATATTAGAATACAACCATCAATGTACAAATTCGGGTAACTTCCTTTTTGTTGTTGTTTTGCGCATGCGTTTTCGCTAAGCTGCAGGCTATGGGCAATAACACGCAGTATTGGTGGTCTTGAAAAACGAAGGTTAAGGCGATTTTTTATTTCCGAGAGATATATACTATACAGGCCCACTACTACAGGGAAGTCAACAAGTATAAAAACTGAGGCCTTGATAACTCAGTGCGTACGTCTGATGAAAAAACGGGACCATCGAATGGAATCAACAAACAAAGAAACGCGGCAAACACACCCGTGTGTTTCTTCATATAACGTTCTATCCCTACAATGTCAAAAAAAAGACAAAAATGAACTACTGATCTAATTGAAGCCATCTGATGAATTTTGTAATAAATTCAAACTCTTTCAGCTCTCTTTTCTTCCTGTTGTATACATGTGTGTTGTTTAGAACATGTAGTATATGTTGCGTTGCACGACTGTAGGCCTGTTGTATTGTATTTGTATGCATATCTCATTAAAATCTTCAACTGCTAACTACGTCAATGTTTTTGTTTCTTCTGCACACTGTCTCTTAATGTTTTTTTATGCATCGTTCTTAATGAACGCTTATACCAGCTAGGGGCTGTGGTGGTGTGTGCGTACGGAGGCTAATAGAAATAACGTTGGTCTCGATTTGATTGGACCTGGTGTATCCACTTGAACTCCCGCGAGAGCTTTTAGTGATTTAAACGACGACAGTATTTCTTCGGGACCTTCGACGCAAAAATTTTGGTCTGTCTGTCTGTCTGTCTGTCTGTCTGTCTGTCTGTCTGTCTGTCTGTCTGTCTGTCTGTCTGTCTGTCTGACTCTGTCTGTCTGTCTGTCTGTCTGACTGCCTGCCTGCCTGCCTGCCTGCCTGCCTGCCTGCCTGTCTGTCTGTCTGTCTGTCTGTCTGTCTGTCTGTCTGTCTGTCTGTCTGTCTGTCTGTCTGTCTGTCTGTCTGTCCACTCTTAACGGCAGCGGGTACTTAAAACGGCCGACCCCATCTGCGGCGCCCATCAACGTTGATCAAGCTTCAGCGTTAATACTTGTCCAATTGTCTATTCAAAAGCAATTATTGCGCATGTCTGGGGCACCATAACAACACGTATATATTCTGCATGCGCGTATTTTACTAGAAAAGGCATACATAAGTAATTTTAAGGACTGTGGCGCTTTTCACGCTGCGCTGACCATGCAACGCTTGCATGAAAAGGCAAGTGTTTCCAACGCTTTGCTAAGACGAGACGGTGGTGGCACCTACTCGTCGTCTTGCGTTCTACACAAAGCGCGTGGCTCTGAGACGGGCGCGCACACCCGTCTCAGAGCCACGCGCTTTGTTTTCTAAGAAAACTGCCATAGATGACGCTCACATGTGGCGTGACTTGATGCGTTCGTTCACCTCCGCTGCACGCTCGAGGCACTCTAATGCAGCGCCTCCAGAATACCATTCACCGATTATTTTCTTGCGCAGAACATCAAATAAATGTTTTGTTCACTCTCTCCACACGCAAGACTATCGTCTTTCGACGACATTTGCAGATTAACATGCAGATACGGGGCCAATTTTTAAATAGGTAGCCCTCATCATGACGTTACCTGCTGACGTATTTATCACATGCCACGGCGAACACATTTAAAAACTCGTTGCGTGTTGCAGTTCTATTCCTACAGCTCTCTTAGAACAACTATAGAGATGCCTCCCAGAGAGGCGACCACCATGTTTCCTGCTTTCATATGAACGCTTTGCAAATGTTGGCTGTGTTTAAAAAATGTATTCTCATGGACAGTGAACATCAATTACAATCCAACAATACACTGCAACGGAACACAACTTCCACAGACACACCAAAAAAATGTTTAACGATTCTAAGTACTTGGTACATGTTTACAGTGAACCTTCGGCCAACGTCACGTGTACGATGTGCGCCGCCTAATCAAGTACAAAACCTCGTAATCAGTTATAGTCATCCTCTAAGAGGATCAGGCTCAAAATAAGGCCCAGTGAATATGTTGGGGGGGGGGAAGGGGTTACAAATAATATTTAATGATTCCAAGTACTTGGTACTTAGTGTGTTTAGAAAAAGTGGTTAACGATTTAGAGAACTAGGTAATCTACTATGGGAGAGAATAGAGCCGTCCCGTAGGCCTTCACAACATGCGGCATTATGTGTTTAGAAAAAATTTATTGCCACAAACGTCAATAACACTCAACAGAACATTTCCGTCTTAGACATACTCTAACGATGATGACAAGACAGACGTCATTTACATGAACATGGATATGAGATGACGTTGAAAAAACATGTACATTCGATGGTTCACTCAAACACAACCACAAAATACTTCAAGGTAAACAAGAGACAAATAAAACATAAATATGTGCATTTTGCATATTTACATGTTGGCATGCCATTTTTGCCGGCACATCGACAGTTCAGCCTACCAATACCAGGCCGGCCGAAAGACAAGTTTCACTCGTCCGTCATAGACCGACACAAAAGGGCAAGACCAGTGCCGAAGAAATTCCTCTTCACCGAGGAAGAAGAGCTCCTCCGACAAAACAGACAGCAGCTCCGAGTACAATCGTTCTAGGATCGGGTAGAGCGCGCGGCGGCGGCGGCCCGCTGCAACCGCCTCGCAGCGGTTGCGCCAGAGGCAGAAAGCGCCGGCAACAATGAGAAGACAAGCGAAGCGGCCTCGCGAACAACGCCCAGAAGAAACGAAGCGATTTACTCTGAGGCAGGGAAATCCAGCATGTACGGCTCTCCAAAAAACGCGAGCAATGATGCAATGCCTCAGAAAATGCTGATTTGTTTCCCGAAGGGAGCAGTTCGGACATGTTGCTGACTGGACTATTCTCCACCTTTCGAGGCGGTCGAGAGTGGGAAGTACACCCCATCCCAGGCGCCACATGAAGTCCCGAAGGTGTCCAGGCAGAAAAGAAGCCGTTAAGGAGCTCCAAGACACCCGTCTAGAGCGAGCACGGCGGGCTGGCGGGACCAACGGAAGCAACAAAGCAGCAGTTGTCTCAACTATGTGGTTGTTCAAAACATCTATGCCAGGACAGCTCGACTTGACATGGCGAAAAAAATGCAACAGTTGTTGCATAAAACGCAGGAAGTGTTATTGACTGTGGCCCCCTGTTAAGTTGCACATTAGGCATCAAATGGCGAAGGTGAGTACCCAGAAAGTAATATGCAAGCGTTCGTGCGGGAGATTCCTCCCCTTGCACTAGGCGCAAAAGGAAACGCAGTGCCAGCAGCCGACAGCGTATTGACACTGAACGGAAAGCAAAGCTTCCTTGAGCACGCTGCTGTCCCAGTGCCGCGCGAGAGACCAACTCAGTGCCGCCTGACCAAAAAAAAAGGAACACAAAGCAGACTGTAGTGATCGCACGATACGTAAAGATGGTTGCACGACGTGAGAAAGGTACCAAATGCGACCGCAAAATACAGTCTGCGCAAGGTACCTCCGCTCAAGAAGCGGGAAGTCAAAATCCTGTGCATCCTGAATTTTCAGTCTTACTTCCTCGAGAGCGTTTACCAAACAGATTCGCAAATGCCGTAGTGATTGTATGAAATACCTAAAATACGAAGGGACGCGGCCGGCTGAATGGGAACACCGGCGCTAAGCCTGGAGTTTGGAGAGCCAATGAAGAAATACCGGGATTTGGAGATGTTCAACGCTGCACCTGAAATGTCGCCATACTGGGAAAATACATGCAGGCTGCGTGAAAGGCTATCTTCATCTGAAAGGTACAGGGTTATATCATCAGCGAAAGCTGTGACTTTCACGACACCGCTACCAGGAAGCGCAAGACCCCGGACACGTGAATCCGCGTCAAGAGCACGCAAGTATGGCTCAAGGCTGAGGACAAATAGCACAGGAGACAATGGACAACCCTGACGGACCCCACGTGTTATGGAAAAGGCAGCACTTTCCCAACCATCCAGAACTAGTGTGCTTTTCAGACCAGTGTACGTATTTTTAATCATTTCCACAAACGAATGAGAAAAGCCGAAGGCTGTGAGCACTTTAAAGATATACGCGTGCTCTAGTCGGTCAAACGCTTTTTCCTGGTCCAAAGACACAAGGATACCACGCGCAGATCGCGACAAAGTATAAGCTATGATATCCCGTGTCGTATATGACAAGCTGTGTATTTCTCGTCCAAGCACTGATGAAGTCTGGTGATGACCTATTAGGGTGTTCAACAGACCCCTCAAACGTTGAACGGCTACCGCCGCGAATATCTTATAGTCAACGTTGAGGAGCGTGATAGGTCTCCAATCTTCAGGATTAACAGAGGAAGAATCACCCTTTGGAATAAGCACAATGCGTCCATCTCGAAAACTTGATGGAAAGACACCGTCCTCGTAGCATCGCCGGATTACCGCGGTAATTGTAGCACCAATCTCATCCCAAAATGTCAAGTAAAACTCAACAGGTAAACCGTCTGGCCCTGGGGCCGTTCCACGTTTCATAGATTTCAGTGCCACCTTTACCTCTTCAGCCGACGGAGGGATGTGCAGGCAATCTGCAACTTCTTGAGGAATACGGGGCAAACTTCTAAGCATTGGCGGTGTTTCATCACAGTTAGTCCGCATGGCCGAACACGACATTGCTTCAAAATGCGCCAAGAAAACAGATCGATCACGCGTAGGAAGCCGCTGCGCAGGTGGTATTTGTGCTGTCATAGAGACAGGTGACTGTGATTGCCCAAAAAAGGAATGTCTCGCGTAGCGCAGCACCTCGGGATGTGCACATGGGTTGTGTCTACAGCGCCATGCTGCTGCCGCCAGGGACGAAGCAGCAGTCAAGCGCTGAAAGCGTTCACGCAGTTCACGCTGCCACGCTCGCATCAGAGGAGAAGGCGTCTCGGCGCGCAAAGCAATGCGTAACTTCATCGCGGTATCAGAAAGCTCTTCAGAAACGCGTCGACGAAGCGAACGCCCCTCCACTGCGCAGCGCAGGCGCCACTGTGTTTTAAGCGCATCCCAATCTTCAGGACCAGACGCCGTGAGCGACACACGTATTGCGCGTGACAAATCTGATCTTGAGCGCGCGTCCTGCAGGACGCGAACATCAAGACGCCATGGCTTTTCTGAGAAAGAAAATGGAACTTCGAGCTTTAAGACAATAGGCCGATGATCAGATACGTACACAGGAGAAGGTGGGAAGGACGGAACGCATAAATCAGAGACAAACGCCTCTAACGCTCGTGGGATATAAGCCCGGTCGAGCCTGCTGGAGGATCGTCCACGTCGCCATGTCCAAACAAAGGTATTTCCGTGCACTACATTGTGCGCGTCTAGTAATGAAAAGTGGTGGACAAGGCGGCGAAGCTCGCGTGAATTCCAAGCAGACCGGCCCCAGCCAGGACCTTGTACATCGGTTCGCGTATTTAGAACGCAGTTGAAGTCGCCAATCAAAATGACGTCACGACCGTCAAGAAAAAACATGCGGCATTATAGAGAACCTTCGACCAACGTCACGTGTACGATTTGCGCCGCCTAATGAAGTACAAAACTTCGTAATCAGTTATATTCATCCTCTAAGAGGATCAGGCTCTTGACATGATGCTTTGTGAATTTCGCGCACGCATGATGCGCATCATTCCTTGTGGTTAGAGCAATCAGAAGGCTTTTAAATAGCGCCAAAAACTGATAATGTATATGTTTGACTGGTAGCTGTATTGTGTTGTAATAGTGCTAAAGCTAACTGTGAAAGTTGAAGGTCGGGTGGAATAGCACAAAACATAAAAAAATGGCAGCATATCCACGGAGTGAATGATGGAGAGCGGGTCGAAGCATCCGTCCGTCCATTCGTTCTTGCTTCCGTCCGTCCATGCACCCTTTTGTGTGACCGTCCGTGCGTCCATTCGCCCGTCCGTGCGTGCGTCTGTTCGTGCGTCCGCACGTCCATCTGTGCGTCCGTCTCTGAGTTCGTCCATGCATCCACCCCTGCGTCCGTCCATGCGTCCATCCGTCGGTGCAGCCATCCATGAGTCCGTCCATGCATCTGTCTGTGTGTCAGTTCGTCCATCTATTCAACACTCCAAGTACCACCATCTCGCATCTTTTCATCATATATTCCCGATATAGAAGCACCGCCATCCAGCGGACATTCCAAGGACTAAACGAGAGGTGGCACACGCACACTTTCTTACGGCTTGCGCTTCGTGTCTACTTCCCACCTTTAACCACCTCGACTTCATGGTATATACTAGTTCACGGTATTCATGGCACTGCGGCCCAACGCTCGCCAAACCTTTCTAATACCAAGGAGGTTACGCCCGGCGAGTATAACGTAGCAACCCTTTCTTGTCAGATGTTTCTCAATCTACATGCCAATGGCTGCTAATGGGGAATAAGAGACAGGAGAATTCGGCTTTTACTTTCTTACGGCTTGCGCTTCGTATCTACTTCCCACCTTTAACCACCTCGAGTTCATGGTATATACTAGTTCATTGTATTCATGGCGCTGCGGTTCAACGCTCGCTAAACCTTTCTAAAACTAAGGAGCTTACACCCAGCGAGTATAACGTAGCAACCCTTTCTTGTAAGATAGTGCTCAATGTACATGCCAATGGCTGCTAATGGGGAATGAAAGACAGGAGAATTCGGCTTCTAGGTAACGCGCACGCTACGAATTATTTATTGTTCTACAACACACAGAAGAAATCTCCCACCGGCACCACCTTGCAGGTCAAAACGTAAGACTGGTTACACACTACGGCTACGACTATGATTACGAGGGATGAACGGGTGCCGCTACAAGGAGCTTCGCCCCTAAAATTTTTATAAAAAGCTGTGTTTACATACGTACACGAAATACAACAAGGCGACAATCTACGGTCGAAAACTGTTAACTGCAATGTCTGCGTACAATTTATCATACATTATTAACCACTTTATGAGGGTCGGTTGGTTACTGCTTACAGGAGAGTTTTATTACTAAAACACCTTCTCGCGCAGTGGCCTAACTTGATAGCTAGACGTACTCTCACAAACAGCAGAGTACATTTATCGCACCCATACTCTGACCGCGTACTGACAGCGCATTCTACAAAATTTTTATTTGACACAAACCTCAGAAACTGTTTGTAATAAGCATTCATGATTCTCTTCATTATGTTATGAAAGTGAAGGATATATTTCGCTATTATTTTGTCTGCAAGTGCACGAAAAATGGTTGTTCATTGTTCTAACTATTTTTATTCTGGGTTACCACCCTATACGCCTTTGACTCTGGCTATGAATATATTATTTGTACGTTGCCGATAACCTGTCAAACATTCGCGCCCAAAATGAGTTGTAAAATTACCGTGCTCAAAGCGGGGCCAACACTGCCTAGGGGCACCTTTATGGTGAAAATTAGCGAAATAGTCGATGTTTCTATCACTGGTACTCTATGACTCTAAACCAAATTGACGTTCTCCATGGTCACAGTTGAGACTTAGAGCCCCTTCAAGCATGGCTACGTGTAGCGACTCATATTGGGCGCGGCTCCACACAGGGCCCCAGGTTTTCTTTTCTCTTTCTTAAAGACGATCAATATCCATACTTAAACGCAGAAAGTTTGTTCTGTCTGTCTGTCTGTCTGTCTGTCTGTCTGTCTGTCTGTCTGTCTGTCTGTCTGTCTGTCTGTCTGTCTGTCTGTCTGTCTGTCTGTCTGTCTGTCTGTCTGTCACAAAATTTAATCACCCAGCCAATGTTCAGGCACTTGCTGAAACGCCCAGCCATCTTAAACTGGTGGCTGTGTACTTGGGACATTGTCGATCAAAAAGCAAAGATTACGCATATCTGAGGTGCAACATCAATACATTAAGTATTAGGCGATGTGTTCTTGTACTATAAACTACATACATACGCTAGTTCTAAATACGCTAGTGTTTCTTACGAAGCGCTGAAAATGCGACGCAGGTACAAAAAAGCACTCTGTCGGCGATATGGGGCTGCCATCTGGCAGTGGCCGTGGGCTCTGCACAAGCTAATGTTTCCCGATGACGCCGCCAGATGGTCTCTATATCTGACGCAGCGCCTTCGGACAGAAGGCTATCGTCTTTCGACGACATTCGCAGCAGAACGTGCAGATACAGGGCAAATGTTTCCTTTTGATTTCTCTGTTAACTCAATGTCATTTGCTCGGTGTTGAATACCTGTCTCTAATTCAGCCTGGGTTCCAATGTTTTTGCATCTAAACAAAAAAAAACTCTTCAACGCATTCATGATTACCATCACATGGAGGTGCACGAGATAGAACGCGCACCGGAGGACGTTGTTCCAGGTCAATTTTGCGCTTACGACAATAGCAAGCACGGCGAGGCCCTTGGGGACATTATGCAGGAGTCTTAGGGGGTACCAACTAGAACCTCGTCACTACGTGAAGAAGATGACGGCGTCCTTAAAACCCTCGTGTCTAAGTTCGAAGCGGTCACGATGGTGACACCACCTATAGCTTCGACAGACGTCCAAAGTGAGCACCTCGGAAGAAGAATCTGCAGAGAAGGTGAGGTGATCATCGCAATCTGGCACTCAGGCTTGCGTGTATGCAATTAGAAGACTAATAATAGAAAGACGTTGACTGCGGACGTATATGTGACTGTCGTCGCGCGAAACATTGGGCACAAAAACGCGCTAATGCTTTTATGCCAAAGAGTATGTGGAAGGTAGAGCAAGTGACTGAATTTGTTACAGTAGCCAGTCGCGCCGATATCGACATAAGGGAAGGGAAGCGGCCTACATAGGACAGTATTATGTTTCGTAGTTGCCGTTCGTGTTCATATAGTTTTTGTTTGTAGCTCATCAATTGCTATAAAACTTTGAACACCATAACCTTCAGTTTGTATCCTCGCGCTCTTTTCAGGAGGACAGTCCATGGGAAACCGAGGCCCCGTACCGAGGACAGTACAGCAAGGTTTTCTCACTGAGATGTCACATATTCACAATGTATGGATGTAAGTAGGGTAAAAACAGCTGCATGCTTATTGCAAGAACCAGTGGTCAGGATTACCATGATGAAGATATGTGCAGATAGGGTCTTAGCGCGAATGTACTGCTGCTTGGTCACCTATACGCGACGCTATCCATGTAGAAAGCGACACGCGAATTCTAATTGGAGACCATTATACTTTCTTCTGAAAAGTCGTGGGGCCCAAAACAGAAACATTTCTTTCTTAGAGTGTAAGATATAACTCAAAGAATGTTCCTATATACCTGCGTAAATAGATTTAGTTCTCTTTCGTGTCCTTCTCTGCACCAGCCACAACATCACTTGTAATTGCAGAATTCGTTCACAGTCCTGGTTATGTTGATAACGAGCTTGTCTCGCGAGAATCGCTCGACTGTACGTGTGGTGCAGCGTTTGCCGCCGTGCTGCCCAACACGTCCGTGGAGGCCGAACAGCTGGGCATGTTACTGAATGGAGAGCGAAATATTTGTTAATGAGCTTATCCCTCCCGTCAATTACTAGCGTTGCTTCCGTAAGCTTCTTCGATGGTCTCAGTGTAATATCTACAGCTACACATTCCATGACTCAATCTCAACGCGGAAGAAAGAACACAATGAATCATTGGTGAGTATCACCACGTCTGCATCACTGGTTACTAACCACTGCCAATGAAGAAATTTTATTCCTTTGGCGAAATGGGAAACAGAGCAGCAAGCTGACTCACTTATAATAATATCTGTAAAGTGTTGTAGCCTCGAATTTATTGCGCATGCAACAATATTTTTCTGATTATAACTACAGTGTCGTTAAGAAAATACCGAGCACACCAAGAGTCCCGTAAGGGACATAAGTATCTCCTGCCGTATAATTGACATGCTAATATGCTGTGCTTCCCCGCTAGTTCAGGAATTCTTCTGCCAACTAGATATACATTCGGCCGAAATAGTTTGCGGGACGATAGTCCCAGTACAAATGCTAATTTTTGCATTGTTGGTGCATGAGGCTTCTAATCTAACTCGAATAAGTGTATGTGTCACCAGAACTACTACTGGCTGGTCCGTTTTATTAGAAGCTTTGTTGCCAGACAAAAAGGCAATATGTCTTCCCATGTACAGCATGCCTTTTTTAGAGGCGAAGCTCCTTATGCCATGGGTCATGCGTCCATGATGTATGTAGTAGTATAGTATCCACCACTCGTTTAGTCCTTGGAATGTCTGCTGGTTGGTGGTACTTCTATATGATGAATATATGATGAAAAAAGTGAATAGCGGTACTTGGAGTGTTCAGTAGATGAACGGATGGACGCACGAACATACAGACGTACAAGTAGACACGCGGATAGAGGGACGCGCGTACGGACATACAAATAGATGCACGGACGGACGAATGAACGCACAGACGGACGGACGGATGGACGAACGCAGATGCGGACTGACGCACGGACGCACGGACGCACGAACGAATGGATGGACGGACGCACAGACGGGCGGCCCCCAGGCGGACGGATAGATGGTGGCCCGGACGGATGCACGGAACGACGGAAGAACGAATGGGTGGAGGGAAGCGCGGACGGACTGATGAACGCTCCACCCCACTCATCGTCATTCACTCTGTGGATATGCTGTGATTTTTTCCTGTTTTTCTTCTAACATGTACTGGGAAGCCGCATGATGCAACAGGTGTGGCGTGTGCTGCACGGAAGGGGCGTTGTTTTTGCCGGCGGTCCGGAAAAATTTCACACACTGCAATCTTCTGCTGGAGGGTGTACGTACATATACCACCGCGCGAAAGCGTTATTCAGTAAATAGCTTTGGTCCGTGCAACGAATTTATTCCCGTGCTTTACTTTCCACTTCCTTTGGTTTTAACACAACAATATCATCCTGCTTAGATTGCTCAACTTGACTGGGGCAACATTGACGACCTTCAAACTAGTGTATAAAGTCTGCGCTTAGCCCCGCCGCGGTGGTCTAGTGGCTAAGGTACTCGGCTGCTGGCCCGCAGGGCGCGGGTTCGAATCCCGGCTGCGGCGGCTGCATTTCCGATGGAGGCGGAAATGTTGTAGGCCCGTGTGCTCAGATTTGGGTGCACGTTAAAGAACCCCAGGTGGTCTAAATTTCCGGAGCCCTCCACTACGGCGTCTCTCATAATCATATAGTGGTTTTGGGACGTTAAACCCCACCTATCAATCAAAGTCTGCGCTTAAACCTATTCACAGTATGCATTACCAGTAAGCCCAAGCCAACGTAAAATGTGAAAAGGGTTCTGTATTATCGTTTGATGCTTGGACAGCGTTGAGCTCTCCCATAGTAGAGTACCGAGTACTGCAAATCGTTAACCACTTTTTCTAAACACACAAGAAGTTTATCCAGGGGCTGCTCACCCATAATAGTGTACCTAATACACTACATTTAACCAATTTTTTCTATTCCCACAAGCCCATGGAACGACTTTAGGCTCTCGCACAGTAGAGTACTAAGTACTCAAAATCTTTAACCACTTTTTCTAAACGCAGAGTATCAAGTACCCTAAATCATTAAGAAAATTTTCTAAGCACAATTGTTCTGAACATTTTGCGTAGATATATTTTAAGACAATGGCGCATAGCGCGGCTTCTGCTGACAAACTTCTAGCTGCAGCCTTTTGCTATGTAGGCTGAATAGGTAAAATTACGCATCGCACGGCCACGGTGGACCTCGCCGTGCGCATGCAGTGTCTGCCTGCCGAAAACGTTTCCACACCTCCACTCACAGTCTGCTTGAACAACTCGCTCAACCATCAGCCGTGTCTGTGTCCGCAAGTGTCGACGGTCGATTCTGGCAGCAGCAGACCGCAAGATAGCCCCGACTATTCCTCTTCTCAGGCGCTGGACTGTTCGCTGAAATGCGGATGCTTCTTGGATCTCCAGGAGGGTGATTACGCGTCCGAGGCGTCACCACGCCGCGAACCAGTGTCTCGTAGACGACCGCATATTTCTCGATGCGGACAAAGTTATTTCGTGGTGGTTGATAAGGAGATGCACCTGGCCATTCTGTGTGACGAGGGGCCGTCTACACCATCCACGCACCGCGGTTGCGACGCGGAAGGAACGCTATTGAGCCGAACAACTGATCGGACATCCTGCGGTTGCTCCGCAAGGCCGTCATCTGGAACTACCTGCTTTTGCGGCTGCTGACCATCGTGCTCTGCGGTGTCGTCGTCACCTTCACCGACGTGGTCGCACACTTAGTGCTGGATGTGGATGAGCCGACACCTCTATTGTTCCGAGCGATTGCCGCGGACACAAAGAAGCTGTGGGGCACGGCGGACTGGGACGCTGCCTCTTTGGACACGGGCCAACTTGACCACTAGAAGATTCCCGAAGGAGGCACGTTCATCGACTTTGCGCCGGCTTGAACGTAATTGACGTGGTGGCCATTTGTTGCTGTGCATGCCGCAGCGTGAGGCTCCGTGCCAGCGCCTGCTAGCCGAGCCCGTTCCGCAAGCGGCGCACCTGCTTCTACAAGGCGCTCGCCACAGAATACCAACCAGACCTAGACGCAGCGAGCCTGCGTCGGGGGCTCGCTGAGTGGCGCCATCTGGGTATTCACCACTCAGGCTGTGCCTCTTGGAAGCAGTGCCACAACTGCTGGCTGTCACATCGGCCATAGGTGCGAGAGCTTGCGCTCACCTCTGCGTCTGGCTCACGTTTTGGGTCATTCAAAGAAATCTGTGAAACGCGGTAAGACGTATGGCAATCCTTGCGAGCACTCTACTTATTGGGTGATTCTTGTGAATTTACAAGACTGACAGCATATACGTAGGAAAGATATACGAGAGACTTTAGCGCAACGTCGAGATCTCTAACATGCTGAAGTGTGTTAATTCGAGAACTATTGGAATAGTTCTCTTGCCCCCAGTTACTTACTAAGCGTTTGATATGCATCAGACTTCAAGGTTAGGGCAACTGACGCGGAATGCATGAATTGCTCTATCACTGCTTTACTTTATCAAGTGGGTCGCAACTATGTTTAACACACACACACGTGTTACTCAACAAGCAAGTAATAAAGAAATTGGCGGTATGCCGTTTTTACGCACCCTGCCGCACGCCCTCTCGCTGCTCTGCGCCTTCTTGGCGACTGAGCGTCAGGACGTCTCAAGCAAAGATGAAAATTCATTGTCATTGTTGATCGCACTTATAGCTTGTGCTATAGACGTAACGCGTGGGAACGCGCTGCGAGGAAATGAGGCCTCGTTGTCACGATAAAGAAGTGTGTCTTAACAATGACTCGATCACTGAACGCCTTCGTTTACGGTCGAATCTGTAGTACTATTACTCTTTTTTAATTTTTATATATTATGTATCCTATCTCACCTGCCAATCACTTGGGACAGATTTCAACCTACCATTCACCGCAAGTATGCAGATTAACATTTTGTGCTGCCATTACCTCTGTCGCAGGTTTTCGGTGGCGAGCTTGTTCACACGTTCCCCCCTGAGTGACCCGTGCAACTGCTAGGCCTTAGAAACGCGGCGAGTGCCTTCGTCCTGAGCCTGTTCACTCGGTTGCTCGCCTACGGCCTGATGCCGTTGCACTAGGCCCTTCTGCCCGTCGAGGCAGCGCAGGGCCTCAGCGTAGGCCTCTACTCCAGGACCACCTTCAAGCTCGCCATCGGAGACTCGTCGCACTACAAGGAGCGGCGCCATGCTGCAGGTCCTCTCCACTATTTATCAGCGGATTCGGTGAGCATCCTCTTGCATAGAGAGAGTAGAAAGTGAAATACTGTCGCCCTACGGTATGGTAGCTTGAGCAAATACACAAATCGCCTGCGTGATCATCGGAAAATAAGGGCTTCTGCAATAGGGAGAAAAGTTTTGTGTAGTCGTTCCAGTGCAGGGCCGACGGCTTTACGACATGGTCATGCTGCTCATCAGTATGCGAACTATAGCGTACACACACGCACGTTGCCACTTGTAAGAAGGCAGTACTGGTATGCATACGCATTCATATTTTTTGAATGTCTGCTCCTAAATAAAATGACAGTGACTGATTTTTTTTCGTAATTGCGACATCGTTTATTACCAAATTATTTATTTATTAATAAGTATAGGAGAGTACTGCAAATGACTCCTGCTGAATTCCTACAAGAAGGCAGAATGATTGAAGTGGCCTGGCTATCATCTTAATTCGTTCACACAAAAATCACAGCTAAAGCGCATCAGAGAAGTTACGACTGGCGTATATGCATGGTGACCTCGTTGGCGCTGTAACGTGAAGGTCGTTGAAGCTTAGCCTAATATTTATTGAAAATTTATTTTGCTGCCGATGCTACCCGCTCAGTTACGATGGTGGGTTGCGGAGATGCAGAGATGGGCGAAGAGACAATGTTCATAACTGCCAGTCATAAGTACGTTTGGTTTGAGAATCACTCGTCTGAATCTTAAAAAAAAGGAGGAGTAATAAAGAATTAAAGATAAAAGAGAGTGGATTTGATAAACGTCATTTACTTTGCGTGCAGGTGCTTGCTTCAGCGCTTTCATAGCCGGATGTCTTATACCGGTCATGCAGATAGACCAGACGTTCATACTGTTTGATGTCGTGGCCTTCGGGGCCTTCTACGTACAGTTCGGCGTCCTCCATTTCTTCTCCGAGAGAGATTCATTCCATGGTTGGTTGCTGACCACGTGGTCATTCCGCACAGCCACAGACAACGAATGTTCATCGTGATGCAATTGTACATGCGATTTATGTATCGTCTCGAGTTCTTAGCTAACCTAATGAGTTCAAGCTCCGCTTCTACTTGCACGACGTTCAACACCACCCTTGCTTTATCGGCTTTCTTTTTCCCATACTTGAAATTCAAGCCATTGTTAAGACTTACTACTAAAGTCATTAAGCCACAGTACATTAGACATAACAAACCACTAGCAAGCCATTACATGAAAGATGTCGTCATTCTTGGCTCCTTTCACCTGTATTTGATATCGAGGTACGGTGGTGTGTTATTTATGACGAAGATAATAGGTCGATCCTAAAGGCTGTGCGTTGTGACGTCACTTTCATGTCAGTCGCGTGGCTTAAACTGCGTAGCTCTTAGTTCACTCTATTAATGTGTGGATACCTATTGTTTCGTTTTCGTCGTTTCTCGCAATGCGTCGCTTATTTTTATTTCACCTCTTCTCCACAGGCAGGCAAAGACGATGCACTATGGTTACGTTCATTTCTAGTTCATCCAGGGAATCGAGCACATCTACGGCGACGTAGCGTCGTCAATACCGGGCTTTCAAAATGAAAGAAATTAGTAACGTTTTGCGCGCGTATTATCGAGCGTTTCATTTGCGAACACTTGGTATCTGTGCCCCGACATCTCCGCCATAATTCCTGCAGTCGCAAGGAGTGTACGTTATGTCTGTGAATTCAGTATTTTAATTTAAGAATTAAGCTAGTGGGCCGCAGGTAGTGTCGTGAAAATGCATAGACTGGCATTTGCGGCGACGCATCACACGTAAGAAGCAGGCAGGCTTCTCTATGTTAAGCATCCCAAGTCATTCAGGACTTCGGCGATTTGCATATAGTATTGAGGGACTCCGTTCGATAATATTGTATAAGGCTATTCTTCTGATGGTGACTCCCGCATGCGAAACAGATTCGAAACTGCTTGCATTGTTGTATTTGATAGTGTCGTGAGCTGTTTTGATGTGAAAAAAATAAAGAAAGCAGTTGAGCACGGTACAAACGGCGGCTTAGCGTAGTGTGTCTCTCAATTTCAATCATCGCGATCCATCCGTGTTTGGATCAAAGTGTTCTATAATTGCGTGCTTAGAGCACCTGCATGCAGGCGTCTTAATGTTCGCTGGTGTTGGTTGTGGTGTTGCAACAGGCCTGGGCTGCAGTGCAGGATCGCCTGAGCTTGGCGAAACTCGGGATCAGCTCGGGATCTCTCCGAGCTGTGGCGACACCCCGTTTCTCAGAGCGCGGCATTTCATTGGTTATGACAGAACCCGGCATCGCGTCAATGTCGACAAAGTTGGGCGGTGTTTCCAAACCACAGGCATCATCTTTCGTTTGTTTCTCGTTTCACTCAGTGCAGAAGTGCACCCATGCAATAAATTGTTCAGAAACTTCTCGTGATGATACTTTAAGGGGCGAATCTCCTTATGGCGTGACTTGTGCGTCCCTCGTGGGTCGGAACCGCCAGTGGCACATACCCGAAATAGCGGTCCTTACGATTTTGACCTCCAAGGTGGTTCCTGTGAGAGATTTCTTCTGTGCGTTGTTGAACAATAAAAGATAGTGCTCAATGCACATGTTAATGGCTGCTAAGGGGGAATGAGAGACAGGAGCATTCGGCCTTTAGGTAACGCGCACGCTGCGATCCCCATTAGCAGCTATTGGCATGTACATTGAGCACGATCTGACAAGAAAGGGTTGCTACGTTATACTCGCTGGGTGTAACCTCCTTGGTTTTAGAAAGGTTTAGCGAGCGTTGGGCCACATAGCCATGAATAAGCTGAACTAGTATATACCATGAACTCGAGGTGGTTAAAGGTGGGAAGTAGACCCGAAGCGTAAGCGGTAAGAAAGTGTGCATGTGCCACCTCCCGTTTAGTCCTTGAAATGTCCGCTGGATGGCGGTGCTTCTATATGGAGAATATATGATGAAAAGATGCGAGATGGTGGTACTTGGAGTGCTGAATAGATGGACGAACGGACACACAGACAGATGCATGGATGGACGCATGAACGGACGCAGGCGCGGATGCATGGACGAACGCAGGGACGGACGCACGAACAGACACACGCACGGACGGGTGGATGGACGCATGGACGGTTACACAGACGTACGCAGGAACGGACGGAAGCAAGAACGAATGGACGGACGAATGCTTCGCCCCACTCCCCATCATTCACCCCGTGGATATGCGCCATTTTTTTTAAAGGCACGACATGTTTAGGTTTATTTTGATATTTTTCACGCCTGCTATAAGTCTACTATAGAATAATCAACAGGGTGGTCTCCGAGATTCGTTCCGGTCATGGTGCAAGAATACTTCAGGTGAGTGAACGCCGCTTAGCGAGCATTTGGCGGGTAGGGGCCGATTATGTTCTCGTTTGCGGCAGGCTGATAGATGGCTCGCCGGACTGAGGACTGTGGCGGGCTGTTGGCGAATTCCGCAAAGCACACCAGGCACGTGGACGACGGCATAGAGTTTCCGAAAACTAACTAGAGGGCACTCTGGCGCTGCCATCGTTCAGCGACCATGGGAATGATGGGTAGTACACACATTTGCCTAGTCTTCGTACTTGCGGGCAGCGAATCGTACTTGCGGCTTCGTTTATTGCTGGTTACTGTTTTGTTTTGAAAGAAAGAACAAACCCTTTTGAACTTAGTGGCTTGATACAAAATGGTAAGTCTAAAAGAATAAGGTTGTGAAGCGCAAACGGTGAACATTTGCTAATTTATGTTTTCGTGAAAAAAAGAGCTCCAAGCCACACGAGCACACACGAAGCCAGAAACAGGCCAGAAGTTCGAATATTGGACAAATGTGTGTACTACCCATCATTCCCATGCTCGCTGAAGCGCCGTGTGTTGCAGCTCCCATAGACACTAGCGCCAGAGTTCCCTCTAGTGTATATTAAGAAACTCTATGGACGATGGTTTCCAAATCTGAGAAAACAGATTTGGAAACCGTCGTGATAATAACCACGCGACACGCATAAAGTGCCGCCGCGAAAGAGGTGATGATAAGGGAGGAGGTTGACAGTGCAGCGAGGGTGTTGTGGTGACGATAAATGAGCGTTGCTGCTTTCCCACGTACGGGGCTTTGCTACATTAAAAGGGAGAAGGGAAGCCGGGGCAGAGTTTGCAGCGCCATCTCTAGGGCTCATTGCGAAGAAGAACATTATCGGGCACCGGATAGTCCCGGCGTTCACTCACCTAAAGTATTTTTGCACCGTGGTTCCGGTCGAGAGTTTCACAACATCGCGACCACAGCTAAACCTGAGGCCACGTGTTAATCAAGTCATCATCTTCAGTCTGCCCATTCTAGCGCGCTGCCCGGTTGGTGAACGCCTTGGTTGTTTTTGCCGTCCGCTAGCACCCGAGCCGGTGCGGGCGGCTAATTAGCTATTAAGTTGGGGGGTATATTTGGTGAGTTATGTCAGGACATGTTATGAGGTAATTAGGCCAAGTCCTAGTAAGACCGACGTAATTACGCCACATCCTAATAAGACCATGGAAATGAAGCCACGTGAAGCTAGAAACATGCTAACTAAAGCATGCTAATAAAAATGCACTAACTAAACTATGCTAGTTCGTTAATCATTACCACGCTAGGTAAAAGCACGGTAATACCTTAATGATATGATGACACTTATGATCGTACTAATAAGAATTACGTTAAATAGCTCTACACTAATAATTCCTTTGTTAATTACACCAGTGATCATTATTGACGTTTTAATTGAAACCTTATTATTTGGGACAAAACTGTCCATTATTATGTCCCCTAGGTAATTGGTATAATCAAATATAAAACAGAGCTGATGCGGCCCTTACTTCCAAGCAGACAAATTAGATAAGTAGACGACCGAATCGAAAAGCTGGAAGACGTAGATTACCACAGGTCCTCTATGGCTCCAGCCTTGCACATATAGTTCAAGATGACCAAATTGTTTTAGATGCAAAGAAGCTGCTGCTTAGCGTCCACCGCATCAAATGCTTGACAGTCACACAGGCACCTTGACAGCGAGTATGTATCCGAGTTCACGCGTCAATCAGTTTGATTGACAGACGGGCTTGCGGCTGAGATCGGGTCTGCCCACCACATTTGCTTTTGTCGAAAAGCAGTGCTCAGGCCGCAACGCCAGCGAGCGACACGATTCATTTATCAGCTTTATCGCGCACACTATGCTCACTCACACGAAGAAGCAAAAGTTTTACCATCACGTCGCTGCTATCGCATTTGATTTCCCCGCGCTCACGATGACTCCACTCACAGCCGCGTTGCCGCCTAAAGTCCCTGGATATTTTTAAGAAAGTACCGCAATTCTTTTAAGCGAGCAGCCGCGCCACACATACTCCTCTCTCACCTCTCGCCTCTTGGGCCGCGACGAACATCGCGCGTGTTATCAGCGTGACATAGCAATCTTGATAGGAAAGTGGCACGAGCTGGGTTATAGGGCCGGCGCCCGCACAGTGGCTTCGGTAGAGGATATAGATTATGTCGGGACACTTGCAGGGAGAGGAGGGTTGGACACTTTGGGGAGGATATGGAGGAGAGTGTCACTACTTTCTCTATATTACGGGGCTTTATTGCCGTCATGATGCGAGCACCGCTGGTGACAACCTGCCATAACATTTAGGTGCAATGTTTGATAGATGCGAAACGAGAGCAGCACGAGAGTTCTGCGTCTGCACCCTTGCTGCCTTCAAGTGCGCACACTTCCACGCTGCAGGAGAAAACGAAAGAGCCTGCCCGAAAGGGGACAAGCGCCCACGAACACGCCTGCGGGAGGCAGCGTGCTGAGTTGGCAAAAAGATAGCCCGACAATCACGCTGACGTCGCTGAACTGTTACAATATTGACTGAGTGGCGGCCCTAACGTGTTTGCACGCGGTGTTTCCTTGATAACCGCCGCAACGTCCCACATGCGTTTCCAACGCCACGCGCTTTCTTGTAGCAATTCTTTATCAACGCTGCTGTCACGCGCTCCGCACTGCCTTGATGCTACTATGGCCGCCGTGGAGCGAGCTCGGAGCAAACTCGTCTGCCCGAGAAGCTCGCGTCATCCTGCACAGCACCCCTGGTCTGAACGGCCAGCAATTGTTGCGTCTGAGCCTCTCCTGAGTTGTAGTGGTCCGTCACCGAATGTCACAGCCTAGTGTCTCGCAGGGAAACCGTGAGAATACGTTACACGCTCCTACTCGTTGCCGTGGGCCGTTCAGAAAAATTCAAGTGTCACGTGCCTGTGACAACCTTTTTGCAAGCTGCGTACCAGCACTGTTCTTTCCGCCTTACTGAGCCCATCTATCTATCTATCTATCTATCTATCTATCTATCTATCTATCTATCTATCTATCTATCTATCTATCTATCTATCTATCTATCTATCTATCTATCTATCTGTATGTATGTCTGTATGTATGTATGTATGTATGTATGTATGTTATGTATGTATGTATGTATGTATGTATGTATGTATGTATGTATGTATGTATGTATGTATGTATGTATGTATGTATGTATGTATGTATGTATGTATGTATGTATGTATGTATCCCCCTACGTCTCCGTGGTCTCGTTATCACCTCCTGAACTTGGCGTCTACCAAAACTGGTATGGGAGGATAAGAGAATTTATGTGTATAACGGTGTGGTCGCGATGTGAATAACGTGAAAAACCTGTCGCGTAACATCGCCGAACACTTCCCTTCATGCACGTGTCGGCAGTTACCCGCGTACCAGGCACGTGGTGAGTGGCTATGCACCAAAGGTGACTGACACTTCACTTCCACTCAGGAACAGCGAGAACCGACGTGGCAATCTAAATGCGAGAGCGTTACGAAAAAACCGCCATTGCGAGCGTTAACTCGACGAACGCGAAGAATAGGAATCGTGGTATCAGCAGGAATCCAACTCGAACTTTTTCCGTTGGCGTCGGGTACTCTACCCCAGAGCCACGCCGGGACTTCGGGCTGCTTCGGAGAAAGACCAGATGCTGACGTAATGTGGGCCCGATACAGGCCCACGACGCGCCCACAGTTACAAAAACACGCCAAGCCACCTCGTAACGCTTGGCTCAAAAGTCGAAACTGCAGCACAGACAAATAAATCGTCGTATGCATCGCGTGGAAACGGTTCCCATGAGGAGTGGGATCTGCCGAATTTTTCGGTTTGCCTTTTTTCTAGTAATTTATTGTTGCCACTACTTCTACACCCTGGCCACAGGGCAGCAATATGTGTAAAACAATTCGACAGATTCCACGCCTTGTGGGAACCGATTTCGATGTGAGGCAGGGGGGCGAATAATTTGTCTGTGCCGCATTTTCGGGCTTTCAGCCAAGCGTTGTAAGAAGGGCACTGACTGGGTTTTGTAAGTGTAGTATTTTTGCGCACATCATTGGCTTTCCAGTAACATCGACTGGCCTGGCGTTTGAAGGATAGCCTATGGTCTGTGAGCAGAGACGTCGGAATGATCGAGAGCGACCGTGCACCTTTACCACGGGATGATGTGAACGTCATACTTAACTTTTATTATAGTCCTCCTGGGTCAAGCAGCGCTTGAAAAACTAGCGGATGCTTGAATAAGCTTCGCCTTTAAGAGGTCAACGTGATCCAGTCCCCCTTTAGTCTGCTTTAACATTCGTATAATTACGCAGTTAGTACCCCTTGTGTAACGGTAACAATGAGTTGATGTTCACCAAACTGTGGACACTCCTTTAATATACAGCCACGTCGACGACCAGATGTTCCATGCAACTTTTCAATTGGTCCTGTTGCTCGAGCCATCTCGGGGGAGTTTTTATGGTTGTTGCTTAATCTAGGTATTGATAGTGACACCATGTATGAAGTGGAGTGGTGTTTGCAAATGTTGAACTAGCCCTGGTACGTGGAACTGACACCTCAGGGACTAGTGAAATTCCGCCAGTCTCGTAGTGTGCCAAGGCTCTCACCGTAAGACGGAATAGATTTAATTTGTCCCGGGAATGGCAGTTAAGTTCCAACCCGGCGATCAACTGAGCCTATAGTCACAACATCCGAGGACGTGGCCTGAGCTCAAGGCATCCTGGAGTAAGACTGCCTCTCCTGAGCTCTCTTCTTTAAAACATTCATTATCTCTCTCTCACACTCATGGTGCGTTCAGTCACACCGCGCAAAGTGTCTCCAAGCTAGCCAGATAATTTTGCGTAGTTTGGACGAACTTAACGATCCCACTGCCACTACAATCCTGCCATATGGCAGCCATAGAGTTTCCTGAATTTAACTAGAGGGTACTCTGATGCTGCGATCGTTCAGCGACCATAAAAATGATGGGTAGTACACACATTTGTCTAGTCTTCGTACTTGCGGGTGGCGAACCGTACTTGCGGCTTCGTTCATTGCTGGCTACGGTTTCATTTTAAACAAAAGGATAAACCTTTTGAACCTCGTGACCTGATTTGAAAGGGTAAGCTTTAAAGAAATAAGGTAGTGAAGCACTACCTCTGAACATTTGCTAATGTTTTGTTTCGTGAGAAAACAGCTCCAAGCCACCGGAACACACACGGAACCAGAAGCAGGCCAGAAGTACGAAGATTAGACAAATGTGTGTACCCCCATCATTCCCATGCTCGCTGAAGCGCCGTGCGTTGCAGCTCCCGTAGACACTAGCGCCAGAGTTCCCTCTAGGGTATATTAGGAAACTCTATGATGGCAACCATACGCGCACATAAAAGAATGTTTGTTCCTGACGCTCTCGGCACGTTAGTCACACAGTCTGGGAACGGAAAGTGACGCGCTTGCCGATGGAAGAGGGCAACTAGCATGGAAAGCAAGCTGGTAGCTCAGTTCATGTTTGTTGCAAAGGGATGCTACAGTGAAACAATGATTACGCTAGATTGAAAAGTCGAGCTCTGAGAACTGTGGTGGAGTTATTTTCACCACCATAGCTCTATTAGAAGATGAGGAAATCAAGGTAAACGGTTGATATTTAAGTTTTGAGTTTCGGCGAAGAGGAATGCATGTGAACAGAAACATACAGACACTGTTGCTTACGATAATGAAGATGGCGACGGACGACCTTGAACAGCAGAAGACCCTTCAAAGTCTTGTATTAAGGCCACTCTCGCAAGATAATTCTATCAGGCCTTTGACAACATCTCACTGATGATAATTACGCAGCTGAGGCCCCATTAGAAACTTCTTGGCATAATTATTAAGGGGTGAGTTTCTACAAACCTTATAATTCAGCAGGCTAGAAAGAAGTTTCTTGGACCAAGCTTTTCTCTCTTTTTCTTGTTCAAAAAGTGTTCCGTAAGTGATCTTTTTGGCACAGCAATTCGTGACCCGATGTTCTAGTAGGCGTTTGTTTCACCATAGCATTTAGTGTTCCCCTATAGGCATTTATTGTTCGCCTATAGACATTTAAACGTTTCACTCACGACCGCATGGTGCACGTTTAATGAAATACTGGAGGGGCGCATGGAATACTTTCAAGTGATGAATGGTTACCACAAAAATCTGCTACATAGTAGGGCTGTAAGCATTTGAAATTCATGTTCTAGCTTGATCGCCGTACCTGGAGCTTAGTGTGTTTACGTTATATGCCACGTGACGCCGCTGTTGGTTAAACAATGAATGATTGAGACTTCATACAAACGGCTTTACTGGACTGAATTACACTATGTACAAGATGCGCCATCTGGTGCTTGCTGCGGGCTGAGCCCGACGTCGTTTACAGATCAAAATCTGAACGATGCTGCCTCCTTCATTCAGTTTCACTCACACTCACTATCTTTACCGGTTAGTTCCGAGGTAAGAATAAATAAGTTCTTTGAACGGCGTTTGAACAAGCGACGAAGTAAAGATGGGCTGTTGAAATCCCGGTGGCGTGAAGCGTTTGGTCCCTCTTGGCGTCATTTCACGGGGGGCGGTGGAGCTATATTACACTCACACAGGCTAATGCTGATGGTAGAGATTCACAATAAAGGCACGCACACACTTGCACACATGTAGAACAATCATCCACCCAACGCTGCATGAGGACGCCGATTCTTCAGTTTTCCCACCCATCTTTGTGATTCGTGTAGCTTACACCGTTTCGTTATTTTCAACTCGATTTGCTCTGAATACTTCACTTTCTCTTTTTGTTTTCATAATTTTATAAATGTTTCCCTTTTCGTGCTCAAGTATCTTCTATTTCTTTGTTCTCTTCGCGGCGCGCGACATTAACTCGAAGAGATGTCTTCGGCACACGTTGACTAATCGTGGATATCGCAGAGCATTTCCTTTGCCATGGTAACTTTCTTTTCTTCCAATTTACAGGCGAAAGCTTTGCCGCCCTATGGAATTGTACTTGTGATCTTTTTGTAGGCAGTGTTGTACAAGGCGGCAAAGACCAGCCTTCTTGGCTGACCATTTGTCTTCTTAGAAAAAGAAAGACACTAGATCATATACGCAGACCAGGATCACGACTGGCTCTTTTGTGTTCTTGGCATCTTGATTCTGGCCCCAAAGGAGTTGTCCTTAGTTTTCTGGCGTGGAAGGCTTGCTCGTGGTCGTCTTGAACGTCTTGCGCGAGGTGGCTTGCAGGTGGGCCAGAGGTGGGTCGCTTGCTGCACGGCCGGCGTTCTCCCTGGGTTGGATGAATGAGTGGTAGGCGCCCTTGTTACCCGTACTCGTGCTTGTGCTCACGGAAACGGAGGTCTTTATCGCCACTTTCTTTTCCTCAGCCTGAGATCCGACGGTCTCGATCTTAACAGTAGATGTCTGAGAGTCCTTGTCTTCACTTTGCGAGTACTGTACCTTGCTTTGCGATGTCTTCCCAGACAATTTTTTGTTCAGATCACTTTCCGAGCCAATGAATTGAATCTCGGCGTCCTTGAAAAGCCTATTAAATTCTTCCACTGTCATTCGCACGTACCCTGGAGGTGGTTTGTGTTGGGCTGGCGCATAGTAAGCGTGATACAGCTGTGCCTTGTCCTCTTCTTTCTGCACGGTTGTTGTCTGTATCGGGTGAAAATGTATCGCTCCCCTCTGCGTATTCTTGTCTTTCTGTTCCTGCTGTGGTGTCTCGCTGACTCCCTTCAAGGTCTGGAGCAGGGGTCTCCGTAATCTCATCTGTGTATTGGTCATAATCGACTTCTTCTGTCTCGGAGTCCGGAGTGTGACCCCCGTCTTCCTTGGACGGCTCTCTACTGTCTTCCTCCTGAGCCTTGTCTTGGTAGTGTCCCTCCTTCTGGCTTTCGTGGTAAACGGGATCTGCCATGGCTTCGATTGTCTTGTTTACGGTCGTCATGGTTATAGGACGGGTGGTCATAGTAGTGCTCCTTATTGCCAGTGGCGTCCGCAGTGGCGTTGTAGTTGTGATGCTGGTGAGTGTCTTGCGAAGTGTCTTGGTGGTGCTGGTGCTGGAAGAAGGGCGCGCTCGCGACGTCTTCGGGCCTGTGGTAGTGCGTGAACACGGGAGCGGGAGAAGGTGAAGCTGTCGTCTGAGCGTGCCTTGGAGGGAACGGTGGCTGCTCATGTGGGGATGGCGCTATGATGTTAAGGTTGATGCCATCAACGCGTATGGGGTGGCCGCTTGGATGGATTCCCGTCGCCAGGACGTCGGCTGGAACGTCTTCTACGTGGATTCTGGGAGGCTGTCTAGGGTCGTAATCTCCCTGCGGTCGTCCACGGACAATTTCGGCGCTGATGGTATGCTCCTGGTATCCCGGATAAGGAACAGAATGCTGTTGATGTTGCTGATGATGTTGCTGATGATGTTGAGGCTGGTACTCTTGATGGTGCTGTTGCAACTGCTGGTGAGGCTGGTGTTGGTCTGGTTGTTTCTCTGGTGGTGGACGCTGCTGCAGGTGCTGCGGTGGTGGAGGCGGTGGGAGTGGCAGCAGCTGTGGTGGGGGTCTTCTGGGCGTTTGCCTGTCGAAGTTGGGAGGATCGTGAGGCCTAGCAGTGACGAAGTGCTGTTGACTGTCCGCGTGAGCCACGTCGCCATCTAGTCCGCCGTAGTGATGGGCCAGTGGGGGAGCCTCCAGCTGTTGCAATGGTCCCGTGCTGTGGTAGGTGGTGAGCACCGTTGTCTGTTAGGATAGGACCTTGAACGACAGCCAAGTGTACAGGCGTCGCCCCCATCATTTGGTGCTGCACATTCTGCATAGCGTGAAGTGCGTTCTGGACGAGCATCTGCTCGGTCAAGCCGCCCCCACCGTAGCTTTTTCCTTGTGAATTTTGTTGCTTGCTGTTCATGTCTCCGGGCTTTTTGGGCATCTCTATGTAAGTGGGCTTGTGTGGTGGAGGTGCAGTAGCCCTCGGTTTGGGGTACCAGCGGAAAATGTTCTTGTCAGGACGTGGATGGTACGGAGGAGCCTTTGGGTGCTCACCGTACTGGCCTCCTGGACCCGGGTGAGCAAGCGGGACGCCAGGTGGCAGGTTTGGCACTGAACTGTCTTGGTGGGCATTGGGACCTTGTAATCCAGGCCCGTGGTCTTGACCCCCGTGGGCCGAGTTCACCATGGTTGCTATCAGACGTTCGATGTCCGGCGCTACACCACCTGACGCGTGCACGTGTTGCAGTAGTTGTTCAATGTTGGCCGGTTGGATGCTTCCGTCCAGACCCGACAGGGCTGACATTATATGCTCGCCCTGACCTTGAAGCACGGGGTGAATGGAGAGCGGCAGTTTGCTCAACACGCTCTCGAGGCCCACCGATGATGAATGCGACGATTGAGCATCTTGACCATCTTGAAGGAGTTGGTGGGGCAGCTGGGGTCTCTCATCTCCTATGGGGCTTCCGTGCACAATCTGCGAGCCGCTCGACTTGAGGTCGTCTTCGGGCTTTCCGGTGTCCTTCTGGTAGCCCTCGTCATCGTCTCCTGCCAAATTGGTTTCTGGTTTTGTGGCTTGCCACGCCGGGCTCGAACCTTTGGCTTGTTGATAGGAATTGGACTGGTGCTTTACATACAGCACCGGCTGAAAGTCACAGCATCCCGCCCCGCTACCGACAGTTGGAGCGCCCATCGGAACGTGGCGAGTGAAGGACTGCGACTCGGCCATTCGTTCCGACGCACTGGAGGCTTCTGCCTTGAGGTCCTCCTGCGTTTGATCATGGAATAAGCAAAACAAACGTGCGATTACTTTTATGCAAGCTGTTTGGAAGAATTGGCAAAACACTTAATTTGTTCAAATGTAAAAATGATTATTAGAGATGAGGGTTATCTACACTGTGGCATTTGTTGGATTACTTAGCATATAGACAGAGAAAGCTAAAGCCCCTTATTTTGAAATTTGCACTCAAATCTCAGTCCCTGTATATGCAAGTGTGATGTCACTCACTTCAAGTTGCTATTACGTATTTGACTTGATGTGGCTAAGTAAAAAAAAAATTAAGCTTGCTACGTTCGTTTCTGCCAGCGTTGAAATGCAGTACAGTTCACTTTTACGATGGGCATTCTACTAGGCTCAAACACACACCACAAAATGTATGATGCCATCCCGTACCGGAAACGTTAGCATAGTGTCTCCACCTATCTTTCGCCTTTATGTTTTTTCTGGCTTAGTGAGCCTCTTCTCACTATATTAACTCATACTGCAGTATCGTAGAACATTGCTCGCTGACGCAACTCGATACGAGATGTGCGTCCCTTTTTCTGCCCATATTTTTCTATTCATTTGCCTATCTTCAATGAGCCTTCCCTCCAATCATCCTGTTATGGCCAGTGTAGCATGCGAGGAAATATAAGCCTCTTGGCTTATATTACTTCCCATACCAGGCTAATAACACCAGGCTTGGTTAACCAAACATAGCCTATCTGTCAGCAGCATTTTATCTTTTTAGGGGCGAAGCTCCTCTTAGTCTAACCCTGTACTGCGTGTGGCGGAACCGAGAGAAGAAGAGACAAGAAAAAAGAAAGGCAGCATCTCTCGAAAAGTATAATCGACGGCGCTTTCTCATGGAAGTACACACAAGCTGCAGTTGAGTGAGGATATTCTAGGTGGCGTTGTATACCGCTTCTCTTCAATTGGCTGCCGCGCGGGCTGTGTCTGGGTGCATGGCGTCAGCTCGGCGATTGGTGACGTGACGCGGCGTGCACGCAGCTCGTCGATTGGTCTAAACCAAGTCTCAACAAACAGTAATTAAATCAACGTCGCCGAACAACAAGTTGACGTCAATGCGCGTGGAAAAAGGTTGGTTAGGCGTAGGAAAGATGCGCGAGCTTGTTTGGGGGATGTAAAAAAAAAAGTTGGAGCCTGTTGACTGGCCCTTTAAAAAGCAGGGTTATGGCCACGCAGGTATTCAACGGCGCAGGGGGCACCTGGTGTTGTGTTCCGAGAGGTCTACTTCGCATTCTTTACTTGCTTAAATGGCCACTCACCAGGTTCCCAAAATACAAAAAATAGCGCAATATTCTTTCCTGATATTTCTCGTTCTTCTTGGCGCACTACTATGACGTAGACAGTTGTTCCCATGTCGTCTACAGCGTACATGCTCTCGATTCGTTGATATACGCGAAAATATCACATGCGGTTTGTCTCCTGCACTGCTTTGCCATGCAGCCGCCCATCCGTTCTTCTTTGTCTCGCTTGAATATGGCGCACAATCAACTGGCCAAACATCATTTTTTGTGTTTACAACTGCGTAAGCGGCGATAACAGCGTGCAGCCGAGAAGCGCAAAATCTTGATAGGCTCTAGCACTTAGTGCTAAAATTGTTCACGTGCATTCAAGAACCAAGGGGCAAGAAGGATGCATCGTGCGTATGAAGGAGAGGAAAAATCACCCCCTCGTCTTTAAACGCGGGGTGGTGAGTGGCCCTTTAAAGCGAGGAACCGAAGGAACCAAAGCCCATCACGTGAAACACATCGTCGCTTCATTTGCCGTTTTTTCGCCTATTGTGAAGCGACCATCTCAAAAAAGTGTGAGGAGGAAGCACTGTGACAAACCTCTCCCCCTCTCCCCATCGTTTCTTGCTGATGGTGAACCCTGCGCACGCCTATGAGGCTAACCAATTGCGCTTTTTCTTGTGTCATACCTTGTGTGTCTCAGACACGGGCTGCAAATTTTAGCTATGTGTAGTACTCGCTGCTTGAAACGATGGATCAGTTTTTCTATAACGACCGGTATGATTCCTTGAGATAATATCGTCATGCCGCGATGAATTTGGCTTCTCAAGAAAGTTCTGGCTCTCATCTACGCGTTCTGATCAAAATTACGCCGATATGACCTGAACTGCAGACGGTAGATACGAAAGTATGCGAGTTACTTAGCCATGGATTGTCCTGTTTTAATCCCCAAGTACTGTACGACCAACCAACCCATGTTCTGGCTGTTCAAACAGTGAATGCACGTTCAGCCATCATTTCGGGCATCGACCACTACTTCCACAGGGGGCTTCAACCGATGTGGAATGGGGGCACAACAAACTAAAGCCCATTATCACGAGCTGCTTCTATTTTCCCAAATGGGCGCGGTATATATTCCTACATGAGCTGCTGCTGCGGTGTGTGCCGCAGGCGCCGCGCGTTCTGAAGTCGTGCAAAGCACTATATCGGGACACAACCGCATAAGCGGGCCGGCGACTCACGGTGTAATGAGGTGCAATATAGAACGAGCGAATTTGTCACCGCATGACGACCGGTTAGAATCGCTGCATGCGCCGTATGCTGCGCTTTTCATGCGCCACTTCATTCTGGGTCTCCATAGTGTGTGACGTGGCGCTCACGCCTTTGGCTGCTCGTTTCGCGGAGTCTTTCTCACGAATACTCTTCAGCACATGAAATGCGGACACAGCGCTGGTAGTGGTCAAGCAGACAGCTTGCTTGCGTGCTTAGGGCATTTTGTCCGCTCTTCTCGAGTTGGCCCGATGCGTGTCAACGGTCACCGATGAGCAGCGCTGCGCTGCTGAAATGAATAGGAAGCATTCATTTCATGTGCGCACCGCCTTCCTTGAATAAAATACCAGATAACCATTGCGGAGACTCGCACCCGTTCCTGTCGTAAGCCTCGCTATGCCGAAAGGAAGACTCGGTGCAATAGTACTGGAAGATTACCACATACGTGCGCTCATCATAATGTATCATAATTTCCGTGACAAGCGTTGATGCGCGATCGGAATTAGGGAGCACTGATATATTTCTCAAATATTATTAATCCGTTCACCTGCATGTCTGGGCGAGCCGTAAGAAAAACAAGGCAGAGAAAAAATATTATTCACTCCTTTGGCCTAATTCGGAGCTTTTGAATAAGTTCCTCACCGAGGAAAGCATGCTGGTGTAAGCGTATAAGCGAATGATCGCCGTGCTAAAAAAGAACCCGTGTAGCTAGTGGCTGAGTAAGTGCACCTTCGTTGGCTAATCCCCACTGGCAGTGGATTCTGTTGCACTGTTCTGAGACTGCGTGGCCATGTAAGCTTAAGAGTCCTGGTTGACCACACTAAGTACCTCACTACTTCATCAGACTGCGTTGTTGAAACGACTAAACATTGGATCACTTTTCTCGACTGTCATGATTGATTGATATGTGGTGTTTAACGTCCCAAAACCACCATATGATTATGACAGACGCCGTAGTGGAGGGCTCCGGAAATTTCGACCACCTGGGGTTCTTTCATCATCATCATCAGCCTGACTACGTCCACTGCAGGACAAAGGCCTCTCCCATGTTCCGCCAGTTAACCCGGTCTTGTGCTTTCTGCTGCCAATTTATACCCGCAAACTTCTTAATCTCATCTGCCCACCTAACCTTCTGTCTCCCCCTAACCCGCTTCCCTTCTCTGGGAATCCAGTCAGTTACCCTTAATGACCAGCGGTTATCCTGTCTACGCGCTACATGCCCTGCCCATGTCCATTTCTTCATCTTGATTTCAGCTATGATATCCTTAACCCCAGTTTGTTCCCTAATCCACTCTGCTCTCTTCTTGTCTCTTAAGGTTACACCTACCATTTTTCTTTCCATTGCTCGCTGCGTCGTCCTCAATTTAAGCTGAACCCTCTTTGTAAGTCTCCATGTTTCTGCTCCGTAGCTAAGTACCGGCAAGATACAGCTGTTATATACCTTCCTCTTGAGCGAGAGCTTAACGTGGACCAAATCTTAGCACACGGGCCTACAACATTTCCGCCTCCATCGGAAATGCAGCCGTCGCAGCCGGGATTGGATCCCGCGACCTGCGGGTCAGCAGCCGAGTACCTTAGCCACTAGACCATCACGGCAGGGCCTCGACTGTCATAAAGCATATATATACGTACACGCAAGGCAACTCAAGACACGTAAGTACACTTAGCCCGATTGACTTTTGACGACGTGAAGGTTTTCCTGTCAATGCTGACAGCCCACTTGAGCTGTATAAAAACGTGGAAGACAGGAAAGAGGAAAGAAGGCAGGGAGTTAGACCAGCAAGCAGTCCGTTTGGCTACCCTGCTCTGGGAGAAAAGGAAGTGGAAAGATGAGAAAGACAAAGCGGGGAAGTGGGGAAAAAATGAAATGAAATTATCAATAAATACGCTTACACATATGTGGCAGGGTGGCACTGCGCAATAGCCACAGTTGTTCACAAACAGCCGTATATAGTCCTTAAATGTGGAAGTAATGTTTCCAGGACGGATACCTGCCTGAAGGTTTCATTATGAGCATCCTATACACTTTTTTATGACCACTGGGTTCACTCTGAAAGCCACGCCGCTTATTACGTAAGTTTAAACTCAATGCTCGTATGGGCCCCTCCCTATATGGTGTGTTTTACAAGGCACGCCTTACTGGAAGATTCAGGATTCCTTTTTTTTTCTTTATGCATGGTCTTTACCTTGTGCCCAGTGCACGCCAAATGTGCGCATTTGCATTTCGACTATTTACATTGAGTGTGGATGATGTCACTGGCATTCTACCCACGAGCTCCTATATATATATATATATATATATATATATATATATATATATATATATATATATATATATATATATATATATATATATATATATATATATATATATACTCAGCAGCTTAGCGCAATGCTGCGCTACGCCTCAGCTTGTCAAGTGAGATACGCAAGTAACCGTGATAATATTTCACTGTGCTGTCTGTTTTATATTGCGCCAGCTTCAAATATGAGCGCGCACAGTGCAACAGGCAGGACCGTAGATGGGCTAAACGGGAGAGCGCTTTATGCATCTGTCGTCTGTCCTCTCTGCTTTCCTTATACAGACAGAATCACACTTGTCAATAGCAGTGGAGCGCATGGCTGTGGACACTTGCTGTCCCCAGATGCTATATACCTGACATTACCCTACGAGCTTCCATTCAAGCTTGAATCAGCACAACGGTCTAACGTGTACAGTATGATGTGTTACATATCATTACGGCGGTGGTCATAGCATATTTCTGCATACAACGGTAGCTGAAGCGGCCGTCTAGGCGCTCTAGACAAGTGTGATTGCGTCTGTACACGCTCAAAGACGCGGCTTCGCCAACCAGCTGGGACGTGGAGCCTCGTTCAATCAAGAGCCTACCTTTGAGTCGTCCTTGTGGATGCTGTTGTGCAACTGCGGCGCGCGCATCCGGACAGGCGTGAGTGCCGACGCACTGCCGTCTAGCGACACGGCGCGGCTTGTCTTCACGAAGAAGAAGGGGCTACCGGGCATGATGGGCCGCCAGCCGCCGTACTCCCAGCGGATCTGCGACTGCAGGTCCTCCATGGCACCACGACGGGAGCGCGTTGCCGTTGCGGAGGCCTTTGACTGCTCCTTGCCGTCACCTGCCGAGGACTGGCTGGCGGAGGCTACCACCAGCGGCAGGAGCCAGAGCGCCGTTAACCACGGCTGTGTAAACAAGCAGGTCACGGTTCATTGATTGATTTGTTTAACCATTAATTCAGTAATCTCTCTACCAACGGAACTTTGGCTTTCTACAAGGCTCAGAATATTATCTGCACTACTAGAAGACCGATATATCGATGTCATTATACCCTTTATTGCTCTTCATCACTACTGATTCCCACATATAAGAATAATAATGTCTTACCATACATATGCTAAAAAAACGCAGTCACGTTGGAGACGTGTACAGCCAAGCTGGCAAGTCAGTTCTGCGGAAGTCCGCCAGGTGGAGGGCGATTCGTGAAAAGCTTTAGCTTTGTGCTACAAATGGTTTCTCTTTCACTCATTGCATAGCCACGCCCGTCTCCCAGAAAGGAAAATACTGAAGCGAAAAGAACATTTAGTTACTATTACCATTTCATCAAGTACCTGGCTGGGCCTTCAGCTCCCTTATATATCTCAGTTCCTCACGACTCAATTAAAGATCATGTCATGTCACGTCTTCTATATCAAGGGCTTCGCGGGTACCGTTTATACCGTTGATCGACTTACGTCAATCGAATGCAATCTATCTACAACGACTCTTTAGTGACAAGAATTTACAGCCTCAGGGGTGATCGAACACCACTCGGCTCTCGACCGCTACTTCGCGCTGAGACTACGCAACATGGTAGGCTATATGTCATCTGCTTTATTCAACATGTAATCCAATGACGTTTGTCCTGCCTGTACACGTACTGAGATCAAGCTTGTACGTATAGTGTCATTTGCATGGCAGAAGAAAATAAAAAAATCTATGTGGAGGGTGCGTTTGGCGTGCCTGGCGAGGTTCAGGGACCATCGTACTCTCAAAAACGCCAATATTGGCTCCCGAGGAGTGACCGAGATTCCTCAGAGACGGCGGTGGAGGCGAAGTTTGCAGCCCCACCCGTAGGGTGCTGCTCTTAGCCTGCCTGCCAGGCTAGCTGTGACTGCTGCCCCGCTCCGCACACGCGAACACTAACGGCTCGCTCTGCGCGAGCAGGAAAAAACGGAGCCATTCCCTCTCCAGACGCGCCGATCTTGACACACATTCTTCCTGATGCCGCGGCGATTCTCTCCTCCTCACCCCGCTTATGGTTCGCAGAAGCCAGGAGGCTCCCAGTGCTAGTTTCGCGCGCCTTTATCTGCGCGTCTTCGGGCCCAGCGGTCCGGTCGGACGGCATTCCAGCCGACAAGCGAGCCCCTAGGCCGAAACCGCGGCCGCTCTGAGCGTGTGTGCGGACGCTGTGTAAAGCAGAAAGCGCGCGCGCTTAATTGCGCTGCCATCTGGGTTGTCTCGGCGTCGGAATCGGCGGCACTCTGCAAGGAGTGGGCGCGCGCTCCGTCATCGTTTGCGGCCAACGTTTTCACTGCACGCTCGGCGCCTATCACGAAAACACGCGGCGGCGTACTTACGCGCGTCCCATCTTGGGCGTGGCGCGCCGGGCAAATTGCGGTGCGAAAGCCTTCTCTCGTTATCACAGCTGGTAGCCTCCAAGAGTGCACCCAGTGAAACAGTGCCAGTTGACAGCGGCTGTTATGTGCTATATATCAATGCACTGCATGGTAGGAACGGTAGAAGCTAGCAGCAGTGATAATAGTTGCAGTGAAAGCTAACCGCATGTTTTTTCACTGGCGCACCTTTCGGGGGCAGAGCTCATATATCTTTGCATTCGTAAGTGTTATTTGCCCATTGGCCAGCAGGAGTCGCTAGGGGCATCCTCAATACCATGGTTGGCCGGAACTTTCTCGTGCTAACGGTCCTAGCGTAAGAAGCTACTGTGAATTAAAGCACAGATCCCTCTTCGCACAGAAGACACAGATGAATCACAGCTATTACAGGGGATTGTTTTGCAATTTTGCTTGAAATGAACATGTGAAAATAGAATGCCGTCATAAGCATGCGCAAAAGTGAAATATCGCATGTGCGAGAAAATGTGGGTAATAGCCTTCCCGACTTCATGAAGAAACTACCCTCTTCTCTTCTTCCTTCTGTTCTGTTTTTAGGTGCGTCAATATACTAATTGTCTGGAGTATTCTACGAGTTGATTCATATGTGGGGTTTAACGTCATAAAACCACCATATGGTTATGAGAGACACCGCAGTGGAAGGGCTCCGGAAATTTCGACCACCTGGGGTGCTTTAACGTGCACACAAATCTAAGCACACGGGCCAGCATCATTTTCGCCTCCATCGAAAATGCAGCCGCCGCCGGGATTCGATCCCGTGACCTGCGGTTCAGCAGCCGCAGGTCCTATCTTAGCCATGAGACCACCACGGCGGGGCAGTATTCTACGAGTTTTCTAATATCACTCACCTATAGACGTTAACCACAATATATGTTACGGTATGCACAAGTTCGTGGGATGCTCCTGCGCAGTGATAATCTAGTGCGGCCCTCACAGAATGGCAGCTTCGCAAATTCGCCAGTACAAAATAACTCCGGTAGCATTTTGTCAATAAAGTTATTTCAATCAATCAGTCAATCAGCCCCATGCAGCATAAATAAAGTGCACCTAATACTTGACCGATCATTAGTCATGTGCCTCGCTTATTCGCAGAGAGACTAATAATGGCGAAATGATATCTGTCCTACTTCGCAGAAATTATTATTTAATGGTGTAGTCGCTACCTTGTAGAAATCCAGAACTGCGAGCACAGTCGACATTGCCCTAGCACGAACCTGCTCTCAGAATTCGCATAAGGCAGTATCATAATCATCGGTGAATATGTGTTTGTTGCACAATCATACTCAAGTTCTGATTCAAGTCAACCAAATGTACTTAAAGATGGTTGCTTGCTGGGCTTTGCTGCTGAGATGGTTGGAAGTTCTGCATACTTAGCTACTGTTGTTGCTAATTTATGCGGATTTTTGTTTGTGGCAAAGTTTAGCTACACGCAAATAAAGATAAACATTACTATTAAAACGAAATGCTGCATAACTTCACAACAATAGTAGCTAAGTATGCTGAATTTCCAACCAGCCCAGCAGCGAAGCCCAGCAAGCCACCATCTTTTGCAACATTTGGTTGACTTGAATCAGAACTTGAGTATGATTGTTTATCTTATTATTGTTTATCTCTATTTGCGTGCCACTAAACTTGGCCGTGATGGCAGGTCGGTGTGAATGACAGTCTCGATCAGGAGCGTGTGTAAGCCTTAGAAAATAAGCAGCGTTTTGTTCTCTTACGTAAATCAGCCGAGACTTTGACATTTGCGAGTCAGACTTGTGTGATTTTATGTGAACTTATGCGCGCACTCTCGCTCAAACTCACGTCCCCGCGAAACCTTTCGCCCTCATGCTCTGAAGCATTCTTAATTTCGCAAACATTGTTGCGCGAGTTTGACACAATGCACCCGTGAGTGAGCACGGTGTCCTAGCGTGAAGATATGCAAATCTGTCAGGGAGACTAAGACATTCACGGACTTGGACGTTTGCCTGCTCACAGCAGCTATGTCGATCATGAATCGAGATCTTTCTTCTAACACGATAGCGTTAACGAGCTCACTTCGCTCAATTCCTGGCGTCGGCGTCGTTGGTTGTGAGCAAAACACATGCTTTGTCTGTCAGCGAAAATTCGAAATAAATGCAAATAAACAAATAATAAAATGTTCGTTCCGAGTAAGAGTCTGATGCAGCCATCTGCATGGTATGCAGGCGTTCTAACAGGGAGCCACACCAATGCTTGAGCCTGCTTCCTAAAAAAAAAAGAAGAAGAAGAAGAAGAGGTTGATTTCTCCATCATATGAATCGGTGTAACACGGAACTGAAACTTGTCCTTACAGAAATAGTCAAGGTTTACTGTACATTAAAGAGAGCTTGCACAATGTCTCAATCTTTGACTTGACAGCTATAGCTCCATTTAGCGTAAACGCACCCACGTTGACGTTAAGCGATACATCTCCATCACGAAGAAGGAAGTATATGATCAATGATTAACAAAACCATTTTGGTCACAGATGCTTGCGGTAACTTTTCGACGTCATTTCCGTGACGGAAATACATCACTGAAGTTTTGATGGGCCCTAGTATAAAATACTTTCGTGTTAAAAAACAAAAGAAATAAAAAAGAAAACACTGAAAGAACGCGACGTAGTAAGTGGAGTGTCCTTTACGCATGCAATACTGTGTGGTAGGACCATATACTCCCACCAGGCGTCAGAACGCGAGAACTGTACAACGAGTGGGTGGTTTAAAGATGACGAAGTGTGCAGTTGCGCTGGTGCGCATGGCACCTTACGGACGCGAGGTGGCTACTTCGCCAACTAGCGTAATGGGAACTTGGCAACTGTGCGTGCAGTAGACATTCCAGCATAGCCTGAAACGCTCATTGCAAAGCACACAAACATACGTTTCTTTGCGGCGCGATTCGAGGCGACGTGCACGGAGCCCGATTGCGCAGCAAAGCTTCACTATTATTTCAAGATAAAGATTCAAGTTTTCGCAGCAGCACCTTGGGATGCATTGGCTGTTAAGAAAGAATAAAAAAACTGCGATGTGTGTGCAAATGTGTACAGCGCTATGAAATATTTTCACGTGGGGAATAAATTTGCTAGAAGTTGGCACCCGTCCTGTTCATTTGTGTTGAGCGTCATCGTTCGGATTTCCTTTGGTGTCAACCAGTACCAACTTTGCTCAAACCAGGATTCCGTTACTACGCTATTGCGTTCTACTCTAGAAGGCGAAGCTTACGCGCTTTCCGAGTTTTTTTTTTTTTTTCACAATGAAAACACACGAAATGAATGACGAAACGCACCTGCAGATTCAGGTATACGTTTGAAATCGCCGATTCGCGCGTTCTGAATCACACAGCGTCCCTGGTGAGTGCCTGTAAGGCGCATAATCTAGGGTGGGAACCAGGTGCCGAGGTAAGCAGAGCCTCGTACGCGGTATTCTGCGCGGCTTCTCTCTCTTTTCGTCGCCACTCGTGCGATGCTCTCGCCTCGCATCGTCTGCGCACCGGCCCCGCGTTTGCAAAGAAAGCGTGCAGCTCGAAACACGTTGTCGTTTCCAGCCGGTTACTCGCCGGTGAACCGAGGAAGGCTCCGAAACTATTCATAGCCTCCCTGGGCAAGATTTGCAGTCATGCTTGCAGAAGCACAGCGTAGCCTGCGTATTTAAAGGCTACGAGTCACGACTTGTGCCAGGGGCCTTGGGATCAGACAATGTCTTTTCCGTTAAGCGCGGCAGCAAGTTGTTGCCGGCAAGGCCCTTAGGCTTTTCTCTCTTTTTTTTCTATTTCTAGTTCCCTCTTTTTCTTTTATTTTTCACACTTGGTCATGTCACGGTGGGATTTCACGCGTATCGAAGTCACCAAGTCACCACAAATCGGTGTCGAAAAGTCAGCGCAGAAACAAGCAAGGATGTAATCTTTGACTACCGAACGATGATTTATTTCGGAAACGAATGTGTAAGAAGAGGCCAACGTTCCTTTTGACTAGCAACCAGAGTTTGTATTGTAGCGTCCTCCTGACTCTCTTGTCGTATTTCCTTATTGATTTTTATGAATTATATCAAGAATACCGCTGATGAAACAGCCTGGCTTCGTCAGTACGCTTTCGTGTATAGACATGGCAAGCTGGAACATGCATTCGACGCTTTCTTTTTTCTTAGCAGAAATATATGTCGCACACAAACACTGAGTCGTGTCTTCGGGAAGCGGCCCAATCCCATTCTTTAATTCGACAATAGTAATCATAATATGTGCATGAATAATTACTGCATTGGGAAGGAGGGAGGGGTGTGATCGGGGCAGCTATGATAGGTTTCAGCAGTGCTTGCCTTCACAGCACAATGAGGCAGAGAAGCAATTTTCGTAAAATTATTTTTGGAAATATGGATCTTACGTCTCCTTAAACTGAGTGCCACTCTGTTATCGAAAACGAGAACAAGACAACAATTCCTAAAACAAAAAATGTGCTCAGCCGATCTATTTGTGCCACGTTGTCCAACTTCACCTCGCTCGTGTTTAAAGCCAGTCAGGCATAAGCCGCTGCAGCCGCCGTGTGGTCCAGTGAAAGTGGACACAATGCAAAAGTTTGACAAGGTCTAGAATAGCGCCGAATACCACCGTTATAAAAGCCCCTCAAAACACCACTCAAAATAGCTGTTCTGGGTGGACTATATACTTTCTCTATTTAGTGTTTCTAAGCTTTCTCCCTCACGCGCTTTCTCTCTCTATCTCTCTCTCAGTTAGTTTTACATTTCTATCGTTCCAATACCGGCGTCAAGCGCACACCTGACAGCGCAAAACGCTGCTCGTCCAAAACAGTATGTGCATCCGTGACAGCCATCATTTTTACAAAGTGCGCATGACATGGTTACTACAGTAGCTTTTTTTGATGCACGCCGCTTTTCCCGTCCCTCAAGTAGGCTTTGAAAGGACGGGGAAGGTCTGAATTTTCAACTCTTGCTTGCGCTCCGTATAGGCATGGACGCCCATGAGCATTGTAACAAAATATATATGATCGTCCAGCGAGCAAAGCAAAAGTTAAAACTGCAAGCTTTCGCGTTCTGGCCGACGATGCTCGTTCGAGATAAGAGCGAAAACGAAGTAGGCCGCGGTCGCTCCTGCCGGCCACGCGACTGCTCGGACGTGTCGCTGCCCCCATCCGACCAGGCGGCACCGATTTGCCACGCTGTCAAGCCGCCGCGGAGAGCGCGACGTCCGAAAATTGCTTCGTCGACGATGCTTGCAGTGACTTCGTTGTTGCGCGATCGCGAAAGTAAAGAAACAAAAAAAAGGAGAAAATATCGCCGCATTAAACTCGAGTGGAAGGCTGCCATCGCCGATCCTTTCGCCTCAGCCTCTTAGCGTCCCCCCCCCCCCCCCCCTGAGTATCCGCCCCTTCCACACAAACTCGCTGGCTCCTTCCAGAAGACGTCGACTGTAAAAACGACGTCGTCTTTTTTTTTTGTTTTCTATCTCTCTCTCTCTCCTTTTCTTACTCCTTTGCTACAGGTTGTCCTCTTCGCTGTCGTTGTTCCTTCTTCTTCTTTTGTTCTGTATTTTGAAAACTGAGTCACTGAGTCGCTCGCTTTCAGTTGCGTCAAAGCGAAACGCCGTTTTCGTGCCTCCGAGGTATTCTGCAGAATGGGAGCTGCAAGCCCTAATGGCGCTTCATGAGTCGCGCGCTGGCGTTGTTTTCGTCCACTTTTTTTGTTTGTTTGCTGCTCTTCTTGCTCGTCCTGTCTTCTCCTTTTTTTCTTCTTTCTTTTTACTTCAGCATTCTCGCCATACCGAGGATATTCGCGGAGGCACCACATCTGGAAAAGATCATTGACCGGCGAAATTGTTTTTATACGCTTGAGCGCGAAAACCAAGGGCGCCTATACCTTACACGGCTTCCCTTTGTTTCTTCATTTAGCACTTACTTAGTCTTCTAACGTTTCTCCTGTAATGTTTATCGTCTATTACATTGAAACCTACTGTAGGACGGAGACCTGAGGGACATTTCTCGCAGCTATTACCAGGCATCAGTCGACAATACCTCATGCCTGCAAAATGACCGGATTTTAGGAGCCTGCCGCGAACGTACCGTATTTCGAATACAAACAAGGTTAGCATTGCTGCCTATTTCGTATTCGTATTAACGGGATTTCGTTAAATAGTTCGTCTCGCCGAAATTCCGGCGTCAGCATCGTTGGTTGTAAGCGAAAAATCATAATTTTGTGCGTGACCGGAAAAATCGAGAAGGATGCTAATAAAATAGATTATAAAAAATTTTGGGTTCGAGTGCGTATTGAATCCAGGTCGTTTGCGTGGCGAGCGGGTGTTCCACCTCAGAGTCATGCTTCTTTTTAGGTGCGAAGCTCCTAAAGGTGAGGGTCTGTCCATTCCTTGTATGTATGTATGTATGTATGTATGTATGTATGTATGTATGTATGTATGTATGTATGTATGTATGTATGTATGTATGTATGTATGTATGTATGTATGTATGTATGTATGTATGTATGTATGTATGTATGTATGTATGTATGTATGTATGTATGTATGTAGTATGTATGTATGTATGTATGTATGTATGTACGTGCGTACGTACGTACGTACGTACGTACGTGACCACCCATAGTTCATCCTTTGCCAGCTGCTCGCTATTTCGTTCTTGCAAACATCCCACTACGCCCCATCACCAATCCACCACTTCACCGACCATGAAGCAAATACTGTTGAGAAGTAGCCAATGTGAAATGCAATATGGTCGTGTACTTGTATCCAGATGCGCGTTAAAGAACCATAGTTTGTCTCACAGTGTCCATTCCTTGTTTGTACATGACCACCTATAGTTTCACCTTTGCAAGCTGCCCACTACTTCGTCCTTGCAAACATCCCACTATGCTTCATCGCTGAACCACCACTTCACCGACCATAAAGCCACTATAATGAAGAAGGAACGGAAGCAATGTATAGCTACAACTTACGAATTGTAGAATTTCTTGTATAAATATATACAGTATTAGTAGTATATATAACCATTCAGCGCTTCTTCCCACTCATCATCATTCACTCCGTGAATATGCCGTGATTTTTTCATTTCTTTTTTTATGATTAGGCTACACACACGGGATGACGAGGTAAATATATTAGAGTACACAACAAACACGACAGAACAATTGCTACGGCTGTCAAGTACTGCTAAACACATCACACCTTAAAATTCCTTCATAGTAAACAGGGCTTCTACTCTTTCTAACCATGAAGGAACACATTCATTTGTTCTTACTGCCTCGAGAAATGTTGATATGCTTTCTTTGAAATACTGACTTGCGGGTCTCCTGTCAGGGTCACAGTAAAATTCGGCCATTCGAGAGCGTCATATACTGTGCAAGGTGGTCATCATGATTAAATCAAAAAGTAGGCCATCATCATTCTCTATTGCTAACTACCTGACTCCATGAGGGTCTAAGGGAAATTCTTTTTTAATGGTTGTCTGTAAAACATCCCAAATGTATACCCTTTTCCGACAAAGTAGCAAAATGTGGTCTATAGTTTCCAGTTTATTTACAAATTAGACAGTCAGATCTCCGTAGCATATAAAAACCACACTCATCCTCTAGGACAGTTCTTACAGGAAGGGTTCCGGTGTGTAATTTAAAAAAGAACGTTTTTTTCACTTGGAGGTATAACTGCATTTTCTTTACTCGTTTAAGTACATTCTGACCCTCACGTGCTGTAAATAGCGCCCTGTGCAGTGGGACGGGGAGCACACTGTCGCATAAATCTTTGTAAAGTTTTTTTTTTCGTTTTAACAGGCCGCAGGTTGTCAGTCGAAAAACGTACACACACAAAACCTTACGCTGGCCACAACTTTCCTCATGTAGCCTTGCACTGCACCTCTCATAATTTGAGTGCCCACAAAAAAATCAGGCAACAGTCAACCTAGTTTTATTTGACACACTGTTAGCAGGAAACGATCTCTTGTCTCACAGAAAAAGAAAAACCTGTTTACTATAACTACTTGACGAACAGATGTACCAGCCCAAGGTATGCACTATTCACCCGTCTAAACAAATTCGTGCGACTGCGCCTTGCTCAGTTAGACCCCCACACAAATATTGTAAACACCCGATGTAATTTTTGCACATTGACCCGGGAGCAGTACAGCACTTGCATCACATACCATGGCTTAGACACAAAGAACCAGTTGCATGCAGTAGCCCTAGCAAACATGGACAGATTAGTTGCATTCTACCTATTCGCTTTCTCTTTAATTTCTTTTGTTTGCTGTTTCCAATAATAATCAGCATGTTTGTATGACTCGAGCAGAACTCCAAGATATTTAACTGGCGCTTTTGTCCATTTAATGGCTGCGAAAATTCAGGGGTTGAAAGCCAAGCAGGCCACAAGCCGAGGCATTTACCCCAGTTTACGTGACTTCCCGAAACTTTGGCGAACGATTTAGAAACTTTTAATGATTGTTCGATACCTTCATGAGAAATGCTGCATATGTCAACATCGTCAGCATATGCAAGTAGTTTGACCTCTGAGGGTCTAGTGAGAATCGAACCGAGGCCGTCTGCGTGGCAAGCGGGCATTCTGTGACATAGCCGCGAGATTTGTTTATTTTCACGAAATCAGCACCAGTTATTGCTATTCGTCACATTAAAATTACTTTTACGCACACAACACTTGCATTGTTACAAACAGTATGGGGTACATTGTTTTGGAAGAAAAAAAAATGCTACGTCAATGTCATGCAGTTGAAGAAATCTCCTTGACGCATCGTAATATAGCGTGACAGAAGCTTAGACTCGTGCCAGGCGTCAAAATGTGTGAGAATTGAGCAATGAGAGGGTGTTTCAAAGGCCCAGCTATTGCAAAGCGCTCAGGCATCTAATCACCGCCAGCAGCAGCAGCAGCAGCAGCAGCAGCAGCAGCAGCAGCAGCAGCAGCAGCAGCAGCAGCAGCAGCAGCAGTAGCAGCAGCACTAGTGAATAGCACAGTATAAGATCGCGTGTTGCGCTACGAATACGTAGTGGGCCTTTGCTGATTCGCAAAGGAAATAATTGTGGAGTAGGGAATAGTTAACCACTGTGCCCATCCAGTAGGCATTCAATGACACTTTGAAACAGCTAATGTTACGCGCAGAGTCGTTCGTTCCCGTTGCGGCATGGTTGAGACAGGCGCAGAGAACCGAAGCAGGCTGGCAGTTCAGAATACGATGCGCGCAAGGCCAGACTACGCTATCACGATCTACTTTTAAACAAAAATCTCACGCGTCCTGCAATCTTTATGTGTCATATGTTTGCACAGGAAACAGCAGCAGCACAGGTACAGGTATAAAAAAAAAGGTGAGGCATGTCGGCTTGCTGAATTGGTGCTGGAAACATACACGAAGTTTAGCTTTACGAAACAGAAGGATCCAGCTTGGTCAAATCACACTCGTTTCATAATGTTTTGAGTTGCAAATTTCCGCGTCGGAATACAAGTACTCCGACAAAACGACTTCCGAGTCATGGCTTGCGGAGCTCTTATTTTTTGTTTCTGATTTGCACATAGCCAACTTGATTGAAAAAAAAAAAGCTTTCAGTTACCGTTTTTTTTTCAACACGCGAACGACAGTGTAGAGAGAAGCGTCCAGAACGTCGCGGAGCAACAACTCGCGTGTTGTAGCCACGCGTTGTGGTATTAAGCTTTCCTTTGGAGGATGGCAATGCGGGACACTGTCCTAGATCTTTAACCCTTCAAGAAAAAAGAAAAGACTCGTAGAAAAAGTTAAATAAAATTGGTAATACACCGACCAACAGACGAGATATCTTGAAAGTTTGGGGTTGGGGAGAAACAGCAGCCATCAGGGAGCGGCAGACCAAGACGTCATATACAGTACTAAAATCTCGTCAATTTTTACTACTGATAGGTGAACCAGTTTCATACATCTTGCTTGACGTACACAATATATGTTAACAGCTAGCATTCTTCTTAATCTCTATATCATAATGGCTGAACATAACTATAAAGTTGTTCGTAAGATATAATTAAGCTCATTCCGATGCTGCTATATTGAATGCAGATGGCCAGTGAGGAAGATGATTTGAAAGCAAAATTTCTATGGACTCCATAGCCTTTGTAATACCGTTGTTTCATTGTTAGTCTAAAATAAAAGCAGGGGCAGTGCATTGCAGCCGCATACCTTTCGCATAGACATCAGGGTCGTGATTTACCTTCCCAACAAAAGAGAGCAGTAAACTAATTATAAGCGCCCGTCATGACAAAGTCCGCTAAATGAGAAAATTTATGCCGAGCTGGGTCCCCCAACCGCAAGGTCACGTCGATACACGACGCGAGCAGCAACGACAACAACAAGAGCAAACGGATAGCTGTCATCGCAGTAGGCCACTGCGAGGCACACTGCTACACGTCGTTCTTCCTTAATCGCACGCGAACCTGTCCAGTGTCGTCCAGCAGGCGACGACAGGCGACCGCAGAAGCGCCTCGCATCGCCTCCTCCGCATCTGTCTCCGCGAGTGCTGTCCAGTCCACGTTGTCTTCTGACAGCCGCGTGGCACAGAAGACGCCACGCTTTCAGGGCCGTATAAGCATGCGGCTTCATCCCACGGCGATGGACGGTGTTTACGGTATACACACGCACACACACCTTGAGTGTGCGTGTAAGCTTTTATCGTGCATATCGAGAGCGCAGGAAGAAGACGGCGAACGCGATCAAGGTTCCCGGCAACGGCACTAGAGCGCGCCACGGAACACACCCGGTTTGCCACTGCCGTACTCTAGGCAGCCGTTCGCGTCCCGCCAGACAGAACGTGACGCTTCCGCGACCACATCCGATACAGGCTATATGCGGAGGTGCACGTGCGTACGGAGCGTATGTGCAGTGTTTCGGGAGTCGAGGAAACGTCCGTTTTATTCAGACGTCCGCGTTCGTGCGTGCACGGCGCGCGCTGTTGTGACGTTGCCGGCCGACTGCTGCGCGCTCGCGTTCCGCGAGTTTGTTGTTTTCCTTCCCCGTACAAGCCGTCCGCACGCGCTATACCCGATGGACGGCACCGAAAGTGCTCGCTTCCGAGCCACGGCTCACCCTTTAGGAAGGAAGGGCGATTTCCTCTCGTTAACGACCACTTCCCACTGTACGATGTTGCGCGGGCTTTTCAAGTGGTAAGTCTAGCCGCTGCAGAGATCTTTTTCAGGATTCGATTGCATACGCGACGTGAAAGTTACCACGCTTGATCGGCTTCGAGGGAAACGCCATTTACTTTCCCGAACGCCTGCGCTGTTATCAGAGACGGCAATGCACTTTCGATAATCCCGTTTTAAACTTTACTTTTCCCCCTTAAGTTCGATAACGGAACAAGGCGGTGTTGTTTTCGCCATTTCTATCAGGGCCTCAGTATCTCTGGAGAAGTAGGTGTGCACTTAAGGCCTACTGTAAGAGTGGGGCTGGTATAGGCGTGCACTGTTCGTGGTTTCGAATTTGGAAAGAAGGAAAATGAACGGAAAGACTTCGACAGGGGGAAGCACGCGCGTTGACAATTTGTGTGTACAACTGGGCGAATTAGGATTCGCGATCAACGCGTTGCGGTACAGGCGTTTTGAAAAAGCAGAAGCTGTTGCAAAGTAAGAATAAAGGAGGAAGCGTATAAAGGAAGGTTCTTGCGGAAGAGCTCGTGAAAATGTAAATACGACGGAAACTTTCCTGCACAGTCAGCATCGTTCGCTAAGTCGTTCGAAACACATACGACTATAGTCCTACGTCTCTTCCTCGTCCGTGTAATATGAAGCGTATTTGGTTGCTTCTAACCATTACTCTACTGTGTCCGGCAGTGCCTTTTAAGCCTTTCAACTCTTCCTTTTCCGGCCTCTGCCGGTACTGTTTGGAGGTGGCTGACACCTACAACATAAGCTGAACTGATGATCAACTCGAGTTGAATATGTGCCTTGAAGATTTGGAATTGTGGTGTTGCAAATGGGATATGCAAATTAACTTAAAAAAAACAACATATGTACACATTACCAACAAGAAAAATGTTCTCAATTTCCAGTACAACATCGGGAGCAACAAACTCAGTAAAACGTCTCATTTTAAATACTTAGGGGTGACAATTACGAACAACCTAACTTGGCACCGTCACATTGAATCGGTTTGTTCTGAGTCATTTAAAAAACTGTGTTTTCTACGAGCAAAGATGCATAAAACACCGAAACATGTAAAGCTGCTTGCATACCACACATATATTAGATCTAGACTAAAATACGCCTCTGTGGTTTGGAGCCCTCACCAGAAACACTTGGTCACCAAGTTAGAACGTATTCAGAGGCGTGCAGCTCGGTTTGTATGCTCTAGATATAGAAGGCGGGATTAAGTAACTGATATGCTAAATTCATGCAATTTAGAATCACTGGAAATTCGAAGACGGAAACAAAAACTTAAAACATTATTTCGTATAATCCAAGGGATATTCAAAATACCTAAAGACGAGTACATACGCCTTCCCGGAAAACGTAGCGCTAGATTGAATCATGATGCCCCCATTGAACCTTTTAGCACTCGCACTGACATCTTTCGGTGGTCATTTTTCCCGGACGCTATAGAACAATAAAATTCTTTACCCCAACATGTTATTAATAGTACCAATGTGCAAACTTTTGACAGAGAAATTGATGCTTATTTTGGTAATGGTTGAAGTACTGCCCATTCTGTTTTCCTGTGTTTATTGCTTAGTGGTTTTTTTAGATGTTCTGTTTGTACTCATATTGTACTCCCTCCCTGTTATGACCCTCAAGCGAGGGTTGACAGTATTAGTAAATAAATAAATAAAATAAATAAATAGCATGGGCGTGAGAGCTCAATCCTCCTTTACCCCCGAACGCCAATCCAACCCGAAACCCGGGAGGCCTGGAAGGTGGCCTTGCTTGGCTGCCCGGACCTTTCGGCCGAACAAGCCACGGTCCGGCGCACTATAGGACAGCAGCCACTACTAATGGGGTCCCTGACTCGAAACTCTACCTTTTGCAGTGTGGGAGCTGCCACACAATAGGGGCTAGTTTCTGTCTTCCAACCTATCTGTTAGCTTAACAAATATTTACCATCACCCCCATCACAGCTTGGAAGACCTATATCTATTATAGCGGCTTGACTTTAAATGTCGAACTTCCTTTTGTCAGCCCTAAAAGGCAATGAGGTTCTTTTTAAAGCAGTAACACATTTTGAAATGTTGAAATTTTCTATTGCACCCTCCCCCCCACGGACCCATAACTCGTACATTTTTCTAACAAATCCCTACTCTAACTTACTCTAACTTGCGAATTTTAAAATCCCTCTAAAATCCCTACTCTAACTTGCGAATTTTCGATGAAAATCATCTGGAACAGTGGTAACAAGTACCCATTTGACAACTCGACGACGATAAACTGTAAAGCAAAAGTGTTTTTGTTGTGTTCTTCTTTTAAAATGTTTATTTCTACCAAGTTCGATAGTTACGAAAGACGACGCGGTGAATGCATCTTTGAACTTTAACTTATGGTCAATTCATTTCAGAATCCTTTAAGGGTTGAACCACGCTGCAATTTAAGACCCCCACATAGTGTTAGAAATTCTGTAAAGCATATTCGTAATAGCTTTTATGTTGAGCGTTAGTCTACATTCATACCGTAGCTTTGGAATGATTGTTTTGACGCAGCCATACAGTGCGTCTCGTTTCTGCTACTTTGAGCGTGGTTGGCTCTCCCCACCAACTCGCCGGGCTCACTTTATAGTTATTTCCTTCTTCCTTCCAGAACTTCTTACGCACATCGAAAAGTTCATCGCATGATGAACTTTTTTTTCTGAACTTTTCCCGTTCGGTAATGTTGAAACAGCTATTCCAAAATTAGCGAATAAAAGTGAGTTGACCGCGGTTTTTAACACCATCGAATGACGTTGCTTTGCATATTGTGCTATGCGGAGTAGTATCCACTCGTACATTGACTATTGCGTTTCGCGCAAAGTACATCCCATCACCTATGTAATCCGTGTTGTGCAGTCGAAGTAGTTGGCTGAAGTACCGGCTGAGTACTGGCTATAAGTACGAGTATACTAGCTAAGCACTGACTGTGCTTGAAGAACTTTGCTCTACCTGCCACGGTGGCCTAGAGGCCGTTGTTCTCGACAGCTCATCCGAAGCTACAGAAATCAGATCCCGGCCACGGCTTAAGGATTCAGATTGAGGTGAAATGCTAAGGCCCCGGTACTTAGATTTAGGTAGATGTTCAAGAACCCGAGGTGGTCGAAAATTTCTGGAGCCTTCCACTAAGGCGTTCCTCAAAATCCTATCGTTGTTCTGGGACGTAAGACTTCAACAATTATTAAGTCCGCTCATCAATTCGCTGCCGCACTCTGGTCGTCTCACCAGTGTATACGCTATTCCAAAGGACCTTGCCCCATACAAATGCTCGGTGAATCTTTGTTTTTGATGATGTCACGCTCTACGTCATACATCGGGAAGCCCGGCAATTCTTCGTGCTCCTCTTCTTCCCCTGTTTCTTTAAAGTAGAGCGCATTCCACGTAATGTTACGCCTACTTCTTCGAGACACTTTATAAAGTACATCCGCGTATACTATGCCCAACGTGTTACCCCGTTTTTAGTTCTGCTTCGCCAATACGGACACGCGCTAAAGACCGCACAACGCGTTCGCCGGAGCGTCCACACGGATGAATTTTTTCTTCTTCTTCTTCAAAAGATTCTCGCCGACCTTGTGCACGTGCGTGTACAACAGAAACAAGCCTATAGAACCGGGCTTTATTTTTTACATACAAGCCGGCTCCCTCATTTCTATTCATTTCGCGGTGCTTCCATCTCACCTTTCTGTTTTTATTTGGTAACTCTACACCTTTCAGCGAACGCGCCTATTGCTCTGAGCGCCGACGGGCGAAGGAATCTCGCGCAATTAGTGCCTGACCTCGATTTATGTTTTCCTCGACTGCGTGGGGGCGCACACCTGGACGGTGTTGATAGGGCCCGGAATTTTCGGGGTCCATAACGGGACTCTCACGAATGAATGTCTGTTACGTTTTACACATATTGCGGTCCGGAAAATGGCGTTAGTAGAAAAGTTGTAGAAGACAAGAGCTCTGCAATTGTGCTTCCTCCAGATGCAGCTTTGAAGTTGTCCCGCGTCCCAGTCATGGCGCTTTTCGCAGTTGATAGCCAGTCTGCCTTTGGTTCGAACGTCTCGCTTACCTGCGCTGCTCGAACTGTCCTTAATGATGGCCAGATAATCGTATTTCATTTCGAACACTCGGCCTCCTTTTTTGTCTTCTAAATTTAGTGCACTCGGCGTTCCTTAATAGCGTCTCACTCTGGCCTGTGCCATGTTATCCTTCTTTTTCCTTCACGAACTGTAACCGAAGAGAACTGAAAATGAAGTCTTTTTTTTTTGTTTTAATTTATAACATGAAACAGGTTCTATGTCAAGTCTGTCGCTCACGTCCATGTTAGGTGTTAATTATTTGTTGACTTGCCAACTGCACTACCCTAAAGCTAAGGCAAAGCATAGCATAACTGTGTCAGCAGCAATACATGAGTAAGAACCTTCATTTAATACAACGTTGCTGGGCAAGCGGGTGGGGCCATCAATAAAGGACTCCGGCACTAACGTGTGAAGGAGCTCGTGCACTTATGACGGTACCACTTTTTTTTTTTTGTGCACGACTGCCTCTGGATAATTTTCCTTAAGGTCATCTGGCAGTCCGCTCATGAAACGTGTACAAGCTGCTAAAAAAGTTTTTCAACGAATGGTCAATTTTGAGGTAAAGCAGACGCACACGAACTTAAGTTTCTGGTTTCTTTCTTCTAAGCAACCATAAGGATCTGAATGCAAACGCACTTTCAGCAACAGCTGCTATAAAATAAAACGTGTGCTCCGACACGCGTCATTTCTGCTTAAGTGACCAGCAGTACATATACTCTAAGTACGTAAATGTCTACAGAGTCCACCTGTCTTGACAAAAACCTCGTGTTCATTGCGTGCAAGTGTAACAAACATGATCGTTTTCTTCTAAGAATTGTCTTCTTGCTCCTTCTACGCTTGTTTTTCATATGTTGATCCCTATACAATCTTCGATTCTTTTGGCTATCAATATTTAGCCAATGATATCGCGTGCGAATGACACACAACGAGAATAGATGTGCGACGTTACGGGAAGAGAGTTTACTGGCCGAACAGAGGCTCACCGAGTTTGTAAACTGCCTTTTGAACTATAACCAGCGACTCAGAGTCTCGCGTCCACAAACCCATACTACTTCTACGTCTTGCGCGTGCTTCGAGACCTGACATACACAATAGGAAAGGGATAAACCAAGGCACGATCCCACCTTCGCTACGAAGTCTTATCACTCGTATTACTCCTAATATTGCAGCTTTGCGAAACATTGTGCAACAAGAAAAAACGGAGATCACGTGATCAGAGCTTGCGCTCGGGTTTGCGGCGAGCCTGTGTGACCAGCCTTGTGTGTTCCCCTGGTGTCATGCGGTTCTGCAGGTGGTTACGCGTCAGAACGTCCGCGTTACGTTTATTGTGGAAGTCTGCGCTTGGCGTCTCACTTTTCAGTGTTTCATGTGTCTGTCTAATTATCGTACATCACTATACTTTCACTCATTAATGGCCTCTCAGCTGCATATCTGTTTCACAGTCTTTTTTTTTTCCAAATGGTAGTCATTATATCAGTGTATACCGCAAAGTTTATATATAACTAAACACAATACTGATGGACGCTACACGGCACATTTACAGACAGCAGTTCACACGACATTCATCACTTATTAATAGCGTGGATCGTGGATAGCAATGACGACCACAATTTTCACTTGAACAGCCTGACACAGCTTTTTTTTTTTTTTTTAATTCAGGACAGCCTACATGAATACCAGCTGCACATGGTACACGTGGAGGATAAGGGCCTTTCTTCACCTCGCGAAAAAGGCGTGTCTGCTGTCCGCGAACCAGGCCAAAGGTAAAGAGCCGTTACCAAAAGCTTTGAAACCACTGCCATATTCACATCTGAGTTAGCCTTTACTTGTTCTTTAAACCCGTGTTGCTCCATAGCTGGGAACAGCGATGCGTACAGTGAATGCATTGCACTCTAGCGTGCAATGCGTACAGTAAGCCCACCAGAGATCCCTTCGACAGTTTTCGAAAACACAATGACTGCTAGCAAACAGGGACGTAAGGGAGAAGACCACACAATGCGCTATCGCTAGCGCTCAATATATTTTCGAGTTCCATTTACCAACACGCCCAAAAGATGGCAAAGCCCTTCGACAGATCCTGTTAATCGCAAAGTGACCGCAAAACCTTTTGTGAAGACTGTAGAGTGGCGGCCAGTATGAGTTGCAAGACGGTGGTCGTGCTTGAAGGCGGCTTACTCTGACACTCTTCACTCTAACACTGGGAAACGTTAAAGTGGTCTTAGAAAATACCAGTAGTCGAAAAAGTCTTTGTCGCTGATTGTTTGCTACGCAGAGTTTACTAAAATTGGTGGGAGAGGACTCTGGCACTGCGATCGTTCAGCCACCATAGGAATGATGGGTAGCACTGAAATTTGTCTAGTCTTCGCGCTCGCGGTCTTCGAACGCTCTTGAGGTTTCGTTTTTCCTTGTGTTTTCGCGTTTGTTTTGAATGAAAGCGTGTATCACTGTGAACTTTGCGAATCGATTTGAATCAGTGCGACTGGAATGTTATTGTGGTGAAGTAGAACTGCTGAACGTTTGCTGATTTTCAACCTGCTACAAAGCGGCTCCAATTCACGCGAAACCAAACGAAGCCTCGAGAATGAAGATAAGACAAATCTGTGCACTGCGCATAATTCCCATGCTGGCTGAAGCGCCGTGTGTTGCAGCTTCAATAGGATGGATGGATGGATGCTGGATGGATGCTATGAGCGTCCCCTTTATAACGGGGTGGTGACAAGTATGCCACCAGGCTCGACAAAAAAAAAAACCTTTTTTTTTTATGTTGGCCTAATGCCTCTACTTCGATAAATTCTATCTTAATGGAAAAAAAAGGTAAATTTTTATTTATTTATTTATTTATTTATTGAAAATACCTTACAGGCCAGAAGGCATTGAGTAAGGGGGGTTACAGTGAAAAATCGCATGTAAATTTCAAAATAAAAACGGTACAATGCTAAAACGGTACAATGCAAACGGTTCAGCTTAAGTTCTCTGCCATTTACGGCACACTGTCCATATTTTATTTTTCCAATATTTATTTTTGTCCTTTCCCTCTAATTTTCTGCCACCAATAGACACTAACGCCAGAGTTCCCTCTAGTAAGTATTCTAGAAAACTATATGATTTGCTATATCAGCGCCACTGAGCAATGTTGGCGGCTCTTATTCCATAGGCGCCATGTTTCAACTCATATTGCGCATGTGCACATTTGTCGAAACCAACGACATCATCAAGGCAAGTCAATTCACTCTGTGCGATTCATTTAGATATGCATAAAACATTAAATATGTACGCGATGTTACAAGAAAATGACATGCTTAGAAATCTATCACCAAGTTCCGCTGGTACATTTGCACCTTGGTCGAACACTTAGCAGTCAGCATAGATATGCTGAGCCTGTAATGTTGCAGTAGAACCATTCGGGGCCGCTTAACTCTCTTTAAGAACGCATACACAGACACACACCGCCCTCTTGCTCATTTATATGTGGTCTCAGGTGGTGTCTTTCAGTGTCAGTTCCTTGCAAGGGCAGCGCCCTGTCCTCCCAATGTTACCGATGTTATATACACATGTAGCATGCGTCTGTCGTGCAACGCCGCTCGAATTGTAAAGAACCGCAGCAGTGCGATAGATTGACCGCATTTGTTTTCCTCTTGTTTACACAGATGGAATATCAATGGCACTGCTATATACGCGCGTACACAACAATGTAGTCTTTCGACGTGTCCCACTCTCGTGAAGCGTAAAGACGTCCCCGGAAGGCACCGCGAGCAAGGACATCAACCTATCTATTCTCGCAGTCGTAAATTCGCGGTGTCGTGCCGGCACTCTCGGCTGATAAGAGGGTGCGTATAAAGTAAATCATCGAGATAGCGCTCGAACTATTGCCCTTCTCTCAAAAAAAAAAAAAAACACGTCCCCGCGTTTGTGTCTTTTGTTTGTTTTGTCTTCCCTCGTTTTACTTACGCGCCGAACACTCGGAGTTCCTCCACGCTAATGACGTAACGCGTACCGGGCGCGTATCCCCAATTCCTGCGCTTCTTTGTATTCAGTCTCGGGCAGCGAGCCCGTTCATTATGGTAAGCAGAGGAGGCGCTCCGAAGGGAGACGAAGAGTCGCATACACAAAAAAGGGGCGAATCACAGAGGCACGAGAGGTGCATCTTTCAGGCGTGTGTATAAGGCAGCATCGCTTGCTTATTGGGGGTCGGCCGAACGCGTCCGTCGTGTGCTATCGGCCCCAGTATCCGGCTCTCACGCGCTGTGACCTCTATCCGGCGCGGCGGCTTGCTCTCTCACGCAAGCTGCGGCAGCAATGCCAAGGGCAAGGCTGTTGCCACCGAAACGAAGCGAGGACGTCAATCGACGCCGCTCGCGGGTCATGGCTTCTTCTCCCGGTCACGGTTCGATCCCGCTACTCCGGCCGACGCCGCATTTTTTCTTTCTTTCTTTCATGCTTACTTTTTCTCCGCAATCGAGAGTTCTGGGGCTCGCTTGTATGTGTATGTTGTATGTGGGCCTGAGTGGCGCGACTCGGAGCGAGCGCAAAATGAGCGCTTGTCACGTTCGGTTAGAGCGGTCGGCCGGCGTGCGTTTTCGGCAGCGGCGCGCTTGACACGCTAAAAGCGTTTTAAGGTCGAGCCTTTCTTTCTTCTGTTGACGAGGTTGGGAATCAACGCTGATAGCAGTGAGAAGCACTTTCTGAGGAGAGCAGTGCGAATTCTAAAGGTAATGCTAGACTTCAGAGTTCATATGCATGATGCCTACAGTACCATTGGTCGATTGCTATCGTAACTTGCTTGCTAGTCACTCGTACTTCGAGAAAAAAAAATAAGAAACAGATGAATACGTGTCTTCAGATTAATTGTTTGGGATGATGATTGGGCAAGAGTGGGCATTTGCCGTCTGAGAATCTATGCAAGTCTACACGGATACGGAAAGAATGAAGCTGGACATATTCTGCACCTTGAATTCCAAACACCTGTATTCAAAAAGTATACACTTGGGATCTACAGTACGGCATTGCATTGGTGCTTTATTAAGAAATGAACTTTTATCCTTCGTAAGGTTCTTATCGCACTGCAGTACTTTTTCGTTCACGTTCGTATTCCTCATGCGTGTGTCGCTTATGTTTGTAATGTAGCCTTTCCAGCCAAGAAGCGGGTGTCAAACTGATGCCGATGTTAAACGAAATGGTTTCTCCTGGTGCAGCTTGAAGGAAGCACGGACGAAGGAATGTATACAGCTCTCAGTAACAAGCAGAAGCTTTCACTGTAAGGTAACACAATATTATAGGACACGTTTCTGTCTTATCGGCTTCTGAGGTAAACTCTTGAACTCCATCTTGCACTAGCAGTAGCTATCCATGTTATCGCCCGAACAGTTTTTTTACTCAAGCCACCCACTGAATCATGTATAGCGGTACAAGTATACAATGCAAAATAACGGCTTATCTGTTGGGTAACGGATCTTCATTCACCATTACTTAAGTCTTGCACCTTCATGTTTAAGAAGCATCTACTCACTGAAAAGTAGACTTTGAGAGTCTCTTTGCGGAATGCGAAATGTCTCTTATAGGTACAGGCGCAATCAAAATTGTCTAAGCACCCAGCCAGCCACTGCAGCTGCCGTTTTCTGCAGAAATATGCCAAGACCGACGCCGTAATTCTGCCTAACATGGTCGTACCGCATGGTAGGCCCCTGTGCTATAATTCAACCATGAACACAAGCTTGTAGCTAACGTGAGGTAGCAGCTGCGGCCAATAACAGTGCCGACGGTCGTGCGCTCCACCACTCTATAGACAACAGCGATTCTATCCGTACACACCACAATCTCCGCTATCCCGCTGCGCTGTCGACTCCTAAGAGCTCTTTGACCACTGGTGCCGCGATTCTCACCTGATGCATGATGTCGCGTCGTGTGATGGCGCACACTTGTACTCGGTGAGGGTCGTTTCGAGGTAGACGAAGTGTTGAAGCACAGTCGTAAAGGAATGGCAGAGTCACAGCCCAAGAAGTGAGTCCCTTCAATACAGAGTCGCAACTTTCGGCGCGAACTGGCAGCGAGAAGAAGACAGCACGCGGCCGCGCGGAGTCCGTCTCTCTTGTCCCGAGTGTGTGACGACCGCAGCCGGTGAAAAAGGCTCTCCTCCGCCGCGCGGTGACACACACGGCTGCTGCAAGAAGCCGGCCGACGTCGCCGCAGCTGCAGGGTTTCTGGGCCTGACCCAGTGCGAAGCGCGTTTCCTCCGACGGCCGATCTGCCGGTGGTGCCTCTCATTGGGTCCACATTTGGGTCACCGTGTTTGGGGGTCCGCCGCCGCCGAATCATCCTCTCCCTTTAAAACTGCGCTGTGGGCTTTCCGATGCACGAGAAGGGGGGAGACGCGTATTCCTGCAGACTCGCTGGCAAACCCTCCCAGGCCTCCACCTTTCCCGCCGCTTGCAGCTGCAGTAGACGACCGTCCATTAGACGTCTTCACGCAATCGGCGTTTCTCTTGGTCCGCGCCCCCGAGACACGCCGTCTCCTCGGAATGCGACGCGTCTCCGGTTGGATGTACGCAGTACGGCAGCATGTGGGATTGGCGACCAAGAAGCGTGGGCATCTTTTGCCGGACAAGCGGGAACGGGCGGTCCTCGAGGAAGGTCGCTCTTGTGCCCAGAGGCGCTATGGTTGCGTGTCATTTACAGCTTCCGTCTGCCATTACCCCGTTCTCGCTACACGCCATGGAGTTTAGTGGTGTATACTAGGAGCAATAAGCCAGTACGCGTCCGGAATCTCGGCCGCAGTCCATGGTACGGGATTCACTCGGTCTTACGGCCTCGAAAGGATGCTCCGAGTGCGATGCGCATGAGCATGGAATAATGTTACGAGATTTGGCCTTACAGAGCCAGAGTAACGCTTACAACACTGCTGTGCTCAGCAGTTTTGAAATGTCCCGATATGCTTGTACAGGAAAATGCCCGCACTGTGCGGACAAGTCTTCCGACATCTTCCATATGATGTGGCCATGCCAGTAAATCCCGCGCCTCACCCCAAAACCAAACCCCACCCGGGAGGACTGGAAGGCAGCCCTGCTTAGCTGTTCCGACCTAGCGAGCCAGAAGGCCCTGGTCAATCGAGCTTGATTGATTGATTGATATGTGGGATTCAACGTCCCAAAACCACTATTGGTCAATCGAGCTCGAGTCGCGTTGGCTGCCAATAGACTTTCGTAACGAGGAGCCCACCTACGATTTGTAAAGGGTGGCCCACACCGGGCCGTCTCTCTCCTACTTCCTGTATATATACTTATATAAATAATAGTTTTTTTCTTTCTCTCTCTTTGTCTTACAGGCTTGGACGTGCGCGTCCAGTTGTAACTACCGATGGATGCATGGAAGAAAATTGTTTGTAGACCTGAGAAACGCGACTATAGGGGGACAGAAAGCTAGATGGGCCGATGAGATTAAAACGTTCGCAGGTATAACGTGGTAGCAGAAAGCGCAAGACCGGGTTGTTTGGTGGTTCATGGGAGAGGTCTTTGCCCTGCTGTGGGCGCGTAGTCAGGCTTATAATGATGATAGTGATGATGATGATGATGGAACACGACTAGCAGGCAGTGGGCTTATCCCACGTTGAAACGTTTTTTTTTTATTAAGTGCAGCTGATCTCCAAGATTGGTGCTGTTTTGGTTATTAAAAGTCTGTGGTGACCTTTGTTTGTACTATGCTTTTGTTATCTCAAGTAATTGCTATTATTCAGCGGGCTTGAACCTTTGTTTTGATAGCGTCATGGGAAATGGCCCTATCGCAGATCATTTATCACCTAACACGGAGGTAGGGAAGAAGCAGTAAAGATAGTAACCACACAAAGATGATGGCCCCGTTGGGACTTCGAGAGAGATAGAGAGAGAGAGAGTTTAAACAATCCCAATTGAAACAAGTGCACTTCCACCTTACTCACTTTAGCTCAATAGCCTGTTTCAATTTAAAATCTAATTTAGTAGCTCATCTACATTGAAGCCGCTTCCCTGCCCAAGTATCACTCTTTCTGGGTTTTTGTAGCCCGACATTTCACAAGAGATTCTCCTAATTTAGTTGGGCAGAACAAAATGTTAACCACGGTAAATGTGGATCCCGCAATCAAACACTCGGCAGAAATGACGATTACGAGTTTTTGTTGCGGTTGCTCTACAACTTTCCATGATTCTGTCATTACCAGTGGCGCAGCCAGGAGGTGCGCACATCCCTGTAGTAGCACACCGCCCCCCCCCCCTCCTCTTCGCTAAATTTTTTCTTCATGACATACAGAGCGAAAAATCACCATATTAAAAAGGTATATCCTCCCCCCCCCCCCTCCACGAAAATTATTTTTCTCTGCGTCTCTGCTCAGCACCTACTAGAAGATGTGAAAAAAATCTGTTTTCGGCTGTGTAAATTGGCCAATTGTATTGAAAACAATTGCCTTTAAACAAGCCCGTAGCCTGGGAGGGGAGGGGAGAATACTCTAGCCGCTCCTTGAAATTTGAATAAAAGGCGGTGTTTTACCAATAGCAAATAATGAAAATAAGAGTTTTTCAAGGCTTTCAACAAGTGCTTTCTCGAAAAAAAAAGGTCTGGTACGGACCTACCTTCAAGCTTATTTTATCAAACGTTGATGTCCAATTCCATGCTTCTTTAATTGTTATCTATTATAGGATATCAAGTAAATACAGCCGGTTGTCGCAGGCTTCATCACATACCATTCGCGGTTACCGATAACAATGCTTCTGAAATACGAGTTCAAACGTCAGTTTCGTGCTTGCGGACTGGGCTGCTTAATAACTATAATCAGTGTTTTTGTATTTTTCACACACCTGCTCGACGTGCCAGTGAAAGTGATTTCTCTTCAGTCGTCTTCAACAACGACACACTTAATAAATTGGTTAACAACGCAGGTAAGAATATAAGGTTTAGGTCGTGCCATTTAAAGGTGTATACATTCACTGTGAAGTCATAAGTAAGCTTATTTTTTAAATGAGAAGCATTTATTAGCGAACTTCGGCGACATTGAGCTATCTATCTATCTATCTATCTATCTATCTATCTATCTATCTATCTATCTATCTATCTATCTATCTATCTATCTAATCTAGCCGCTTACGTTTGGGTGCTCTTGTGGTCACCCCATCTACTTGGCGTGAACCAAAATTAGCATTACAGGGTAAGATGGTTTGAGAAATACGACGTGCTTGTCAAGACATAAATAATGTCACAATACCGTCGCGTACGGCGTCAAAGACTTCCCGCCAGACAGTGGCACATACCCACGGACGGATATGTGCCGCTGGTATGTGGGCATGTGCCACAGGTGATTGACACTTGTTATCTTCCCAGAAACGACTAGAATGCACGTGGGCAATTTTAGCGCGCGATTGTCAAGAAATACCCGACGTTGGTAGCGTCGACCCGACGAGTCCCAGCTGGAATCGAGCCCAAGCATTCTGGCTGCCAGTGAAGCGTTTTGCCACAGAGCTACGCCAGATATCGGATTTACTTTTCAAATAGATGCTAATCTTCATGAAACGTCAATAGTGGTTTCAGTGCTGCCTACCCAATTTTATAAGCATTACATATTTACTATTTTGATACAGCCTCACGTCGAGTTAACGTCAAATGTGGTTAGTTGCCATGAGCTGAAGTTGATTTATGTAGCGGTGTCCAGGACCAGCATCGCATGTGTTCAGGACGAGTGGGCCGTCCAACGCCCAAACTCATTACAAAACTTGTTATTTTTCCCCTATTAACTGTGGCGCATACCCACCTCAGCCATAATTTCTCATCGACGTCAGTCACTGCATGAACAATTGGCACAAAATTTCTTGCAAGTATTTAGCGGATACCACGCTTCTCAGAAGAATGAATAAAAATAGCATAGCGAATGCCAGCCTACTAGCCTGAATATTTCATTATTGATGCTTTAGGGGGTATCAAACAAGTGTGCTTGCAGTAGTTATCCAATTAGTGTTTTGAAAAAGCTCTGAAAGTCCGCTATTCCAGCTTTCGCTGTTACTGTGCTGCACCTTTCACGCAGGCCTGGCGTTTTATAAGTATGGTGTGAGCCTGAGGTCATAATCCAGCCGTGGACTCACGACCACTATCGCGGAAAATTCGCAAGCAGTTTAGCCTGCTGCGACCATTGACATAGCAAGGTAAGAGTGGGGGGGGGCGGGGGGGGGGGGGGTGGAGGATTCAATTTATCCACCTACCCCTGAAGATTTTTCACTTTGCATTTGTATATAAAACACATGCATACAAACGCACACACGAAGGTCTACATACACGAACCATATTGACTCTGCACCCTCCCCTTGGCTGCACCTCAGGGTACGAGAGCGGACTGTATACAGTTTTTGCAACTACCATTCCCTGAAATGCATACTTCGCATTTACGCTTCTCATGCACTGATCGTGGCGGCTGCAATTTTCTCATTGCCGAGCACCAATAGTTGAATACTGAATTATTATTGGTGCGAGCAGTCAGTTTAAGTGAAAATAAGAGAAAACCAACCATAGCTTGTTTTGTGTTTCTCTCGCGCGACGATTTCAGCGTTCGAAAACCTGCATGCTATGCAGAAAACCAGTCATTGTAGCGTGTCATCAGACACGTCACTGTGTAACCTACCTGTTTTTATTCCTTTTTTTCGATCTCCTTCTTTCTTTTGAGAGGAAAATGAAAGAAAAAAAAGATTGTTTTAGTTTGCTTTTCCCGCAATCCAAGAGATACGCCTAAATGCCAAAAATTATTCAGCTTTCCTCTGAATGAGGTGTCACAAACACGTGGCCCGGGGGCCGCATTGTACCTTTCGCTGGCGGCCCGCCATGGCTGCAGCACTACTTCGGCAGGCTGCTATGATCGTTGCCGTGTTCGGAAACACCAACTCATGCAAACAACCGTTCTCCTTTCTGAAAATGAACACGTCCTGTCGAGGATGAAGAACTATGACGGGCCACGAGGTTTGTTTCCTCACAAGAAGTTAATGCGGGTACTTCCTCTATCATAGCAGCTAAGCTTCTGTCATTATTCTGTGCTTCACAAGGAATAAAGTTTCATCGCTTAACTAAATGGTACACCTTATTTTAACGCCTATTGCGATTCATAATGCTTAATTTATTCGAGTAAAATCCACAGACGTGACTGGTAGCAAGCATTTCTTAAATTTTTATAGATTTTTATTGATATTCTTGTTCCTTTTTTTTCGGACACGCCATGCGGTAACGGTGTGCTGAAGCATGTCCGTAGAATAAATGGTACACATATTTCACAATCAGCGTCTCTATAGAATTCGATCGTTCTGGAGTTTGGTATGGATAGGTTTCTCAAATTCCGACGCCAAATCCCCTTCGCAAATGACCTGTATAGGAGATATAGGAAACACCTTCTTTCAAATGGCAGTGCCATCTGCCACCCCCCCCCCCCACACACACACACACACGCACGCGCGCGCGAATATTCGCTTCATCACCTCATTTCCGGCTCTTGTGAGACAAAATTTTGCGAATGCTGAGGCGAGTTTGAGACCCTGCTCTATACGTTCGACTTTCTTCTGCAAAATGTTCAGCCTTCGCAGCCGCCATCTTCATTAATTACAAACTGAAGTTCGCATTATCATGAATTACCGCATTTGAAACGGACATTGTGTACGGCACAACGTAAGGTGACTTCTCTTTATAGAGATCACGAACACTTGACAATCGTAGTGTTGTTAATTGGCTTTCTTGCGTTGACCTTCGCTTACTCATTGTGCGAAGATGTCTCTGCGCTGTTTGTATACAGCTGCTGTATTTTCTTGTGTCGTCACATACGTGCTTTTTCATTGCTTCTGCCGGTTGTCCAGCGTACCCGTACGCCGAGAGCGAGCAAAATAACTTTATTAGGTCCACAATAGACGCAAGTTAACTCAGCGTCACCTGGCTAAGGCCCACTCGGGGACGCTCAAGTTAAACCTGACCGCCTTCGCGCGGGACGGCCAGGATTTCAGAGGTGAGGTCAGTCGAATTTAAGTGCATACAAGCGGTAGCACTTCGTCTTGCAAATACGACGCCATCTATTCGACGCGTGCAGAAGGAAAACGTGGCCCCTAAATAGAAATACCCAAGAGTGAAAGCGAAATTCTCACGATGCCATTGAAATTTCGCTTTGCCAGTCGGTGAACGCGCTTTATTTTCGCGGGATTGACAATCCCGCCTCTGTTTGGCTAGCAGGCTGCGTATTATTGACGGTTAATTGAAGCATCCGCAGCCGTCCCGATATTCGTGTCTCGGTTTGAGGTCGTGACGTCCTCTCGAAGAGAAAACTGCGCATCGCGAGAACTCGCAGGCAAACCGGCGCGCTGACCGCGAATACTCGAGTGCACAGAAGACAGGCATCATCTTCTGTGTAGCTACCGGCCCCATCTTTCCAGTTTTCCTTCTCATACCGCCCCACCCTCCCCGCTGCTCGCTTCCAAAGTGCCTGTCCGTTTCATTCGGGTATTCGCGAATAGGCGAACGTTTGTGTCCGTGAATCTGCAGGGCCCGTCGGGCCTATACACATCTGGAGGGCACAGCTATACCGCGTTGCCGCTCTATACGAACGGTAAACGGGGATCGTGAGGCGGTTGGCCGAGTTCCGCCGGTTCGATTTTTGATACACGACTCGGGTCGGGCCGGTTGCCCTCCGAGTGGTGTGTGTCCCTCTTCGGGTTGCGTGTTGGTGAGGCGACCGGTACGGACTGGCGAGGCTTCCGCCGGCATTAACGGCCGTTGAGGCCGAATCGGGCTGTGGTGTGTACACGCGAGACGCACGCACTGTCTCGTCCGCAACGCGGTGTTCTATCGTGCGACCTCATCTACAAGCACCGCTCGGAGAGTGGGTGACAGGGCTCTCTCTTCTTGCCTTTACGCGGTCACCCCTTGAACCGACTGCCCTTCCGGCGGGAGGAAGTCGCCCGCTTCCTTTGTGCGGCCGCCGCTACGACCAGCGCGTCCTTTTCGGCAATACTCGGAGACCTCCTTCTTTCATAGTTCGTTTCTTTGACTGTTTCTCGCACCTCTCCGACGCATCGTTGCAACGACACGAGGCTCGTTGCGCGTCGTCTAGTTCGTTCCCGAGACGAACCGTCAGCGCCAAACCGACTGCCTGAAAACTGTGGGCATGTTTCACGCTGCCCCACTTCACACATTTTTTTCTCTCAATTTTTTTGTTTCCCCTAACTTCTCTTTATATCTTTCTTTGCGGAATTCTCCGGCTTCCGTGCATCTTTTCCTCTCCGTCTGTCGCGACACAGCTTCCGCTCCTCCGCCTTAAACACGAGGCATGCTCTCTCGCACGAGCGCGTTCCTTCGTGCGGAACATGTCGAGCGCTTGTTGCGCGATCACTCGTCGGAAGCGTGCACAGCGTGCAACCTCCCCGCGTGTACGTACATGCCCCGCGTCACCAGGCTTGCGAGATTCCTCGCGTGCCTGGATTCTTACGTGATTTCACGTGAAGCCCTCACAGCGAGCACCTCCAAGTGACTCACGAGTTACTACACACACACACACAGCAGCGCGAGTGCGTTTGCTTGCGCGCCCTCTGAAACTAAAGAGGCCGAGCAGCGATTTGCGCGGCCTTTCCAACGACGCGCTACTGCACGAGGGTGTAGCGACGAGGTGACAGTGTTTTTCTGTCTCTAGGCTTGGTCTAAAAAAGAGGCAGCACGCGTGGCTGGTTTTTTTTTTGTTTTGTTTTTTTTTTCAGAGGCGTTCAACTGTCATCTCGACGTCCTGCCCTACCTTGAGTGTTTGCGTCGGCGACTTTTGTGTGTTTTGACAGGGACTTGTTCGGGCTATTAAAAAAAGGGAGAGCAGTGAATTATAAAGAGAGACCTGACATTTTCGTATGGATATGTCAAGCAGTCTTTTAGTTGCCTTGACTAATGCAAAAATAGCCGGTGGAAAAGGTAGAGCAAGAGACGCGGAAAGGGCAAGAAACACTGTCGGGACGTAGCTTGCATCCACAGAGAAGGTGGACTGGGTCATGAATATTAATGTTGTTGTTGTCCTCTTGAAGAAATGGAAAGTAAGGGACCCGTCCTCAACGTTTTACTTGCTGCACCTGAGCTTGCAGAATTCTAATAGATAAAACAGAAGATGGTCGAGAGATGTGCGAAGCGGATAGGTTAGCCAATCAGTTTTCTGGTCATTTACCATACGTTGATAATAATAATAATAGTAATTATTATTATTATTATTATTATTATTATTATTATTATTATTATTATTATTATTATTATTATTATTATTATTATTATTATTATTATTATTATTATTATTATTATTATTATTATTATTATTATTATTATTATTATTATTATTATTTCCCGATTCTACGTTCCAGCGTGATATGAGAATATGAAGGACGCCGCAGTGGAGGGCTCCATAAACGGGCCATCTGGTGTTCTTTAACGTGAACGGACATCGCACAACACACAGACTTCTACCATATCGCCTCGATCAAAATATGACCTCTGCAGCCGGGATCGAAACAGCGACCTTCGCGTCAGCAGCCGAGCACCTTATAGCCACTGATCCACAGAGGCGGACTGCATTGAGAAAGAGTAAGGTTAACGAAAAAAAGACAAGACACAACCACGACGAAAGCACTTCGACAAGGACTTCAATCTTTCGTAAAGTCCTGATGTTTCTGAAACAACCCGCAACAGCTTTTTTGTGTTTTAAGCGACTTGTGGTACCGTCAGGTCAACGCATGTAGAAGTTTCAAGGAAGTGCAGTGCACTCTGTGAAAGTAAAGTGCGCCGTTCTAATTCTTCACGTAATGTCCGGAACCATGTGCGAGAAAACTGCAGCCGCGTGGACAATGGTCGACGACCCGCTCCTGTGCTGTAAACTTGGGCATCACAATGAAACGTGTAGGTCGGCGATCCTCCTCTCTCGTGCGTATTATACTTGTGGAGTCTTTCAGCGTTCCCATATACATTTGGCGGGAACTGTATACGCGCGTGTTGAGCCCGAAACCACAGAGAATAGAGAGCAGCACTGCCGTTCAGACGCCCTCCTAAGCACTTTCATTCCGACCATCTGTAGCTCACAGCGACGCCGGGAGCGATGACCGACCGGGAAGTATAACTTGAAGCTGACTGTTGTTAGAGTTCATGAGGAGGTGAATCATTTTGAACGTTTCTGCTTGGCATCCGCAACCACAAGGCTCAATGAGAGCTCAGCTGGGACTAGCTGGTGTGAGGTTGTTCAGTTGTCTGCGTCGTAGCTTTTATAAGAACATAAAATTGCGCACAAGTATGTGCGCAGTTTATTTCACAGATGCCCGTTCCGTTTGGTTTTCGTCGCTTTTTGTGTTAGAAGCACGGCGCACGGAAGCAAATGTACAGAGCACGTTAACCCTTCTCGATCTACACTTGACGCCGCAGAAGTCCATGTGATTTAGCATATTCTATTGAACCCTTACTTGGGGAAACGTCGCCCATTGACACAGGGCCTGTATACATAGAGACCCGCGAAAATCTTTTAATGCAGTTCAAAGTTTCCGTGATCTTTCATCAATTATGGGCTTGGCGAATTCACAAGACAACCTCTCTAAGACCAACCACAAAGGCTGCGATTACTTTTCCAAAAAACTTCTCTCTCTGTCTCTCTCTCTCTGTCTCTCTCTCTCTCTTTCCCTTTAGTATTTGTTGCTGGCATACAGCCACTATCTGCGAAGTTGCACTTCAGTGCGTCACCAGACCTTTTCACTCAAGGCTCCCTGTGAGGCGCCATAGTCTTCTCTGGGCTGTTGTCAGTGTGCGTGAGCCCCCAAAAATGCACTGCCAAAGTTGTGACATGAGCTTTTGTACTCTTGTGCAACAGCCCAGACAGGAGAAAATCCTCCTCTCTGTAAAACAGGCCCATAATTTTCTCATCACAAGTGCTGATGCAGCTCTCTCTCTCTCTCATTCTTCTTCACGAGAACTACGCTGATCACATTCATATCTATACCGACGTGTCAACTACTATCCAGGGTTCGTCTGGAGCAATGGTAGTCCCAGCGAAGCCTATTACCGTCAGTTTCAAGACAGACCACGCAACGACTTCGACGGCTGCAGAATTTGCTGCTCTTCGCGCTGCACTTCAGGTAGTCAACCACGAACAGCCTCAACAATGGTGAATCTTCAGCGATTCGAAGGCAGCTCTGCAATCTTTGCTGTCAGCCCTGCGGCACGGAACATGCGAGCAGTTAGTCTTAGAGGTTAAGCCTCTCCTCCATACTGCTTTCGAGAAGGCACATCACGTGACGTTTCATTGGCTGAAAATCACTGCGGCAAGATAGGTAATTCATATGCTGACATTGCTCCTTGATCAAGTCCTCAAAGGGACATGGTCGAGAGGGTACGCCTATCGAGGACCAAATCTGATATTCAACTTCTAGTGGTCGTACAACAAGTCACTTTCTCCAATATAGCAAGTATAGACTGCACAATCAACACCGCCACTGCCCGAACACTTTACGTCTTCGGACACTTACTGGACTCCACCGAAATGACGCCACTCTGCTTTGCCGTTTATGCCTGAGAGTGGCTTTCATGAAGTCATTTTCTTTTTGTAATGGAATGGCGGACAACCCTTTTTGCGACAACTGTGCTAGCGAGGAAACATTAGAGCACGTCTTCCGCCCCTGTCCCCACTACAATACACAAAGATCATTTCTAGCTGCTGCTCTAGCTGGCATACATCAGAGACCGATGACGGCAGAAACAATTCTGGAATGTCGACCTGAGAGAACATCGTGGGTGAGGGCAACGAAGGTGGTGCTCAACTTCCTGAAGGCAACAGACTTGCACCAGGGATTTTCAACTTCTTGTGCTATGGTGAGTGTGAAGTGCGACTTCGTGTGCGTGCTCTCTCCTCTCTCTCTCTTTCTCCATCTTTAAAACTCCGACACTCTTTTCCCTGTTAAGGGTAGCATACCGATACTCCCAGACAGGTTAGACTCGCTCGCTGGATTTCGTGCCGATCGGTTCTTCCCCCGCGATCTCCGACGACAGCGCAGCTCTGGCCGACTGGCTCGCCCTACGCCATCTCCTGACGCCGAAAAGAGCTTTCGCTGAGGGGTGCCCCGTCCTCGGACTCCTGCGACCGAGTCCATCTTTCCTATCTTCTCCTTATATCTTTGTGTGGGGCTCTCTGTCGCTGCCTCTATCTCTATCCTTACTCTTTTATTCCTCACTATCCCTTTTAATTCCTCCTTACCCCATCCCTCATGAGTAACTGTTGAGGTGACGCACTATGATGCACAGTTACGCGTCTCACTTTTCTCTTTTTTTCTCTCTTTTAAGAATCACTTATACAGACTGGTTAACAACCCTACCTTTGATTTCTTTCCTGTTCCTTCCTTCCTTCCTTCCTTCCTTCCTTCCTTCCTTCCTTCCTTCCTTCCTTCCTTCCTTCCTTCCTTCCTTCCTTCCTTCCCTCATTCCATCCTTTCTTATAGCCAAGCTTTTTATGTCTTAGCAAAACCAAGTTACGTGCATTTTATGTATGCAAGAGCGCCTGTCGCACATGGGCCACAGAAACTGGGCAAGCGCTACCACTCACCACTGATACAATAAAGTGAAGAAGTGAGCACATGGGCACCAAACATCAACTAAGGTAGCTTTACAGACGTAAGGAATAATTCAGAAAGACATTAATGAACAGTCGAGATTAACCCAGTTACAAAGGTCAGGGTCATGCATTTTAGCATCACTGCTTCACCTTCCGTACGGCGTGCTTGCGTGGTGACAGGCCGATAGTTAGTATAAATTGAAATATATTAATGATAGATCATAGACAGCTCCGTCTCATAATCTGCACTAGGATTGATTGATTGATATGTGGGGTTTAACGTCCCAAAACCACCATATGATTATGAGAGACGCCGTAGTTGAGGGCTCCGGAAATTTCGACCACTTGGGGTTCTTTAACGTGCACCCAAATCTGAGTACATGGGCCTACAACATTTCCGCCTCCATCGGAAATGCAGCCGCCGCAGCCAGGATTCGAACCCGCGACGTGCGGGTCAGCAGCTGCACTAGGAAGGCATGCCCTTGTTTCCAGCGATGTGTCACGCGCACTTTTTGGCTCAGCTGATACGGAACTCCTTCAAACCTGCACTGAATATTGCATTGCGACGGGGATAGCTTCTGGACCACTATGTGCGTTCAGGCACATGCGGAACGGAATGGCAGCAAGAAAGCTAGGCGAGAAATGGAGGCCGATACCGAAGCACATGCGTTATCTTATACGCGATATCGTATCACTGGAGTTGCCGTTCTCACCACCGCTTTTAGCAACCAGATGAACGATCCCACTAACAGCCTATTGCTATAGATAACTTCTAAAAAAGGAACTACCTTCCTCCTTCTTTCCTTCTTTACCACGAGCCGTAGACAGGCGTCCCCGAGTGTAGGACGTTTGTATCCTAAATAAAGTGGGCCCCCATGAACTTGGAGCATACCTGGAGTGAGGTGGTCTATAAAGAGCGCCGAGGTCAATTGGGGGCGTTTACATGACCGCTGCGACGAGACCCACGGTGTGTGTTTATACTTGTCCGCTTCCGTCATACGCAGAGAGGCCAATGTTGCCAACACCCGTGAAGTATACCGCGACACCACCGCGAGTGCGCGTAATGCAGGACGTGAGAGCCACCCTTCTTTCTTTCCTTGCTTTTTCGAGTACCGTACATGCCGGCAATGTCATTTAGAGGCCCTCGTCGACATCGTCGGGAAACAGCTGTGCTCCGCTTTTGTTCCCACGCCGGACTTCCGGGCCTGCTCGTCGTAGCCATCGCACTTTTTTTTTTTTCAACAAGCACGAATGTCGTGTTCGCCCGTGAAGAACCGGGTATCATTTGGGTGGGAACGCCTCCTGGACCTTTTTAACGCCCTTCCCAAAACATACACTTAGCGGGAGATGAGTATGAGCGATCGTGCCCCCTTGATTGCAACTTGTTGGCTGCCGTATGGTGGGCGGGCTCTAGCGAGCTCCGTGCCCCATATTTGTGCAGGTGAACGGGCAATTGCGCGTCACCGACATGGATGTCATGAGCAAGGCAGGAAATTGAGGAAGATGAGCGCCTCTTGCGTCCATCTCGTGAACCTTCACGGAGTCGGGTGACACGAGAAACAAAGAAAGCGTAATTCGATTGTATACAGTTGCTTTACACCGAACGACGGACTGACACCATTAAAATGCCACCAACTTGAAAAACTGGGAGAACCTTAATTTTCTTTCTCTCTTAACAGCTAAACGCGATAGCCATATTCTGTTCTCAGTGCGTAATTTAAGCACTTAGTATGTGAAATCTTTTCGAACTTGCTATGCAGCCACTACGTGGCCTTAAGGGTGCAGTATATATCGTGTGTATCTTTTGTAGTGAGTGACTGGCTTTAAACTATGGAATCATAATAATACCATGTTCTGACGCCCGATGACAATGTACGCTTGTCCCACGCACTATTACGGCAGTAGTTCGATAGATATGTGGCGTTTAACGTCCCAAAACCACCATATGATCACGAGAAACGCCGTAGTGGAAGGCTCCGGAAATTTCGACCACCTGGGGTTCTTTCGACCACACGGGCCTACAAGATTTCCGTCTCCGTCGGAAATGTAGCCGTCGCAGCCGGGATCCGATCCCGTGACCTGCGGGTCAGCAGCCAAGTGCCTTAGCCACTAGACCACCACGGCGGGGCATTACGGTCGTAGTTCATGCTGCATTGTGAAACATGTACACAGGACGGGTCTGTTTGTAAGTGATGAAAGTTACTTTCGCTGCATTTCCAAGCATAGGAAGTTATTTTCGTCGTATTCACAAGCAGCTGCGTGGCGCTGTGGCAGAACGCCCACTTTCCACGCAAACGATCCGGGTTCGATTCCCACTCAGACCCGGATGTTTTTATTCTTATTCGTATTTCTCGATTTCTCGGTCACGCAAATACGACTTTTCGCTAACAACCGCCGACGCCACGATTTCTGCGAAACGAGCTTTTTAACGCTATCGCGTTAATAACTCTCTGACAACGCGCGATTATAACCACGTCGTGAGCCTCGTCGTGAAGTAATAATTACAGCTTGCCCTATAGGATGTATTACCATGTTCCATTTGCTCAATTGCACGTTGCATCGCCTGTATGAACTCAGTGGTTCATACACATCTATAAAACGTCCGAGCTGTTATTGGGACAGAGCGTAATACTCTTTGGATAATTCTATTTATTTTCTTTGATTTACCCGTACGGTGTCAGCCACTGGGTGTGTGCCCACTCATGGTGGATCATCCAGGCACAGTTTCTGCAGTATCTTAAGTTTTAGTTAGATACTTGTACTTCTTTGTGCCTATACTATGCACTGGTACTCTTTACATAGAACTTAACATCATTCGTCGCCTTCGTTCTTGTATAAAAAACAAAATCTAGCAACGGTGACCACACTTTTTTGGCTTGAGTAATCTTATACTACAGCTGCCTCACTCACTCACAGCAAACTTCGCACGTCAGTTAGGTTTCAACATTGAGTTAGATCTGTACACTATCATTCGTTCTCTTGATTTTCGATAGAGGGCTCCTTGCTGATTACTGCATTAAGCATACTTTTATTTCAATTCAAGATTTTCATTTCGAGTTGTATTTTTATTGGCGTCAATGCCATCCCATCGACTCTTAAGCGATTCATAGAATACAGGATAGCCTTACGTCATTGTTCTTTTTTTCTCATTGAGCTACGGAATTGATATTTGATTACATGATATAGGTTGGAGGTTGGTAATATCAAGCTTAAGTCCCGCACTGTATCGTAACTGGGTTTTCAGTTCACTTTGCTGCCTTCCCAACGAGCTACACGATGACCTCCAAACGTGATTCCCTTCTGCAGTACGAACTACGAAACCGTGGTTTGAAATGCTTCCCATTGTATGCCGCAAGCCGGGAGTCGTGTTGCTACAAAACGTTGCTTGTATTCTTTCTTTCTTTCTTTCTTTCTTTCTTTCTTTCTTTCTTTCTTTCTTTCTTTCTTTCTTTCTTTCTTTCTCTCTTTCTTTCTTTCTTCCTATTTGTTCCATTTGTTGCGAGCCCGCCTCGGAGACGAGAGTAACAGCGACTGGGACACTGCAGGGTGGTGTTTCGTTGAGGAGAGACGAATGTTCCCGTCAGTGAATGGTCAGTGCGCTTGAGTGCTTCTGGACAGCGCGCACTGGGAGTGCAAACGAGAGAGACAAATGGGACTTGAGGTCTGTCTCGACAGTTAATGCCGGGTGAGGGATCAAGGCAGGTGGGGGATACCGACAGAAGAAGTTTGTGCCCGCACATAAAAAATAAAAGACTCCCCCTCCCTCCCCCCCTCAACGACCGCCCTTAGCCGGGCTTCTGGAAATCCGGCGGTCGCCCGATTGACCCAGAATGCGGCAGTTTTCTGTTGGTATAGTTGAGACAGCAGAGCGAGGAGCTTTTCCGGCAGTCTCTTCTCTGTTTGTTTCTTTATCCCACTGCCGGCTTAAAAAGCGCGGAAAGGAGCGACGTAAGATGTGCCAACGGGACGTCGAAAAGCGGTTCGAGCGAGTGAGGTCAATTAATGCGCCCGCAGCGCGGCGACCTTGAACTCAGCGGGTGTCTCTCTCCGGTGGGGACTGGGCGCTTATGTATACGTCCGCGTTCGACGCGAAACAGTTGCGTGCAGTTGAGGGCAAACCCGGACCGTATCGGCGCTCTAATACGCCCTTCATAGAAAAAAGGCAAGGTCGGATGCATAGGACCTCGCTTCTATCCAAATGTCAAGAAGAGTACACCGAGACGTTGACGCATAACGATGGTGCGCGCTGCGCGCATCAGCGAGGAATGCACTCGAAGAGGTCGGGAGTGATCACCGGCTCGTAACGGCACTTGGATCACCGCTGATAAGCGTATAGGGATGAAGCGAAGTGTGATGTATACAGTTAAGTGCAGGCGCATTCCGTACTGGACCCGGAATGTCGAGACAAACTTACAGCGCTCTCTTTTTTTTCTTAAAGTATGCCAATTTGCTGCCTCTATTTCCTCTCTCCCGTATTCCTTCGTTTATTCTTTCCTATTTTTAAAACTGACATGCTCTAGAATCAAGGGTAACTAAATCTGTGCAACGTACATTCAGAAGTATGAATAACTGTACTCTGTGAGTACGTCTGCTTTTTAGGTATTAGTGCATATTAGTGCATCTAGTTGGTATAGGCCCTAAAATGAAGTGTCAGAGTAGTGGCTCCTGTTATTGTAACCGCAATAGAACAAGCAGGACGCATTAAGCTTCCACATGACACCTATTCCGTTCGTCACGCACAAATATCGACACTAGGACACAAAGAGCCAGCGCTGACTGCTGGAACTAACCATTGCTTGCGCAGGGTCGGGATCGGACGAGTCGTCTCAGCTTGGGTCGAATCCACAAGGGTTTTTGTTCGTAAGTGTTCTTTGCTATTTACTGACCTCCACATTGGCTAACGAGAGAATTGGTTGACATGTTCTCTCTGCATCGCCTGCGTCGTTGGAAGTGTCAGATTTTTGTGCACTGTCAATGAAACACCGGTCGCAACAAGCGCGTGTCAGAGTAACAAATTACGTTCTTTGCTCAACGTCTTCAATTTAGGCTTAGTGGTTTACGTTCTCCTGCACGAAAGAATGTGGTGCTCTACTTCGCCCGGCTGCAACCACTGCGAGTAACTCGGCAGGCCTCTCACGTGTTGGCTCTCGCGCGAATGGAGTGCCTATCGATGATCTTTCGAAACGAAATTCGGTTAGAAAAACAGACATCACAAAGGTGAGCAAGCAGTCGCTTCTGTGGCGTACGTGCAAGGGTCGCACGTTTATATTAGGTCACAACTTGAATAGAGGACGCTCAGCGATGTTTTAGGGACTACAGATGCTGAGAGATGAAGGTCAGGCCCGCGTCACTGCAAATCACGTTTACTTCTTTACATGGGGATGGAGTGCATATCGCATATACGCCGTATATAATTGGACCTCACCGCACGTTTCACAAGGCGCGGCCATGTCTATGTGGTCCCCTCACAGCGAAATCATGCATATGACAGCCGTTTTTACGCGGATGCCTTTAACCTTTTGTAGGTTCGCGCATACTTTGAACGATGATATAAAACGTGTTGTGGTATAGTCGTATATACTAAAAAGAAACAGTTTGAAGCACATTTCACGAAAATCAAGCCAGTAGTTAGCTGAAAATGTTCGTGCGTCCGTCCCTGCGTTCGTCCATTTATCCGCGCCTGCGTCCGTTTATGCGTCCATCCATGCATCTGTCTGTGTGTCCGTTCGTCCATCTATTCAGCACTCCAAGTACCACCATCTCGCATCTTTTCGTCATATATTCTCCATATAGAAGCACCGCCATCCAGCGGACATTTCGAGGACTAAACGGGAGGTGGCACATGCACACTTTCTTACGGCTTGCGCTTCGGGTTTACTTCCCACCTTTAACCACCTCGAGTTCATGGTATATACTAGTTCACTGTATTCATGGCACTGCGGCGAAATTCTCGCTAAACCTTTCTAAAACCAAGGAGGTTACGCCCAGCGAGTATAACATAGCAACTTTTTCCTGTCAGATCGTGCTCAATGTACATGCCAGTGGCTGCTAATGGGGATCGCAGCGTGCGCGTTACCTAAAGGCCGAATGCTCCTGTCTCTCATTCCCCCTTAGCAGCCATTAACATGTGCATTGAGCATGTGCTTTGAAAAGTGGGAAAACGCTGTGCCATTGACTCATGAAGGCACCATCTTGCAATTCCATCAATAGGTACTTGGGACGAACTGGCTTAAGCGAGAGGATCAGGGTATCACTTCTCAAGTTCTGAAGAGTTAAGTTGTACGAACCTCATTTCAGCAGGAGATTGCGCCTCTTGTGAGCCTTGACAGCGCTGCGATCTGTTCCTGTACAGCTTGCTTCAACGCGCACCAACTTTTTTTTTGTTCTTTTTAATGTCGTTGGTCATTGTTTTTCTGTCAAAATTATCGACTACAGCTGTTCTCCCTGAATATGTGCACATTTTTCAGGAGGTTTGATGCGATATCAAGAAAAATATTTTCATGCACAAATATCCGCAATTGCGTTGGGGATGATCGGGGCTATTTCGCCGAGAATTGATCCGATACATTTGTCGCTCCAGTTATTGTGCGAATTTAAAGAAACTTGGAAGCTAAAGTCACCTCTTCAAAAAATAAAAAAGAGGAAATTAGTGGCATTTTCATTCGTAAATTTGTTCTATGAATTCGAAGAAAATGAAAGCTCGAAAGTTATCATAAAAATCACAGCATATCTACGCAGTGAATGATGATGAGAGGGGCGAAACGTCCGTCAGCCCGTTCGTGCTTCCGTCCGTCTATTCATTCTTGCTTCGGTCCGTCCACGTGACAATCCGCGCTTCCATCCATGCGTCCGTCCGTCTGTCCGTGTGTGAGTCCGCCCATCCACCTGTCTGTCTGTTCGTGCCTCCATCCGTCCGCGCGTCTATCCATCCGTCCGTCCGTACGTGCGTCCATTTAGAGAACACTCCAAGTACCGCCATTTCCATCTCGCATCCCCTTGTGGCACCGGTGGGTATACGTACTACTACATACGTACATACAAGGGATGGACAGAACCATGCCTTTAAGGAGCTTCGCCCCTAAAACACCAGGCCTGCGTGGAAGGCGCAGCACCGTCAGCAAAAGCTAGCAGAGTGGCCTTTCAGAGCCTTTTCTAAACACTCATTGGTTAACTACTGCAAGGACACTTGCTTGATACCCACCATGCCATTAATAATAAACTTTTTGGGCAGTTGGTTGGCATTCACTCACTTGCAAGGAATTTTGTGCCAATTGTTCATGTAGTGGCTGTCGATGATGATAAATTATGCCTGAAGTGGGTATGCGCCACAGTGGTTAGGTGAACAAGAACAAGCTTTTTTGAGAGGTTTGAGCGTCGGACGACCCACTTGTTACGCTATTCGCATTGTGCGACGACTGGTTGTTCTTTCGCAGTTTTAAAGCGCTTTATAAGTCGTATTAACGCGATTGCTTTCTCGACATGAAGCCTGCCTTAAGGCCCAACTAATCCCAAGCACCGGCGTGGTTCAGTGGTGTAATACTCGGCTGGCACCCAGCCGACCCGTGTTCAAGCCCGACTGTGTCACTGGCGCTGCATTTTTTTTTTTTTAGGGTCGAAGCTCCTTAAAGCGGCACCCGCTCGTCCCTCGTAGTCGTAGTCGTAGTGTGTAAGTATTACATTTTGACCTGCAAGGTGGTGCCGGTGGGAGATTTCTCCTGTGCTTTGTTGAACAATAAAAAGTTCGCGGCGTGCGCGTTGACTAAAAGCCGAATTCTCTTGTCTCTCATTCCCCATTAGCAGCCATTGGCATGTACATTGAGCGCTATCTGACAAGAAAGGGTTGCTACGTTACACTCGCTCAGTGTAACCTCCTTAGTTTTAGAAAGGTTTAGCGAGTGTTGAGCCGCAGTGCCATGAACACAGTGAACTAGTATATACCATGAACTCGTGGTGGTTAAAGGTGGGAGGTGGACCCGAAGCGCAAGCCGTAAGAAAGTGTGCGTGTTCCACCTCTCGTTTAGTCCTTGGAATGTCCGCTGGATGGCAGTGCTTCCATATGGAGAATATATGATGAAAAGATGCGAGATGGTGGTACTTGGAGTGTTGAATAGATGGACGAACGGACACATCGACAGATGCATGGATAGACGCATGGACGGACGCAGGGGCGGATGCATGGACGGAAGCAGGGACGGACGCACGAACAGAGGCCCGCCCGGACGGGCGAATGGACGCATGGACGGACACACAGACGGACGCGTGGACGGACGGAAGCAAAAACGAATGGACGGACGAATGATTCACCCCACTCTCCATCATTCACTCCGTGGATATGCTGCCATTTTCTTTTCGTGCGATACGTGTGGTAACGGACACCAGTGGCGGCGGACAACTGCGCGTGACCCGAGTCGTGTTCTCATAGCAGCTTTCGCTGTAAATATATTGACTGAAATTCAAGGCCATTGTAACACTACAACCACCCTTTGAAATCGTGGCAAAATAATTTGCCTCGATATGACGAAAACTTGGGTAAGATATACGGGCGACTTAGCGTTGCGCTGCTAACTGCAACGCGTGATGTGGAAGAGAATTTTTTTTCTGCGGATGGAAAAGTGATAAACACACTCCGTGTGACTGCACTAGCTCGTAGCAGTGCACAAGATCGTACGATTGAACCCGCCAGGATGGTGTTGTGGTTACAGTGCTCGAAGCATGACCGATGGTCACGGGACGGAATCCCCCACCGCGGTGGTCGCATTTTGATGTAGGCGGAATTCTTGACTTAGATATTGGGGAAAATAACACCTGGTGGTCAAATTTTCCGAAGCCCACCACTGCGGCTTCCCTCATAATCATATCGTGGTTTCGGGACGTTGAACCCCCAGCAACTATACACTCATATATTTTTACGGTGAACATTTATTCACGAACAACGGGTCTTGCTAACGCCTTAAAGAGCGCACAGTCATGCAGGCCAACGGAGGACACTCGAGAGAGTAACCCACACCAACCGCGTTGTCGTCCTTCCTCTTTTTGGGTGCCACTTCAGCTGTGTCCGGAGCGACAGTTCCATACACGTATCATCTCCCCGGCCGGTAACGCACCGTCTCGGTGCCTGTTAAATGAGCGAGTCGGCGTTGTAGGGCTTGAGACGAGAAAGGTGGACTACTTCCGTTCTGGGTGCAGCAGCCGATGAGTTTGTGGTATAGCGGCAATCTCGTAGGTCGCAGGTGTGACCTGACGAAGGACTCGGTAGGGTCCCAGCGTATCGCGATAGTAGTTTCTCGCAGAGGCCGACACGTCGAGATTGGAGCCACAGGAGAACAAGAGATCCCGCAGAAAAAACGGCATCCTCTATGTCGACGGTCAGTAAGAGACTTCTGTGCTGTCTGCGACGACGATAACCGATCGCGGGCTACCACGCGTACACTGAAGGCACGGGTGATCGCATCCTGAGCGTACGAAGTGGATGATGGGTGGTCTGATGAAAGCAGTGTGTCGAAGGACAGTAAGATACGACGTCCGAAGAGTAGATAAAATGGGGAGTAGCCCGCTTTTTCATGATGTGACAAGTTAAAGAGAGCACAGTCATGCAGGCCAACGGGGGAAACTCGAGAGTCCAACCTACACCAACCACGTTGTCGTCTTCCTCCTTTTGGGGGCCATTTCAGGTGTGCCGGAGCGACAGTTCCATACACGCAGGAATATATTGCAGTCGTACGCATGCGACTGTGCCATCTCGCTTTGACCGCATACTGTTATCGAAGCGATCCACTGTGAAACACCCACCTCATGAGTCATCGCATCAGTAGGCTCCTGAAAGCCCTGCGGTGAGTTAACTGCAACTAGTTTGCAAAAAACGGTATCTGCCTGGGTTACTGTTCGCGTGCTGTGACAGCGTGTGGTGATCATGTGGGCTGTCTGTCTGTTTCTCTTTTGTCATTATTAACACTTTACCTCCCACCCTCAATCTTGTCCTTTAGTGCAGGGAAGGGAACAGTACTTCCTCTTCCGATTATACGACCGTGTCTTTTATACACTTTCATATGTCACTTTAAAGCATTACGACTAAAACACTTCCTGCACTTACTGTGTTTTTTTTTCTGCGAAACCATCAAGTCAGAGTGGCCGGAGTCTAACAGCGGGATAGCATGCGGGATAAGAAAGTGTGATCTTCGTTACAAAAGCAGTGCATACATGACAAGAGTCAGCAAGAATAGAACAGCGCATCGGCACGCGGTTCATCGAAAGGCGTCACACGTAAAGTGCGTACGTGATCGCTAAGTGTTCGAGATTGAATCAAGTCATGCAGACAACGTCTACAGAAGACCGTTTTTTTTTTCGCAGTTCTGGGCGTCAATTAAATCATGGCCCCCTATAGAAAGAGACAGTGGTCCCTCGCGTCGATAAGAGTTAACGGGACACATTTCCTGACACTTTCGTCCGTATCTGTTTCCGCATGCTGTGATAGCGGTATGTTATTTTTACTTCCTTAATCGTTTAAAACGGTCGTCAAGGCAGCGTCTTGCAGTATCCTCTACGGTCGGGTTAGATCTGGAAGCGTCTAAAGGTAAACGCCATGTACCAGACGGCGCCCCGAATCCTGCTTTTCTTTTCCTGTATCTTTTTTTTTTTGTCTTTTTTTCCTTTACGATACGTACGCATGGTTTACTCACTTTGTATCTTCCTCGAACGCGGTGTTAAGTGCGGTTATGATTCCCTTTTTTCCTATCTCCGCTATCACTTCCCGTCCTGATTTGTCACGAATCGTGCCCGGCTCGGCACAGCTTGGGTGCTCGCTTATCGTATCGTGCACACTGACCTGTCCGTATGCGCGGCCCTTGCAATTAAGGTGTCTGCTACCTTCTCTCTCGTGCAAACATTTCCTGGTAGAGCTCAAAGTATATACATACCCTGTAGCTGTATCTCTCAGCAGTGCACACATTGGCTTACAAAACGGGATCATGGCAGATGCAGCATACGGAGAGCACCCTACAAATTGAGAACCAGGCCAAGATACACACAACGTTTTCTTGCTCTTAGGAAAGACTCAACTTACTCGCTCGTATACATTATAGAGCAACTTTGACAAAGATTAATCTAACGCCGCACAAACAACTGAACCCACTCGGTGGTCTGTCTTGTCTCTCAATACCCATTTGTTGTTAAGAAGGCCGTTGATGGTCGGATTGTAAGCGTAAGGAAGTATACCAGCATTGACAACCCTATCGGTTCCGTCTTTCATTGAAAATGCACGGCCGTAAGACCGCGAATTAGAAGCCTACCAAGCGATGCGCAGAGACGCTGAAGACGCGATGAGTCTTCGTCTTCTCTGAATCTTCTCGCACGCTTGCTTCGCTATCTAGCCAGGAAGCGCAGCCACACCCGCAGAAACGAAAGCGATTGCGTCAATAATAAAGTACGCGCACTTCGTGATCGATATGTGGCCGAAGGCGGGTAGAGACTTGATCCCCGGTTCCTCACTTCACGTATGCGCGGACATCGTATAACACTAACGCACGTCCGTTGAGTGCTGGGTTGCCGGCTCCTTATATACGTGTAAGACTGGGTGAGGAAGATCCATTGTATCACCACGCACACCGAACCTGCAGAGAGCCTAACCAAAACGAATGCGGGCTCCCATTTCGCAAAGCGCTGACAGAGAGATGCGTGGAAGATTCGCGTCTTGCCGGAGGATGTTCGAAATAGTACGTAGCCTCGGACGCCAACCATCCCATGGCACTTGTCCGGCCTCGCATCCCGGAATAGGTCGTCCACGAGCTTTCAGCGCTGTCTCTGCAGCAGAGACAACTGAGACGTTATCTTCGCCCTTGCACCCCCGTGCAACCGTCACGAAACGCGCCGTGCATGCCGCCTCGAGTTAAAAGGCAATTGCCTTCCGAGCGCGCCGGCGCCCCTCCTGGTACGTAGGGGCTCTGCCGGAGCACATTGCGGCATGCACACCGATTCGCAAGCACGTCGCTAAGACTATAAATGTCCCACAGCATTCTTTCCAGTGCCGTATTATGGTTGACTCCGCCACGGGCTGCGTTTACGACCCACTACCACCCGCCTCCCCCCACACGGACAGTTCTCAATTTTTTTCTCTCCCTGTAGTTCGGTGGCTCATGGTCTAAGTGTAGGAAGAGGAAACCAGTGGCAGACAATGTGTTCGGACTTATTTTGGTAACGTTGCGTTTATGACGACGAACGCCTTCCACGGAAGTGAGTTTTCTGTCGCGAACAGTGAGCGCGGTAAGTTAAGATACGTGCGAACGATCAGGTCTTACGCCTGTGGGACAACGGAAAGCTGGGAAATGAAGTGCGCAGGATTGTCGTCACATCGCGTACACTCATCGTGGCCACTGGTGTTGGGCCACGTGCGCATTCATTCGCGAGTGTTGACTCGCATGTGTTTGGAGCCTCAGTTCACACAGGAAGATTTATATTAAAACGTATTGCTAATTGTTAACCTAAAACTACGCGCTTACATACGCACGAGGTTCAGTGTATCTTGTTTTTGGAAGCGTTGTGCGAATATCAAATTCTCAATTGCAACGCAAATTATGAAATTCGGCAGATCCGACGTACCTTGGTCCTTGGTAATCAATGTTATGCGAAGCATGCGGGGGGAAGGTGACTGTGTAGTGATTTTTTTTATCAAGCCAAAAGTTATACGATATAGCGCTGAAGATGTGTGCAAATGCTACAGGCACTGATATATGTTGAACAGTCCTATATGTTTTAAACAATCACTTGTTTACAGTTGCGTATAAAGATGCCACCATTAACATGGGCATTACCAACACCAAAAGCGGTAAGCTGATATGTAGCGCCTATGCTACCGAGTATGGTAGCCGCCCTGCTAATGCTACGTATAACGGTCCACACATGTGAGGATGTAGCGAGCACACCGAGACGGTGGGAGTGGGCCGATGATGTCGATATGAAAGTGATCGAACCGAGCATCGGGTGGGCAAAAGGACTGAACTGGTGATTTCGTGTTTCGGATCGTCTTGGAGCGTTGACAATGGAGACTTTACCGCGCCCAACGCCGTACGTCAGAGTTAACACTCGGCCACAAAAAGCGGGTCTTAATGAGACGCTGAGTTGCACGAACTCAAGAGTGACTGGCCCCGTGGAGCTTGTTGAATGTGTCATGGCGAAGTTGGAGAGGGACAAATGGTCAAGTTCGACCCCGTGACACGTCACAAGTTATAGTGCCCGATGAAAATGGAAAGGAAACGTCAGTCAGCTCCAGCGATGTTGTGGAAGGGCGGATGTCCCGAAGTTCGGCATCTGTTAAGTTGCGCCACGGCGATTTCTTCGTAGTCAAGTGTGGGCGCTGATATGGCATCGATACTAAGGCCCCTCGATACGGGAGAGAGCAACTGTGACTGCGTTTACTGGGCCTTCAATGTATCAAGCCTCCAGGGTGAATTCGGAGATAAAGTTGAGGTGTCGTATTTCTCGTGCGGTATAAGTGTCATGATTACCGCGTAAAGCGAATGTCAAAGGCTTGTGGTCCGTGAGGACGTAAAAGCTTGATCCCTCCAGTAAGAGTCGGAAATTTCGAATGCTTAAGTATACCGCCAATATCTTACGGCCGAACGTGCTGTAGCACGTTTCTGCAGGTTTTAGTTTCAACGAGAAAAACCCGAGTGGATACCAGGAGTTGCACTGCAACTGCTGTAACACGGCGCCGACAGCCACACTATATGCATCGGTGATAAGACGCATTGGTGCAACATGCAGAGGATGCACTAGCAGTGTGCCGTCTGCCAGTGCGTTTTCGGCGGCTTAGAAGGGCTATTCGGCGGCAGGCGTCCATGTCAAGAGGGATGGCGTAGCCTTGGTGGTCTTGAGTAGGCCGGTGAGCTGTAAGATTATGCGGGTGATGTTGGGAAGAAACCGGCGGTGGAAGTTGAGCAGCTCAAGGAACTCGCGGAGTTTTCGGATAGATGTTGGGCCAGGAAAGTCGCATATGGCTTTAAATTTCTTATCCAATGGTCTGATGCCCTCGCTAGTCACACGATGTCCGAGAAACTCGATGTCTTCGACACCAAAGACACACTTCGCGGGGTTGATGAGAAGGCCGTGTTCTTGGAGCAGAGAAAATAGGAGGCGCAAATGGTTGCAATGCTGTTCGGGAGAAACACTTGCTACCAGGAAGTCGTCAAGATACGCAAATACGAAGGGTAATCCACGGGTTGCCTCGTTGATAAACCTCTGGAACGTCTGAGCAGCGTTTTTCAACCCGAACGGTATGCGAACGTGCTCGAAAAGCCCGAATGGTGTCACAGTTGCAGTCTTGGGAATGTCCACTGGCTCAACCGGAATCTGGTGGTAGGCCTTTACCAAGTCTATTCTGCTGAATATCACCGCTCCCACGAGGTTGGCAGAGAAGTCGTGAATGTGAGGGAGGGGATAGCGATCAGGGACGGTGTGCGCGTTTAGAGCATGGTAGTCGCCGCACGGGCGCCAATCCTTTGCGTCACGCTTTGGTACCATGTGCAGAGTTGACGACCAACTGCTCGATGAAGGACGGATAAGGCCTAGTCACAGCATCTGGTCGAATTCTTTTGTGGCGATGGCAAGGTGGTCCCCAGCGAGGCATCTGGGTCGGCAAAATGCTGGAGGGCCAGTAGTCACTACATGATGCGTGACATTGTGGCAGACTGGCAGCTCAAAGTTGGAAGGTTTCGTGATGGCTGGAAAGTCAGACAGAATTGAGGCTAACATAGATGATGGTATTTGTGGCGATGTTCCAGTGGTATAGCTGTTGTAGGTGCGAGAATGCCCTGTATGGACATACTAGTCGTTCTGTCGACGTGCGTGGAGGTCAACACTGAGGGCGAAATGAGTCAGAAAATCAGCACCCAATATGGCCATGCGTACGTCTGCAACAACGAATACCTATCGTAAGGTGCGACTGAGGACCCAAATCGATGGTAAGAGAGCGCTGACCATGTGTGTTGATGGGAGAGTTGTTGGCTGCTTGAAGGGGTGCAGTTTAGAGTGTTGCTGGCCTAGGCACACCGCAGGAACGGCACTCACCTCTGCACCTGTGTCCACGAGAAATCGGTGTCCGGCAATCCTGGCAGTGACGTAGAACAGGCGGCTTGTCGTATGGCAAGAGTCACTGGCCGCCATCAGTGGCTCCACGGTATGTTTCCTGCCAGCTACAAGGAGGTCGGCGTTGATGTACGCTGGCACCGAAGGTGCTGTGATACCAGCAGTATACGGGTCGACGAGGACCTGAACGGGAGCGAGATCTCGGAGAAGATCTGGGACGGTAATCGCAGTCTCGTCCACGAGGGTGAGACGGTGGCCGCAGTGCATTAACAGTCTCAGCAAGGCGATTGATTAATTACTCGAGGCGAGACCGCCAGTCTTCGAGTTGCGACAGCGGAACGGTAGATGTAGTTGCCACAGTACATCTTGCTGAATAGTAAGCGACGCGATCGGCCAGCTCCGCCAGCTTGTTGAGGGGCAGGTCGTCTGGTACGGTAGCCAAGGCAACAACCACGTTCTGCAGCAGCCGCTGAAGGAAGAGCTCTCGCCGCAGCGGGCTGTTTGCGTCTAACCGACTGAGAAGCCGCTGCATGCGACGCAGAAGTTCTGACGGTCACCGGTTACCGGGCTCCTCCTCATTGAGAAGCTGCTGAAGACGCTTGCTGAGAGGCCCATACTTGCATTGAAGCACCGTTGCTTTGAAGTGGTCATAAGGATAGGGGGTGCGCCCACATGGTCATCGAACTCTGCAACCGCTCCCGTTGAGAGTGCGGAGACAGCGTGACGGTACGTCGCTGGCTGCGAAGTAATGCGCCGAAGTTTTTCCAATGAGATTGTTTGGCGTCGCGTAGCTCATGAACTTATTACGAAGTGGCAGCTGACCAATAGTCCCTCGTGTACTACCTAACGGCACCAAGTCTGCAAATTATCTTTTCACCAACTTTTCTTTCTTCACATTTACTTTATAAGTGAGTGTAAGAACTTCCCCTATACATTCCTTGGCATTAATGTCTTTATATCTCATTAATATACCGTCAAAACACGGAAAGACGATCCCTTAAGTATACACTTCTAACGTCTCGTACTGGCAGACTTGGTGCCTTATGTTGTATACGAGAGATTATTGGTCAGCTGGCAGCTCGTAATAAGTTCACGTGCTACGTGACGCCACACAGGCTCATAAGAGAGTGTGCCACACTCGCCGCCATGGTTACAGATGGCGCTGACTGACACTTTCACGTTTAAATGCAAATATATACCCAATAAAGTGGCTCGGAGGATAGCCGCCATGATAGCTCAGTGGTAGAGCATCGAACGCGTTATTCGAAGGTCGCAAGCTTGGTTCCTGCCCACGGCAAGTTATCTTTTCACCCACTTTTCTTTCTTCACATTTACATAACAATTTAGTCTAATAACTTCGCCTATACATTCCTTGGCATTGTTGTCTGTTAAGTCTCATTAATATTGTGTCAAAACACGGAAAAACGAGCCCTTAAGATAAACTTCTTTCCTTTATATATATATATATATATATATATATATATATATATATATATATATATATATATATATATATATATATATATATATATATATATATATATATATATATATATATATATATATGTATGTATATATATATATATATATATATATATATATATATATATATATATATAAAGCCCAGAATTGCCACCACATTTGACATAGATAGATAGATAGATAGATAGATAGATAGATAGATAGATAGATAGATAGATAGATAGATAGATAGATAGATAGATAGATAGATAGATAGATAGATAGATAGATAGATAGATAGATAAAAAGCATCAGCTGCCCAACGCAAGAAAACCGAGAAAATTAGGTTCAAATCGAACATTTTTTTCTAATGTTTTTTAATTCACTTTGTATACTCTAATTAATAAAGTGGTCAGCTTCATTCTCTGCTTGAATGCTGGAACAACACTTGCAAAAACGCCATGAATGGAGGAGGTGATGTGTGTATGGAAGTGATTCTGATGTCTCGGATCGTGCGTCAAATTAAGCAAAAATTATCGCAGGCACAGTGTTTTCTGGGTTGGTTTCAATAATTAATTGTCATAAAATTTTGAAGAGTTCTGATATTTCGGAAAGTCGAAGTGTCTCGAGAATCGCGTCGAATTCCGGAAATCGAATACGTAAAGTCGAACAATTCAAATCTAATATTCCAAGTTTCGAATATTCGCGTCCTCCTAATTGTTGGCAATATTTCAAAGCTTCGTATGTATTTTCTTTGACGTATAAAGTCCGGTCTCACAGCACACTCTCCGTTAAATTTCATTTCAGGCTTTGTGCGCGCCATAATGACATCGGGATGGCATCGGCCTGCCATCGCAACACGCAAACACACACAAACACACACGCTCACTCACACACACATGCACGCACGCATGCACACACGCACACACGCACACACATACACGCACACGCACACACACACATACACACAAACAGACGCACACACACACACACACACACACACAAACGCACGCACAAACGCACGCACGCACACACACACAAACACACGCACGCACACACACACAAACGCGCGCACGCACGCACACACGCACACACACAAACACACACACGCACGCACACACACGCACGCACACACACGCACTCACACACACAAACACACGCGCACGCACACACAAACACACGCACGCACGCACACACAAACACACGCACGCACGCACACACACGCACACACACACATGCACTCACACACACACACAAACACACGTGCGCACGCACACACAAACACGCACACACGCACACACACACAAACACACATCCGCACATATGCACACACGCACACACACACGCACACGCACACAAACCCACATCCGCACATATGCACGTACGCAAACACACATGACACGTGCAAGCAAACACACATGCACACACATACACACACGTGCGCGCACGCACGCACACACATCGCAAAGCAGCCATGATGGCCGCGATCAAACCCATGACCACGAGCTCAGCAGTGGAGTGCCACAGCCCCTGAACCACTGTGAAGGGTATATAATAGGCATCGTTAAAGTATTCAGTGGTGTATATAGAGAATGCGAAATATTTACACCACGCAATCATCTCACCTTCGTTCTTATTTTCCACTCGTTCTTTTCTCTCTTTTTTTTTCATTTCACTGATAACCGCAGTCTGCGGAGAAGGACTTTAACTGTCCTCAAAACGCTGCAACCGTGAAATCCCCCGTATACCGCAGAACAATTACAACACAATCATCCTGTCAGAACACCAAGACCATGCCTATCTATAGGAAAGCGGCGCCGATGCGTCTGCACGTACTATACACAGCGGGCAAGTTCAGTGAAGCGACGCGGATTCGTGAGCAACCGAGAGATGAAACGCGTGCCCGAGAGACGCGCTGTTCGACAATGCGGCTGTTTCGTAAAGAAAAAAATGTTAAAGAAAGAAAGAGAAGTACGGGAGACCAATCCAATAAGCTGGTGTGCGATTCATGTTCAACGATGCGTGACGGAGAATCCTGATAGTATAGCTGCTTTATGCAGCATTTCTTTGCGAGTCAAGCAGGCTGTCTCTTCGAGCTATTAGAAGTGCGCACGTGGCGAAGCTATAGATCTTTAGCCTATGTGCCTCACATGCATCTTCTTCACGGATGTTGGCGAAAATTGGACCAGGAAAAAAAAAATGGCACCGTATCCACGGAGTGAATGATGGGGAGTGGGGCGAAGCATTCGTCCGTCCATTCGTTCTTGCTTCCGTCCGTCTATGCGTCCGTCTGTGTGACCGTCCATGCGTCCATCGCCCGTCCGTGCGTGTGCCTGCTCGTGCGTCCGTCCCTGCGTTCGTCCATGCATCCGCCCCTGCGTCCGTTCATGCGTCCATCCACGCATCTGTCTGTGTGTCCGTTCGGCCATCTATCCAGCACTCCAAGAATCTTTTAATCATATATTCCCCATACAGAAACACCGCAATCCAGCGGACATTCCAAGGACTAAATGAGAGGTGGCACACGCACACTTTCTTGCGGCTTGCGCTTCGGGTCTACTTCCCATTTTTAACCACCTCGAGTTCTGTATTCATGGCACTGCGGCCCAACACTCGCTAAAACTTTCTAAAACCTATAGGAGGTTACGCCCAGCGAGTATAACGTAGCAACCCTTTCTTGTCAGTACTCAATGTACATTCCAATGGCTGCTAATGGCGATTGCAGCGTGCGCGTTAACTAAAAGCTGAATGCTCCTGTCTCTCATTCCCCATTAGCAGCCATTGGCATGTACATTGAGCACTATTTTTTATTGTTCAACAATGCACAGAAGAAGTCTCTCACCGGCACCACCTTGAAGGTCAAAATATTATAGTTGTTACACACTACAACGGCTACGAGAGACGAGCGGGTGCCGCTATAAGGAGCTTCGCTCCTAAAATAATAGGAACGCGGTAACGAATGTTCACAAAATGATCGCGTTGCACACTGCCAGCGGAGATTTCAATGGAGTTTTCGCCTTTCATACTCTGGTTCAGCCACGCCTAATCTGAGAGCAAATGCTTGCGACAAAACAACGGTCACCTTCTTAGTCGGAACATGTCAACGTGGGCCGCACTTGATGTTGTATTGATGTTAGTTATAGCGCGAGAACAGAACGACGACACAGAGACGAGAAGGACACGAAGGACCCGAGGCATTTCAGCCATTTCAGCGCTCGTGTCCTTCGTGTGCTTGTCTCTGTTTCGTCGTTCTGTTCTCGCGCTATAACTATCGTCATGTCATACCAACTAGCCCAAGCTGCCACACTGATGTATGGGTGTTTTGTGTCCTGTTATTGTTTTTTTATGGCAGGGTCTCCGACAGGCATTTCAGCCTTTAGCACCCGCTACATAGGCGTAAACGGGGGGAGGGGGGGGGGTTGGAGAGATTCAAACTCAGTGAAAGTATTCAGTTTTGCTTGCGTATATATACACGCACACACAGAGATGAAAGCACGAACAAGCATTAAGTATAAATGAGCCCCTTTCCCTAAATAAATTTTTTTTCTAGATATGCCTGGGATCCCTGCTCCTTCCTTCCCTTCATTTTAAACGTCGAACTTTGAGGTTTCTCAGCAGGCTTATATGAATGTTGTCACGGGTGAATGGGGCAGAGGAGAACGATGACTAAGCGGAGCACACTTAGACTGTAGCAACGTTTTACGTTTTGTTAAAAGCGAAAGAGTTCGACGGTGAAATTATCAGCGAACAATTTTAATGAATATTCGAGGCCATACGTAAGCCAAACCGTGGCATGATTAAGCATGTTGTCGCGGGGTTATTTCGAATTATTTCGAACATTTTAACTGTTTTGTACGCGAACCTGATGCGTCGTACATGAGCGTTTATGCACTCCGTTGGCCGGACCCGCATCGAAAGGGTGCGAGTCCGGTTAACGTCAAACCCACGAACGTATCGAAGTACGCCACAGTTCTTGAGCGTCTTCGCTTCATTTGACCTAACATGTTCACCACGGTGAATCTAAGGTTGCGGTGATCCGCTGCTGTTTAAGTCGTGGTTCGTATCCCGGCCGCAGCGGTTGTATTTCGGTGGATGCCCGTGTGCGACGTCCGTGCACGCTAACGTGCACATCACCAGAATTTCCGCGGAACCGTCCACTAAATATCGCGTCGCTCATATCGCCAGGTATTATATATTACCGACGTAACTTGAAGTATTTTGATGGAGGATTGTATTTTGATGTAGGCGGAGCTATAGCCTTTCATATAGTGTCGGACATTTTCCCTGCCGACCCCCATGTATAAAACGCATTTTAGTTCTATAGTAACCGTTCGCTACGTGTTATCCAAATAGCGTCGTCCTAAATATATCACCATTCTTGCCCCGCCGCGGTGGTCTAGTGGCTAAGGTACTCGGCTGCTGACCCGCATGTCGCGGGATCAAATCCGGCTGCCGTGGTAGCATTTAGATGGAGGATAGAAAATGCAAGGGGCCCATGATCAGTGCGATGTCAGCGAACGCTAAAGAACCCCGGGTGGTCAAAATTTCCGATGGTGGTGGTGGTGGTGGAGATGTTACCACAGGCGGGGTTTGACCGGCAGACCTGACCAGCCATTGCTCCGCCTAAGAGACTCCTTCCGTGCAGTATAAGTATGTCCGTACATTACTCAAAACTGCCTCTTGCAGAAAAAGGGAAAGAATCACAGTCACTTATCTGCGAATCATCCGGACACGTTCCAGAAACAATCACTTCACAGCATACGTGGGGAAACCCAATTTTCTTCATAAGGCTCATAAGTAGATCCCTTTCGAAGCAAAAACGCTTACATGACCTGGTGGTCAGTATCCCGAACTTCACTGCACTATGCATTGCCTCGTAATTATATCATTATATCGTGGTTTCGGCATGTTAACCCCCAGATTATTAATACTATTAGTTTTGCCAAGGTCCTTCAACTGATTTTCAACAAATTCGACTGAATTTCGACCACCTGGGGCTCTGTTGGAAGTGAGGTGAAGAAGATACCACGGAAAGGGTTGTAAAGGCCTGACCACACGTACGCATTGCATCGTGTCAGCACGTGGCTTTCTGACGCAGCGTTTCCCCCTGTCCTTATGAAGAGAGAAGGCGCGCAGCTTCCCCGTAGCCGAACGCTCTCTCTTTTTATAGGGAGAGGGCGTGACGCTGCGTCAAAAAGCTCCACGCTGACGCACTGCGACGCGTACGTGTGGTCAGGCCTTAAGATATAGCGTTTCCATTCGTTGCCTCTGCCACGCGTCTGTCATGTACTGTACACGTCGAAACAAAGACATGGCGTGACGGCACAGTTTAACGTTGGGATCGAAATGATCGTAGGGCTTTTCGAGCTGGAAAGATAGGCCGATCAGGCCACGCTCTAAGGCACGCCGGGTGTTTCTTAACATTGCTATGAGTATATCAATGATGACTGCTACAATCGATGCGTGTTTATTTGTCCATGTGCGTCATTAGAAAAAAAAAAACGAGAATGATCTTTTGATGCCGTAAATAAAAATGTGATCCTTAGTGAGGCCCGTCATTTCAAGGGGCTGAGTGGCGTGAAATGTTACCTCGCATTGTAAGCCTATGTTGCAGAGCAGCGATTCTCAAACTTTGGCAAAGCTGGACAAAGGCAGGGCTTTTTTTGCGAACATACGAACAGGGAAGAGTATACTGCTGACTAACAGAAACTATAGATGGTTGTTATACTACGTAAATTAATCAAGGATTATTTGTCCAATACCTTTCGCATTGTTTGAAGCAACTGCGTGTTCTTGTATGCATGTCAGCGGTTATGACGTTGTGGTAGTGAGAGGACTATTCAAAGAGAGAAAGAGAAAAACGTTTTTGTTTCAATAATATAGCAAAGGATAAGCGCACTCTGTCCAGGATGCCTTGAGCTCGGATTCTTTTTTGCACACTCGCACCTTTCCGTACCGTCCTCAAGGCTTGGGCTAGTCAAGACTGTCTTTCAAAGCTAGTTGTTGTGGCAAGAGTTGGGGGGGGGGGGGGGGGGAAGGCGAGCTTGATACTAGGCCAGAGCTGCCTTTATCATTACGATGTGGTTATAATGTGAAATTCTTACGCATTTGGCTTCAAGTGTGAATAGTTTACAATATCCCTCTGCCAAATCTATAAACTACCTCCCCTCCCCCCCCCCCCTTTTTTTTTTTGGTGCTATAAGGATGCCCAATAGTGCTTGCTGGTCGTAAGGCAACATCGCTTTCTTAGTTGAGAAACGTCTCTGTAGGGCATAAGCAGCCGTTGATCGCTGATGGGAACAATCAATCAATTAGCTGATGCTACAGACAAAAAGATAATCACTCTGTTCAGACTTTTTCTCCCCAACCTTTCCAGCACTCCTTCAGAGCGCACAGAATATCCTGGCGGACGACGAGAATCCTGTTCCAGAACGGAGCGGCGATTTTGAACGATCACTGAGCCGACAAAGAAAGTACCGCTGGGCCCGGCCTTCCACCGAAATGACCGCGGGACGTATAAGCGCCCGAGCAGCCCATTTCTCGAGAAGAAGAAGAAGAGTAATAATAACGAGCAACGCCAATCCGCGGAGCGCGCGTGCGTCCAGGGAACACGAACGGGCACGGCAGCGTGCATGAAGCGCCCCCTGGGCATGCGGACGCACCGATCGTCATCGTCATCGCCCCCGGGAACTCACGTTCGCCGCGCACGATGAGAGACCCGCTGCGGCGGCCGTGAAAACTGCCGTCGCAGATGGTGGACGCCGTAGTTATTCAACTATATGAGTTGAGAAACTCCGCCTAATGAGAGTCCGAACACGCCTTTGGTCGGAACCGTAGATTTTTGTTGATTTTGGCGCCATCTGTGACCGAGAAAACGAGATTAAAATACCGTTTTTGTGTGGTCCGGTGCTGAAACCTACGAAGAATGACGCAATAAGAAGGTGAAGCGAACCATTTTTCTTTATGCTTTTGAATTACATTTTGCAGTCGATAGTACTATGGTCCCCAGAAAACTTCTAGGAACCGTAATAGTACATTTACAGAAGTTATGAACATTTGTTTAAAGCGCGTCTGTTATAGGACTCCCGCGACTGTGGCGTTGTGGTGTGTTTCCTGCCATCGGCCTCAGGTGGCGCGTCACTTTGCAGTTCTCCACAGTTTCCGTCCAAATGCATGTCAGGCTTAAGGCATGGAGTTTCGCAACTGGTACGATTTAAAAACCCTGGGTGCACGTAAAGCAGCAAGATATGGCTGAACAAAACGGCCCCACGACGAAACGCTGCCGGTGGGCTTTGAGCGAGCCTTAATTGCCGAAGAAAGCAGACGCTCCAGTGCTCGCCTACATTAACCCGGAGAGCGAGAGAGAGAGAGAGCAAAGAGAAAAATGATTTGTGGTGGAAATGTCCTTGCTGTTCAGTTGGTCGCGTGCATTTGATTCTCCCGACGCCGGTTCTATTCGGTGACCGCCAACCTAGCCGTAATTGTAATTGGAGATAGCGGAGGATATGTACGATGTACAAGATTAGTGGTTAAGTTTATGGCACTCCGTGGTCTCCTTTCTTTAAATAACATTCACCGATTGGCTTTACATAAAGACTGCGTCGGTAGCAAACAGACCCGTTAGCTTCTGTCGATCGAGTATACTGATATTAAAAGCTTCTCAGCGTGTATATAAAATTGATATTTTTGCTTCTAGGTTCTTCTAAGTTATCGTATTTTGCTTTTTCTTTCTTATACTTTTTTTTTCTTTCTTACGCGCGTTGTGCTAAGCACAAGTAACGCTTGACTGGAAGAAGTAAACGCGGGTGAAAATGGAGCTCCAGCACATCGACCTAGATAACGGATGGTGGCCCATTAATATCGAATCGTTTCTCTTCATAACTGAGTGAATGTGGGGAAACGAAGTGAATCGCTTATCCTAAGGTACCATTTTATTACTCTTTTTATCCTCGGGAAGACGCTTCGTATTTACGTGGCGAGGGGATCTTGAAGTCGAGGTTGCACTTGATCAAAGTTGCAGAAGGCATTGCCGATACACATCCCGAGTCGAGGTTCTCTTGCCGCCGCTTGCATGCCGCCCCTGCTTCGCGGGCTCGCCTGTCGACGAGCTTTCTTCGCAGCACAGAGTGCACATGGCGCCTGTGTAGTGGGTACCTCGCTTATCAGCTGAATGACGAGTGGCATAGTGCACTCTCGTATCACAGCTACAGATATCTCATAATCTGAACAGAAATCTGGCATTGGCATTTTCTCTGAGACCTTCAACTTGTCTTTCACATTTTAGACTTCCCAATTTCTTGTGAGCTTTATCGGCAGAATTAATGGCGCAGATTATGGCATTAAGAAGGCTCAGCCCGCAAACCTCAAGTGTGGCCATATTTACCCATTCGTTAGCTTTGTGTTCATCGCTCGCTTCCCATAATGATTCGTACTTATCACGCACGTTTCATTTTCTGGTCCCCGCTCATATAACTTTAATCAGATTGACCTGGGTGCCCGGACGCAAAGGGATAAAAAATGAATCAAATGGCGGACGCTCTGGTGAAAGCCGCTCTCAGTAGTCCGATACCTTTAATACGTGACAGATTTCGAAGGCATGCCATAATTCGATACTCTGGTAAAACATTAATCACTCACCCTAAACGAATATCGACACATCTTGTTCTCTTGGCGTAGGAAGGTTTGGTCAACACGCAAAGGAGAAGTTATTTTTACGAAATTACGCTGTAGAGTTCTAAAACTAAATTACTAGATGCACAGAACTGGTCTCGCTCGCTTCCCTCTTTGCTCATTTGGTAACAAGGATGAAACAATCGAGCATTATTTTCATCGTGCATTCGCTTTAAGTTACTGAAGAAAAACATTTCTTAAGCGGCTTTTAATCGAAATATATTGGATTTTATTATTCGTAATATTCTTTCCTTGGGAGCCTCCTCTTTAGGTCGCCCCGCCACGGTGGTCTAGTGATTAAGGTACTCGGCTGCTGACCCGCAGGTCGTGGGATCGAATCCCGGCAGTGGTGGCTGCATTTTCGATGGAGGCGAAAATACTGTAGGCCCATGTGTTCAGATTTAGGTGCACGTTAAATAACACTAGGGGGTCAAAATTTTCAGAGCCGTCCACTACGGGGTCTCTCATAATCATATGGTGATTTTGGGACGTTAAACCGCACCTCTTATTATTATTACGTTCTGCTGCGGCATTCGCAGAGTTTAATTTAAATGCGCAGTAACGAATCGAAGTTTCCACTTTGATATGCCTCATATGTTAAACATCTGTTTTGTATCATCTAGCCTCAGATTTAATTAAGCTACTCGGCAGAACTTGCAGTAAGTTTTGAGGATGAATGAATTATCTTTTTTTATAGAAGCACATATTATAAAACAATGATCAGCGAGGCATACCAGCCATCACCTATTGTTCCTTTCTCTTGCGTTAAGACATGGTAAAAAAAAAGAATTATTTAGCCTGCACCGTATTTTTTTCTTTGTCATGTTATCTACATATCACAAAAACAACAGTGTACTCTACGCTTTGCTCACTAACTGCAAAACTTGGCATGAAATTCCTGCAAGCAACATCTCAATTTCGTACTTTATTATGCGTTTTTGAAAAAAAAAAGAAGTGTGCAGTAAAAAAGTCGTGCCTGAGATTTCAGTCGAACATTCAATCTCATGAGGGCTGAAAGACTAATAGACTTCTTTGTTTCATATCCTTTTCCGGAAGACTCTTCTGGCGAAGCAGGAGAGTCTTCCTAGCTCACGTGTCTTTGTTCTTTTTTTTTTTAGGAAATGGTCTACGACAGTAACACTTTTCAGTGCTCCACGGCACACTTTGTTCAGGATATCATACATCTCCCCACAATCGTACAAACACTGGGACTAGCACAGTCCCATGCAGTGTTACTGTTTCGAGTCCAATAAAAAACTACGAAAAACATTCCTTTTATCAGTCCTCGATATGACACTTGTCATGCATTAAAAAAAAGTACTTGTACATGCACAACAGCTAACTGGCACACTACCCTGTAAATGTTAATGCTCATGTTCTACAAGACAAGTTCAACAGATTTTTTTAAAGCATTGTTCTAAAAAAATAAACGAAAGACAGCGAGACAGAAAGTGATCAACATTGGAAATTGGTGGATTGGTATCATTCATGAGTGATTCGTGGTAGCGTAATTACATGATGAACTTGAACAACAAAGTGCAAAAGTCAGATCGAGAGTGTAGGCGACCGACATTTCCTAACTCATAAATATGTACTACAGTTCTCGTATTCCAGCACGACATTTGTAACATTGAACTACAATGAAGCCAACCTGTGCACTTGAGTATACTGCTGTGAAACAATCTACCAACTACAAAAAAGTCCTAATTTTTGAAAGAGCCGATGTTTTCATTGGGGATTTCATTAGCATTAAAGACTCTCAGGTTGGTTTTCCACAATATCTTGACTCCAACTGCGCGCAGGCGTTCGCGAAAAAGATGTGCAAAAGCAATGACTATTTATTTTGAGGGAGACCTGCCCGTCGCCAATCTGTGGACGTCATACTTGACCTCGGCGCACATTTCGGCCTTCACTCGGAACAGTGGTGTGATGCTGAATAAAGGTAAGCGGGGTAGCAACTCCCATATATAAAATAATTTAAAGACTGAAAAAAAAAAAACCGCAGATATCGCGAAATAGCGTGCATGAATGCTATTGCAGAAATAGATTACCCTCAAAATACTAAAACTGTGCTGCAGCTCGAGAGTACAGCAGAGGCACGGTGATGCAAAAAAAAAAACCAAAAAAACATCTCTGGGCTTCGCATACCTTCAGTATTTTACTGTGAGCGTCACAAGGGGGGTATGGGGCAAAAGCCGCCGAAGCAGCTGCACCTTGCAGTCACGTGGTAATAAACTCTGAAACGCAGGTTAAAAATCACGTGATAGAAAATTGCCTACGTGGTAAAACTGGATTTTGACATCCTTTTACTACTTGCCTGAGAGGTGGTCGTAAAACTATGTCATGTACCAACTTTTACTCCTACACGAGGTAGTAAATTTAAACGCGAGAGAGTTTTCAGAGGTCATGAGCCGGAAAAACCCCAAACTCGGATAGTTTTTGCTTACAGTGTAGTTCACGCGCACAGAATGCAAATGTTAGTGTAGGCACGCTATAATACCCGTGTAACGTTAACGTGCGAAAGAAGGTGGTCTTCGAACAGCGGAGAAATGGCTGCTGTCCCTGACACGCGCGTATACCTCGCGAAACGAATCACTCAGAGCAAACGGACTTGGGAGAAACATACGTGGGCATGAGCTGCATGAAGATATCCTCGTCACGCTGGCATCCACGTATTGTCGGTGAGCCAAACACCCACGGTTTACAGAGAAGCACTGAAACGACGCACAAATACTCGTTCTTACGTCACGGTGCACCACGTACCCAAGTCGTTGCCGAAGGCCCCTACCGCTGTTGTCTCGAGTTCATGAAGCCCCGCAAACTATTCGCTGACCTAATACGCGCTCAAACAGATGCATATGGCACAAAAAGAAAAGTTCATAGTTCCATCGACAGTTTGCAAACCGCTTGTTAGATATACACCCCGTGGAAAAAAAATAATAACGAACTTGCATGTGGTGGCGCTGGGGTGCGATGGGTAATGCTGTCTGCTTCGAATGCACGTGTTCCCGTGTTCGATTCCAGTGCTGTGTGCAATTTGTATGCGAATGTCGCAGATTGAAACGAATGTGCTACTGTCGGTTTTCTACTTACTGGTGCAGTGGTCCTGCACTACTCGATGAAAGATGCGGTGGGCGTGTTGTGGGTACATTGCTCAGAGAACACGCCAAGGGACATGTCCCGAGCATGAGAAGCTTGGCGAGAAAAGTCTTTAAGGAATTTTAATGCTACCCGTACTGCTGCTGTCTAGCGTGAGCAGCTGACTGCTACACGGCTGTCCGCACTAAATGTTTTAAGGCAGGAGCATAGAGCGAGAGAGAATGGATATATTGGTAGGGAGAAACAAAAATATTTTATGAACGACCTATTTATTGTTGGCTTGTGGAGTGACGTTCTCCCTTATTGCTGTCAGTCCCGTTCATGAAGTTACTTTTATTGGGTCGCGGCACAATTTCACGTGAGCGACGACGCATTCTAAGCATGTGACATTTAATGCAGATAGATAGATAGATAGATAGATAGATAGATAGATAGATAGATAGATAGATAGATAGATAGATAGATAGATAGATAGATAGATAGATAGATAGATAGATAGATAGATAGATAGATAGATAGATAGATAGATAGATAGATAGATAGATAGATAGATAGATAGATAGATAGATAGATAGATAGATAGATAGATAGATAGATAGATAGATAGATAGATAGATAGCCATAACCAGTCGTAATAGACAGTAGAAACAAGAACAGTGATGTATTTACTTCATTCACCTGCACAAGGCGTGCCACTGTGCACACGTTTTTTTTTTTTTCGCATACCTCAGTCCTCGTTGCATACACTGCACTGAAATACATCGAGACGACATGAGATCACGCGTAACAAAGTCACACACGTGCATGAATAGCGAAAGCAGCAGTGGACGCGTGGCATCAACACCAAGCCAGGCCCAGGCATAGTCTACTTCTTTCGAGATGCGATTAATAAACCTTTTTTTATTTTTCTCCCCTCCCTTTTTTATCTCTAGGGCACGCATTCACTCGTTTGCGCGAACGTCGCAACCGAGAAGCGCGAGCTCGATTCGGCGGCGTTCGCCGAAACGACATTCATTACGCGCGCCGCGAGCGGGGTTCGCTTGCGTGCCGCGGAGTGAACACACTCCGCTGCAACGCGGATTCTTTTTAAGGCCCGCCGCAGCGCGGCGTGCCACGCGATATAAATGGAAATCGAAAACGGCGCGCTCTCCGCGGCCGCCGCTGATCTGGACAGAAATTACTCTGCAGCCGTGTGGGCGAAGCTTTAAGTGGCTTAAGCGCGTCTCGTATCCAGTACGCCTGTGTTTTCTTTCTCTCGACCATGGCGCGCGCATTTGTATCGCTGCCCTACCTGTATGCGCCTTCGGATAATACGTGGGCGCGCACCATGCACTCACGTCCTACCACGTGATTCTCGTTTTTCTGAGCGAGGAGGAGGATGCGTGTGAAATATGCCTACAACGCGTGCTCCTGTGTGCGTATGTGCGTATGTGTGCATATGCACGTGGCTGTGCTGGTTTCGCTACGGCCACCGCGAAGCATCGTGGCTTGCCTCGCCGATGTAGAAAGTGCGGTCCGCGGCGGCCCAGCCCCGCGCAGGGTCCGTTCTGGTTGACCGCTGATTTGCATGCAGCGCTTTCCCCCTTTGTCGGCGTGAATGTGTTTCGGGGGGTGAGAGGGTGACCGACAACAGGCGGTGAATAGATCACGTGAGTTGCGTAGAAAGGGTTGAACCCGTTGAGAGTTAACTGAGAGCGAAAGAAGAATCTGGATCGCAGCATCACGCGTGGCTTTCGCTGTTCTCGGTGCCTTGTGCACCTACGCGGCGATAGTTATTTGCACCAGCAGTCACACGCAGTATATATTTGTACCACGGCATCATTTTGGCCTGATTATCATTGACAGCCACTGTTGTTTCGTCTGTAGTTGCGCCGCGCAAGCATTGGCCACCGTAATCCTCACACCGATACGTTATATTTGGTTACTGATGATTATATATAGCGCAATACGCAATGCACACATCAATACCTGACGTGACGTGAAATCGGCGCGCAGGCACTCCGCCATTGTGCGCATGAGATAAGTGGTGTAGCTATACGTTCCACGCAGTCGCGTATTTGTCATGAAAAACGTGCAAGAGGGGTTGTTTCTTCGAACCAAAACGTAAGCTTCAATATTTATTATAGGAGCGAAGCTGCCTAGAGCTTTACGGTGTCCATCCGGCTTTGATCCGTCCGGGCTTCAATCCGTCCGGTCGAAGCGCAGACGTAGCACATCTGTGCGCAAAACCGTCTACAGAGCGAACATAGCATGCATATATATATTTTTAGAAATATAAAAGGCTACAACACCGTAAAAACACCAAAATTTAACTAACCAGCAACTAAAGCATACAACCGAGCAAAAATTTCAACAACAATAAAATGAAAGGCTGCAACAACATAAAAGTGGCAACGCCAAACAGCACGTGAACAAACCGAGACATCTGTGAACAAAGAGAGAGAATTCAGGCTTTTAACCAGAACAAATTAAATGAAAGGCCGCAGCATCGTAAGAACATCGTTTAACCCCCAATCAGTAAAGCATATAACAGTGCAGAAGTTAACAAGTACCGAATATAAGGCTGTTAACCTCAACAATATGAAAGGCCATCTTACATGATCTGGCGCACGCTGACCCATCATCATCATCATCATCATCATCATAATCATCATCATCATCATCATCATCATCATCATTCACTTCATAGATCTCCCTTAATGCTTTTCCTCACTCGCACACACCATCAAACTACGTTTTATTGAAGAAGCTCACGTGGAAAGTACACACAACAGGCTAAAAAGAGAAACGCGTGGGCACCGTTGCGCAAAATCTTGTTGTGTGAAGTTGAAAATTTCACAGTTTCTTATTCAATCAACGGCGATAAAGTAACGAAACGCTTTCAACTGCAGCAAAAACAACCTGCTTTCGCGATGTTTGGGACCTGGTCAGGAATGTAGCCAGAGATATATTTCTGGTGGGGTCATGGAGGGGGGTGGGTGAACAGAGAAAAGAGGGGTCAACCATCCTTCCTTTATATATATATTCAGAATACTGTGGGCTATGCGACGTAAGGCAACACACACACGCAACAAAAGTGAAAGTTAAAACAAAAAGTACATCAATGCAATATCAAAATACATGTAATACATGTATATCAAATACATGTATGTATTGATAACATAGTTATCAAAACGTTAACAGAGTTTTACAAAGCCAAGTTAGTTCCTGAGCTTAAAGAAACAACAAATCAGCAATTGAAGAGCAATATTTTCAATGACGTCTGTAACTTATGCATGACAAAAAAGAGAAGGCAAGTAGTCGTTTTCACACTCACGTTTGTAATGTCGCTATTACGCTATTTTTGGAGGTTTCTGCTGAGATGCACTGTACAACTGATGATGGTAAAGCATTTTAGTTTTTTATAGTTTGTTGCAAGAATGAGTTTGCATATGCATCAATATGTAGTTGTGGCACAATGAACATAAAGTCATGCTTTTGCCTGGGACTTCGCTTTAGATGAGGTATTAGGTACTGTGAAATGTCAATGTGAAATTGGTGTTTCGAAAGTAAAAAACAGAAATTTATGTCTTGCTACTAGGCGCCGCTGAGGTAATGGTGGTAGCATGAGTTGTTCCAGCATCACTGTTACTGAGTCAGTCGATGAATACTTGGAGATAATAAACCATGCATCCCTTCTTTGTACCAGTTCGAGTTCATTTATGAGACCAACTTGGAATGGATCCCATATAACGCTTGCATATTCCAGTGTTGGCCTAACATAGGTTAGAAACGTGGGTAGCTTGATAGATTGGGGTGCAAGGTTCAACTTTCTGCGCAGGCACCAGTTTATTTTTCAGAGCGCTAGTTATATTAGTGACATGAGCTTTCCAGCTTAGGTTTGATGCGATATTTACTCCTAAGTATTTGAGCGTATCAACTTTAGTAAGCGTTTGGGAGTTCACAAAGTATTTATGGTCGTGTTCATTTTTCACTTCGTTAGATACCCTGGAGACAACTGTATTTTGCTCGTTTATTTTCATTTTTCACTTTTCCCACCAGGTTTCAATCGCAACCAGAGCATCACTAAGTAATTGTTGATCCCTCATGTCACTAAACTCATCGTATATCAGGCAGTCATCTGCGTGTAAGCGTAGAGTGACATCTTTGCTGATACCAGAACTGATGTCATTAATGTACGCTAAAAATAGCAGCAGCACGTGCTGCTTCCCAAGAAACTTCCGGTCACTTCAATTGTCACTACGTAAAAGAGAAGCAGAGTGCCTGTAATGTTGTGCTAGAGTAAAAAAAAAAAAACTTTTTGTCCACCTTCAGGTGAAAGGAAGACGCTTAAAGTTAATGGCTAACTTTCATCATGTTCTTTATGTAGCTATAGAAAAAAGTATATTGGAAGTATTTGGCCAGTTTCAGGGAGGAAAGTGTTAAGAAAATGAGCGGGCTACTCACTAAGGCTTTTTGTTTTCCGTCCATGTTGTACTTGGCTGCTTTAATGTGCAGAGCCGGAGGCTGTCCAGGACCGACTTCGCCGCGTCTGAACAATTAATGGAAGGCGTCAGCCTCGCAGCTCCAGAAGTCACCTGTTCAGTTTCTCACTGCACCGAACTTCGTTCATTTCCATCTCCTCGATGGAGCGCGTGGCAAGCCACGCGTTCGTTCCTAATCGCACCTTGGGGCGCTGGCAGTTCCGCTTAAAGGTATACACAGGCGACTCAACGAACACGCGAGCTAAGCCTTGCGCAGCGTTGCGAGTCTGTCTCTGCCACGGCCGGAAGCAGCCGAGTGGGCAAACAAAACGGAGGAATAAACAGTTTCGTAGTGTTTTTTTTTTTCTGCCAGAGGTTTTTACTGGCGGCGACCGAGCACGGCATGCACGAGATTCCGCCGAGTCCTTTTTTTCCGGAAGAATACAGATCCCGGTCACTCGCGCCGCACGACGCTTCAACGTCCGCGCAGGGTCCGCGTATAAAGAGAGGGGAGAGGAATAATATTGTCGCGTGCTTGCTCAAGAAAGACGATGGCAGTTGTGTATGTGCCACGAAGGACTACGAAATGGACGAAAAAGAAGAACTCGCTTGCGCGTTCTAATTAAAAAGATCGACCTTCTTTTGGTGTCTCAATCTCTGCGGCAAGACCTCTGTTTTGACGTCGTGACAATATCTTAAAATGATGGTTGTGAGCCTACTAGTATCAGGAAATGTGTAAGGAGACGGCATGTCTTACTGTGGCTCACTGACGCGCATGCTCACAAAATTCGCATGCGCACATGCCACTGCTCTCTATATGAAGTGCAACCGACGTGCAGCATTGCAGGACTTGCCAGGCACGTTTTCCCCTGGACGCGAAAGCACAGCAAACGCGATGCATCGCTGTACCACTCACTGCGCCATCTGACGCGCAAACTTCAGTGGACACGCCGTGGTTGCGTCACGCTAACGGTGTCACGCTTCACTGACCCATAACATTGCATGTCCGAGAAAAAAAATAGCGGGGCCGAGCAAAATGCATGCGTAAGCGGAAAGGCGCACGGACTCGCCCGGGCTACACGGGGCCCGAAATAGCCCAGCGCGCACACAGAGGGCGCGCATGTGTGTTCGGCCGGCGACCCGATTGGATCGGAGCCCGGAGGAATGGCTCCCTCGGACGCCGCTGGACACAGCGACGGCGATCGCGGCGTACGATATCGGCCGAGCGGAGGCTGGACGAGAGTGTAGCGACCGCGCAAGCCCGGCCACGTACTAAGTAGTGACCCACGTGAGTGGGATAGGCCGTCTCATCAATTGCGCGCAACGCCGCTGAGAGTCCGTAAATGTGCGAAAAGGCAAGGAGTGGCCCGCCGCTGGGCTTGTGTGGCGGTGAATTATGCGTTATGCATATGGCGTAGGTGCCAGCTCGTATACATTATAGATGCATCCCCTGCAGTGCGCGTGTTACGCCTCGAGCTGCGTGCGTGTTGTTATATGCGGCAGCCAGTCCGTGCCACCATGGGAGCCGAAAGTTATGTCAGACTGAGTAATATTCTTCTTTTAAAATTACGTGTACTACATATGTTGCAGAGAAAGAACTTTTTTCTCTTATAAAATCCTGCAGCTCAAAAAAAAAAGAGCTTTAACTGCCAGAAGTTCTTGAACCTTGCTACGTTGCGGTGTTCGGGACGTCACAAGTCGACCTGCATCTCTTCATGACCAATTTAAGCTTTTTTTAAGATGAAACTTCTAGTATTATATAGGGTTTTACGTCCCGAAGCCACAATATTATTATGAGAAACGACGTACTCGAGGGCTCCGGAAATTTGGACCACCTGGGGTTCCTTAACGTGCATTGACAACACACAGTACACGGGTTTCTACCACTTCGCCTCCATCAAAATGCGACCGCCTCAGCAGCACTCGAACCAGCGACCTTCGGGCTAGCAGCCAGGCACCATAACCACTGCTCTTTAGTATAAAAACTGCGTGTTCTACATGAAGAGCCTGAACTCAACATGGCAAGTTGAACTCTTCCGTAAAGCGTGGACTTTTCGGGCACCGTGACTCATAACGTGTCACCCCGCCACGGTGGTCTAGTGGCTAAAGTACTCGGCTGCTGACCCGCAGGTCGCGGAATCGAATGCATTTCCGATGGAGGCGGAAATGTTGTAGGCCCGTGTGTTCAGATTCGGGCGCACGTTAAAAAACCCCGGGTGGTCGAAATTCCTGGAGCCCTTCACTACGGCATGTCTCATAATCATATGGTGGTTTTGGGACGTTAAGCCCGACAAATAAATCAATCATGTGCACACACATCGCAGTATCTGGTTTCTTAACAGCCAATGCACCCCAAGGTGCTGCTGCGTCAAACCCCACATGTCAATCAATCACTCATAACGTGTCAATATTGTTGTTGCATGGACAATTCCATCGTATAGCTCCGAGATTAGGAACGTGAATGTCCATTAATGTGCGAAACTCTTTATCTTTTTACGGTTATTGACAACTTCACGATGTAAGATATTGTGTAAGAAAAGCGCAGCAGCCGGGGCCACGCCCAGGCACCAGCTACTCCTTGAACGTACCAACTACTCCCTCAACATACCAACTACTCCTTGAACATACCTTGGACGCACCAACAACTCCTTGAACATACCTTGAACACACGAACTACTCCTTGAATATGTTAAATACTAACAATGAAAAGACCGGCAAAAGTTACACTGAATTTTTGACGAAGCACAGATGTACCGGTAGTGCAGCCGGTGCCAGAAATTCCAAGAAATGTTATGTATAGTGTTTTCACTCTTTCCTCGGCCATCGCAGTCTACGATGATCTGCAGTAACAGTCCCGAAAGAAAGCGCAAGGGGTTCAACTGCATATCGCATGTTGCAGTAATATTAACCTCGTGCGTTTTTCTTATTCTCTCTCTCTCTCTCTCTCAAAGATTTATACTGTTATTCTGCTCTTAATTGAACAACGAATCAAAGATAAAATAAGGGAGTGAACAAGTTTGTCTTTAGTCCCATTATAACACAAAAATACAGAACAACACGTACACAGGAGTGCAAACACTCACTGCACAAACACACCCACTAGCACACAGAAACACACACTCGCGGAGATTCTTTCCTTCTCAGACTGCATATCACAGCGTGGCAGCGGCCCCGCAACTCATGGGCACCTCCTGCTCGCTACGTGGAACTATACCGTGTCGTCCGCAGGCGATGTAGCCCATTTTCAGGGGGCAACATCAAAGGGCCGTGTAATGTTATGGCGTTGTGCGTACGGGGGCGCGACGCTTGATAGGCTACAAGAATGCCCGCAATAAAGAAAGCAAGCCCCCAGTCGGACGACGATCGAGCCCAAATTGCATCGGCGCCCCTCCCCCCTTTCTACGCGTAAACTGCTATACGGCGGGCCGTCCGTCCTCTTACAGGCGTGCTTTTCTCGCAACGGGACTGCAATAACACACGCGAGAAGGTGCCGATCGAACGTTCACTACGCGTCTCCTTGAATAGCATGCCTGCTGGCTACGTGAGAGCGTAAGGCTTCCCTGCGAGCGGGTGTCCTGCTCTGTTTTCGCTGACAACCGATAGCTGACGGTGTGCGTATACGTACAGCCGGACGCATAAGCGCCGTTGTTGGCGCTGTTTGCTGCGATTCATGCCAGACTCGAGTGCGAAGCAAGCGTCACGTGGCGATATGGTTTTCATGTTGTAATGTTCATGCCAGGTATATGGCGTGGACCGAAAAAAAAACGAAAGGTAATATGGGGTGCTGCGCAGGCTAATGACTGCATCATTTTGAGAATGGAGATGCCTATCTACAGGGAAGAAAGGAGGAACAAGAAAAATGGGGGGGGGGGGGGGGGTCGGAGACAAAATATTGTTTACACAAAAATAATAAACAAAGCATATCAGGCTGCAAAACATTGTCACGGCACGTGTCATGAATTATGTATGGGTTCACCTGGTTTTCTTTAAGAAGCTTTTTTACGGCGAAAGCAGTTATGAGATCACAACACGGGTTTAGCGCAGGGCCATAGTTGTCCGCCACCCCCGGTATCCGTAACCACATCACGCGAAATACAATACCCGGGTCCGCTGAGTGCCAGCCCAGTAGTCTATCATTGAGTCACACTGGTGCTTGGGACTTGTTGGCAAACTTGCCTTATAGGCAGGCTTAATGTCGGGAAAGGAATCGCGTTCGTACGACTCATAAAGCGCTTTAAAACGGCGAAAAAACAAGCAGTTGTCACACAAGGCCAATAGCGTAACGAGTGGGTCGTCCAATGCTTCAATTCATTACAGAAGCTTGTCTTAGTTCACGTATTAACTGTGGCGCATACCCACTTCAGGCATGATTCCTCATCGTCATCAGCCACTGCATGAACAATAGGCACAAAATTCCTCGCAATAGTTTAGCAGATACCACGCTTCTCAGAAGGATGACGGAAAATAGCATAGCGAATGCCGCCCTACTACCCTCAAGTTTTTATTATTAATGTCGTAGTGGGCACCAAGCAAGTGTGCCTGCAGCAGTTACCTAATGAGTGTTCAGAAAAGGCTCTCAAAGGCCGCTCTTCTAGCTTTCGCTCTGACTGTGCTGCGCCTTCCGCGCAGGCCTGGCGTTTTTTTTTTTGTTTTTTTTTGTCGAGATGCTTTTTCTACTTGCCCCACATAACGCACTTTTGATACACCTATCTTCAGCCAATAATTTTGGAGTAAACTGCTCATTAGTTTCCCTATTACCCATGACGTGTCTCCTTTTCTTATATAATAAATATTTACCCATAAAGAGAATTGGAAATGACCAAGACAAGTTCAGCTCACTACTGAACTTCAAATGTCAGAAGTTGAACAAAGATATTAAATGCGAAGCATTTATAAGCAAACTTCAGCGATTTGACCGGATCTATCTATCTATCTATCTATCTATCTATCTATCTATCTATCTATCTATCTATCTATCTATCTATCTATCTATCTATCTATCTATCTATCTATCTATCTATCTATCTATCTATCTATCTATCTATCTATCTATTTAGCCACCTGCGGCTTTTAGCTCTCCTGGCGCAAGCATGATAATCATTACATGGGAGTCATGTACGGCATAATTTACATGCCTACCACGGCTGGTGCTGGTATTTCAAACGTTACAGGTACCGTCGTTACACGACTATAAACAACATACTTTCACCTTGTCTATAGATCTGTGAGTGCGCATAATATTTCTACGTGTGTTCAGTGTCTACTACGTCAGTCCGCCATATAAAGTTGTGCTGATTTTAAAGTGACATATCCACCTTCCTCATTCGCACTTCACAAATCACTGATTCCCACTGTACGTAGGATCTGCCAATTTTTCTATACTTCAATGTAAATGAGCTGCAAATGAAGTGTACACAATCTGCGTGTGAACGGTGAACTTCTGTCGAAGTAACTTCACAGTAATCTCTGTCACAAACGTCTGCAATGCTCATTTCGCCCGCACACCCCATTGTCCAAGGAAGAGCGCTTTTGTGTTGGGAAGATGGCATCCGGCGACTGGCGACGTCTTCCCTACACCTGTACCGAAAGGAGAAACATCTGTGGAGAAAAAAGAAATGACTTCGAGGGGGGACGGGACTCCCCGAAGACGATATTTATAGCGCGAGAACAAAACGACGACACAGAGTAAAGAAGGACATGAAGGACACGAAGGTCTCTGTGTCATCGTTTTGTTCTCGCGCTATAACTATCGTCATGCCATACCAACTAGCCCAAGCTGCCACACTTCTAAGCCGCGAAAGAGTTTGGACTGCATGGAATGGGCAGTTGACGTACAGCCAGCAAGAAGTGCGGTCGTCGGTCACGGTCGCGAGTCTCGCGTAGGCGGCGAGCATGGAGTGACCCGCGCAACGTATTGAGGCGGCTGCAATACCGGCCACCCTCGTCGTCTACTAAGCTGGCGAGATCTTCAGCAGCACCCCGTCAACTCCCCTACGTGTACCAAGAGCTGGCCTGGTCCGTATGAAACTTTATATTGTGACTTTTTTAATCTTATTTTATTATAACCAGTTTTAATAATTGCAGTTGCGTGCGCTGCGTCGCCCTAAGAAATTCAGAGGCACGACCATGATCTTTTTCTCTTAAATTTTATTTGTATCTCCTTTAGTTTCACGATGTTGTGTTATTAATATTTCATGTATTTGTCTGTACCAGTTGTAGTGTTCTTTTAGAGCATAGTTTGCTTTGTTGTTCCTTTCATCGCGTATTAGTGTTTTTCCTCTGTTATTTTTTTGTAATCTCTTGCCGATTGATATTGTTTTAATTGAATGCTTCTTTGTGTGTAATCAAATGTCCGTGTCTGCTCTGTGAGTACGTCGGTCAGGCTCATACATCACCACACGTGCGACCCCGCAAGGGTCGACCGACCTGCAAATAAATTCGAGAAGTGCCACTTCGAGGCCTTTCAGGCGTCGCAAGCCGAAGCGTAAAGTGGAAGTTTGCGAGTCTGCCACACGTCGATGTCGGATCGGCGGGGCCTCACCCGAAGTGTGTGACAATGTCACAGCTTTTCAGAAGTAAACAGTCCTTACTTTAGTCCATCTCTGTTTGTGATGTAAATAATTGTTTCTCCGCCGTAGTGCATTGTGTAGGGGTTCAGCAAGCTGCCCCGAAGGTAGCGGATTCGGTCCCGGTCGCATTTTGAAGAAGGCAAAATGCTACAGGCCCCTGTGCCGTGTGATGTCCGCTCACTTTAAAGAATACCAGATGGCCGAGATTTCCAGAGCCCTCCAACACGGCGTGCATGCCTCATAACCATATCGTGCTCATGGCACATGGAATCCCAGATATTTTGTTCTGTTATCTTTTGGCTGTCTTGCTGCGGAGAGCTTGCCTACTCTATTTTTATAAGTGCAGCTGCGAAAAAAAAAAAGAGAGAAAAAATAGCTACCGAAAATAAAATTGGACAGCTAAAAAAACACATAGCTCACTCAAACAAGTTAATAAAATAACATAATTGACAGTTTCTTCGCAAAGGCTTACGCTGCAATGAAGCGTCGACACACACACACACACATTTTGGCTGCTGACCCGCAGGTCGCGGGATCGAATCCCGGCTGCGGTGGATGCATTTCCGGTGGAGGCGGAAATGTTGTAGGCCCGTGTGCTCAGATTTGGGTGCACGTTAAAGAACACCAGGTGGTTGAAATTTCCGGAGCCCTCCTCTACGGCGTCTCTCATAATCATATGGTGGTTTTGGGACGTTAAACCCCACATATCAATCAATCAGTCAATCAATCAATATATCAATCACACATTTCTGTAGTTGTGTTGTCCACAGTATATGGACTAGCACATCATTTCGTATGCTATATCAACCCATTCGTGTTCATCAGAAACGCTTATCCGGACCGGTGTCCCCTAAGACGTTTTTCAGAAGGATGTTTGGCTTTCTCTGAATATTCATTTCAGGCTGCGGTTGATACGAGAGGTTGCCTGTGCGAACGTGCTAATTAATAATAATTACGTCTAAAAATTTTGAGAAAAGTAATTAGTATTACATTTTCATTGATTTTAGAGGTAATTTCGCCGTCTCTGGTTCGCAACGGTTTCCACCGAATCGGCTGCGTCGTCAAAGCGTACACTGCTAGCAGCTCGAGCTAGCTCCATTCAGCTCTCATCAACACGTGCTTGCATGCGTGGCCCGCTGCTCGGCCCGTCACGCGCTTCTACTCACGCACGGGCCGAGCCCACTTTACGCGGCGAACGGGGACGAGATTCTGCGGGCTTGCCCGTGAGGGACGTGGCGGCCATTAATCAGGAGGCCGGGTGCGCAGACACCGCCCCCCGCCTGAAGGCTCAGCGAGCGCCGACGAAAGAGCGCGCCCCCTAATCGGGCCGCACGGCGACCACAACTTCGTCCGCCAGGCGACAGGCTCGCTGTGTGGGGACGCGTATGTTATGCTTTGTACGTGACAGAAGTAATAGGTACCCGTTATAGTCAGAGGGTCATGACAGCGTGGCTAGGACCTTACGGCTCCTATAAGTAACTGTAGGTAGAGTCCTAAGGTACCAACTATGCTTTTTTTTTTTTTGTTAATAGACGTCTCACACTAGCGCCTCGTATCACAAACCTACTAGCCTACCAAGCCTTTGTTAGATCAGCTTTGGAGTACGCTACCGTATGTTTGGTTTTGCGCTGAAGAACTCCTCTCTTTTATAAACTCGAAGCAGCCTAAAGGAAGGCACCAATACGCGTCTACAATAAACGCGCAGGCTAAAAAATTCGCCCACAGAATTACTAAAACATGCCGGTATCATCACCTTAAAAAACCTAGCAAAGCTTGCACGATTTAAAATGGTGTATCGCTCGATTCACAGAGACGCAAAGATTGACAGTTTCAAATACTTATATTTAACCCAAACACGACAAACGTGGCACAAACACGCATTATGATTACATTAGCATGCCATTGATACGTAAAGTCATCAGCATCGATTTTTTTTTTCTTTACATGACACGTGAATGGAACAGGCTGGATTCTATAGTGCAACAACAAGCACGACGTTATTCTCCATCTTAACATTGCTTGAAGACCATGTTATCCAATCATAAACTGCCCGTATCACCAATATTTATGTATAACTTATATTTATTTTCATCTTATTTTTTATCATTATACTGCACCCATAATTCTTTACCTACCGAAACCGCAAAGGTAATAATACTTATTTTCAAACCGTCACCTAGATCGTGGTGTAAGACCATGACCTATATGTATACAACGCGTACGATGATTGTGTCTCTTACTTCATGTTTATACTTCGTACTGTTACTTCGTGTTATTTTCAACATTTTTTTACTTAGTGCATCTTTTACTACAGTTTTCCCCTTGGTACGTCTCTTTGATTACCTTTTATTTTCCGTATTAGGGTGTACTACTATTATCACAACGTACTATTACGTTTGCTTCTGTTAACGGCCAATATTTTTTACGTGTAATAGAATCTTTGCTATCTGTATTGATATATTGTGACAAGTGAACATGACCTTGCTGTAACTATCGCTTGATTCTATATGTAAATAAATAAATAAATAAATAAATAAATGTATACATACTGGTTCTCCCACTGTTACGTTGCTCGACTGCAGAACCCAAAGTTGCACGTTCGACTCCGGCCGTGGAGGTCGCATTTCGGTGACGGCGATATGCTTGGAGGCCCGTGTTCCCTGTGCTGAAAGAAACAGTAAAAAAAACAAAAAAATGGCAACATATCCACGGAGTGAATGATGGGGAGTGGGGCGAAGCATTCGTCCGTCCATTCGTTTTTGCTTCCGTCCGTTCCTGCGAACGTCTGTGTAACCGTCCATGCGTCCATCCACCCGTCCATGAGTGCGTCCGTTCGTGCGTCCGTCCCTGCATTCGTCCATGCATCCGCGCCTGCGTCCGTTCATGCGTCCATCCATGCGTCTGTCTGTGTGTCCGTTCGTCCATCTACAACACTCCATGCACCAGCATCTCGAATGTTTTCATCATATATTACGAATATAGAAGCACCGCCATCCTGCGAACATTTCAAGGACTAAACGGGAGGTGGCACATGCACACTTTCTTACGGCTTGCGCTTCGGGTTTACTTCCCACCTTTAACCACCTCGAGTTCATAGTATATACTAGTTCACTGTATTCATCGCTATGCGGCCCAACGCTCGCTAAACCTTTCTAAAACCAAGGAGGATACACCCAGCGAGTATAACGTAGCAACCCTTTCTTGTCAGATCGTGCTCAACGTAGATGCCAATGGCTGCTAATGGGGATCGCAGCATGCGCGTTACCTAAAGGCCCAATGCTTCTGTCTCTCATTCCCCCTTAGCAGCCATTAACATGTGCATTGAGCTCTATCTTTTATTGTTCAACAACGCACAGAAGAAATCTCTCACCGGAACCACCTTGGAGGTCAAAATCGTAAGGACCACTATTCCGGGTATGTGCCACTGGTGGTTATGTACTACGAGGGACGCACAAGCCACGCCATAAGGAGCTTCGCCCCTAACACGAAAATGGAAATTTTCCCGGATCTCTTCACTACTGCGTGCCCCAAATCGTATTCTGTATTTGGCACGTAAAGCCACAAATTTATATTATAAGGTCTCAACTGCTACTCAGTCATCGCAGCTCTATATAGATGGCAATTTACGTCGCAGGGTAGCAAGCAACCGTATACACGAAGGTATACTGGTACGTGATGCGATAAACATGTGTTTAGTCACTTCGTTTTTGATCTTCATTGATTAGCCAGAACTATTTGTAACATTGTTTAAAATAAAAAAGCCAAGCAAAATGAGGCTTGCCAGTGTGATTCATGTTTTTTTTTTAGCAGACAATTTCAGCAAACTTGGTAAGGTATGGTAATGCATGATTAGCGAGAACTCTTAGCTAACGCTTCCTTTCACTTAAGTACTATGGAATTGTATACGCAACCGGCACATGACTCGTGAAGTGAAAAAAGAAGAGTTGCGGGACTCGCTCAATCCCCCGCTTCCATAATTTTTTTTTTAACGTTCTGAAGCCATGAACGTGTTGTGACCGGTGTACAAACGAAGACGACAATTAGCGAATTGGTTTCGACAAATTGCCTTAACGCTGACCTGAGCGATCGTTGCCTCTGTTGGAGCGCCGTCACTATAGTTCTTTCGCAGTGATGTATTTTACAACATTTACGGTACTATCCAGGACGCAAAAAGTTTTACCTTGTTAACCTACCAAAAATAATGTATCGATTATTTATTTCGCTGGTTACTGTTATTATTTTGCGTCTAATTGATCAGGTATTATGTCTCGTTTATACATCTTATTTTTTCTTCGCGATTGTGCTTTAGTATTATAAGATAAATCCTGATCGGTGACGGTAGGAAGGCAATTTAATTGAGCTGGTAGGAACGCAATAAAAGAAAACCGCATGCTGCTTGTACAATCTAGCGCACAGAGAACAATAAAAATAACGGCGATCCCACGCATTGGGTTTCACCCGAAGCAGACAGTGAGTAGCTTCCAATGTTGCGTTTTTTTTTCTATTTTTGGCTATCAGCAAAGTGTTACTTGGTGGGTCGACGTGTTTCTGCAAAGAAGTAGTGTGCACATCGTGGGCTTACCAGGCACATTGTCTACTGACACTTGGTGGGTAGCTTTGGCCCGACATTACGTTGGTGCTCGCGTTAGAGCGCGAACGTCAGTTTTATCGAGATGATAATCATGCTATGGTGCGACGATGGGCGATATATATCGTCTATATTCAGCGTCAGTTAGCGTATAGAGTTTCAGAGACGCTTTCGCGTTGACATTTCCAGCTTCCGTTATCACTGTTCCTGGGACTGTGTACCACCTGTGGCTCATACCCATATACCGTGGGTGGTGGTAGTGATTAGAATGAAGAGGAAAAAGGCACCTAATTTCTGTCTGCCTTCAGGCGACACGGCGCAGTGCCTTATAGGGGTGGGGGGAAGGAGGGATAAAAAGAATAGAAGGAAAGTAGAAGCAGAAGAAGACAGCCAACGTGAGGAAAAAGAAGGAGATAGGAAAGTGGGGATCCGGTCGAAGCAGTCCAAGGGCGGGGTGCCACAATGCGAGAGCTACACGGCGTCAGGAGACCGCGGAGGGCGAACCAGTCGGCGGGAGCTACGCTGAAGTCGGAGATCGCGAGGGCACAACCGTCCAGCTTGAAATCCTGCGAGCGAATCATACCGTGGGCCGAGTTACACGGGTATGTGCCACACGCAGGGTGGAGAGAGATTCATGACGTACACGACTCGCAGGTATCGTCATTGGTCCGTGACGGGTGAACATCAATCCACAACACGAAACGAGTGAAGAGATAGGAAAAAGAAGGAGAAATAGAATAATTATTGGAGAGGCGGCATTCGAACATGCGCACTTACTATCTGAAGGAGAGCATCTTAGCCACTCGGTTAGCCAAGGCGCGCTAGCAAAGCAAAGCAAGGGGTTGGGATAAGGAAGTGCGGTTGAGGAGAAGACAAAGAAGAAGGGTAGAGAACAAATCGTAACATTGAAAGAATGCGAAAGAGAGAAATCAAGTTTTAAAAAGGCGGGAAAAAAAATCACAGCATATAAATGGGTGAATGATGAAGAGCTTGGGTGATATTCCTGAAGCGATCATCATTGCACCGTGAAATATTTAGTGATTTCGCACAGCAGTAATCAAAACAATAGTGTGTGTGAAATTGTGTTTTATTCGAAGTTCAACGACCGGTTGTATTTTCGCCTTCATGATTACCGCCTTACAATCAATGAAATGGAGCGATAGGGGCTCTTGCACTGGCGTGACTTTAAAGTTTGCAAAGACGACGTCTATGCACGTTTCCCTTGTCCATGGTGGGGTTCGTGTAGTCAGAGGACACGCAGGGAGAGTCCGTACGTGAGGAGCATGTGCTGTATCGACCAATCGATCGTCTTGAGCTTGGTCGGCGACGTTGACGTTGAGATTGTCCGATTGAAAGAACTGTACCCTCGCACCCCGCGCAGCCCTGCGCAGCCCCGCGCAGCAGCCAATCGGAGAGCAGTGGCACTTCCTTCGCCATTGTACATTCCCCCAACCGCCAAATTGCATGTGGATGGATGGATGGATGGATGGATGGATGGATGGATGGATGGATGGATGGATATGGCTGTACCCTTTAGATCGGGCGGTGGCTAGCGCCACCAAGCCGTGATACTTAATTAACCAAAAACTAGATTTATTTTTTTTGTAAAAAGTAAGTTTGAGGATTCGTACTTTGCAGTGAAGGGTTTAATTTTCACTCGTGCCTTGACTTTAGCCACCAATCAGATAACCTCCTTCTAGTTAAGTCTACCCGCTTAGAGTCTATTTTGCCCTCCCGGTCCCTAAACCCCAGTGCTTTGAAAAGCTCTGCGCCATCATCCTGAACTATAGGGTGAAGCCCTTTACAGAACATTATCAAGTGTTTGGCAGTTTCTTCTTCCTCTCCACACGCACTGCATACTGTGTCGACCCCTTCGTATTTGGCCCGATATGTCTTGGTTCGCAGCACTCCCGTCCTGGCCTCAAACAGTAGAGAACTACCCCGAGTATTATCATAGATCCTTTCCTTGGCAATTTCCTGCTTAAAAGTTTGATAGATCTCTAGTGCGGACTTCTTAATCATGCCCATTCTCCACATGTCAGTCTCCGTTTCCTTCACTTTCTTCTTAACCGATAGTTCTTTTTGGTTTGGCCACCTGCTGTTTTCTAAGTATTTACCAGTCAATTTCCTGGTTCGCTTCCTCCATTTTGTATCGACATTCTTCATGTACAAGTAGCTGAAAACCTTCCTAGCCCGACGCTCTATGTATTTCTATAGCGCAGCGCCATCTAGGAAACCAGACGAGAAATGACGATGGTGACATAGAAAATGTACAGTGCCATCTAGTATATTGTCTTTCAACAGCAACTTGCATGCATCTCTATCGGACAACACCATCTATTGAATGATAAGGAAGATGCTACTTGGGCGGTACGTCGGATTGAGCGACGCCGATCGAAGACCTACCAGGTGATGCTGTAAGGAGCTTCGCTACTAAAGAACGTGAGATATAAAAAAGAGGAAAAGAAAAATGTAGAAACCAAGAGCGATCAAGCGAGAAAGAAAGAAAAAAAGAAGAAAGAGCAAAAAGAAAAAAAAAGACAAAGAGAGATTAACAAATAAACCAAACCAAAACAAAGAAAGAAAAAACAGACAAAAGAGAGCATAAACAAAAAACTATAAAGAAACACAACAGACCACCCAGCTCCGCACCAGTCTTGGCGCCACTAGCGTGAAGCAGCCTTAATTTTTTTTTTTTTTTGTAGTCCTAAAGTTACGATTCACTTTCGTTCATTCGTGCCAGTGAAACATCCCCACTCAATTGGTGGAGGTGCTGAAGTCATCTGTTCCTCATCCCAAAACTTGAGCGGGCTGTATACGAACACCGTGCTCCAACTTTCTAAGCGACTCAGATCCGGATGCGACTGCTGCCGCTCAAGCACCTGAGAACATAGTGTAATCTGCCGAGGCGCACTTCGGCAGAGCGTTCGGGCCATATTCAGCGCAACCGACGACCACGACACGAAGAACTGCATCGCCGAAATATGATCGAGTGAGCGCTTACTTAAGTGGGACGACCGCGCCGATCTCACTAATGCCATCTTTTACCCGATGGACGCGGTGAAAGCCTTGGTTCCGAAATCACGAAACCTGCTTCTTTTCCCTGTCAGCGTTCGCGACGACATTATTTACGGAGGTCCTTGACCGTCGGCTGCCGTGAGCAGCGCTTTGGTGTGATCGAATACAGAGGAAGTGTGAGGACATTCACGGATTCTGTTGAAGGTGCTCTCTCTCTCTCTCTCTCTCTCTCTCTCTCTCTCTCTCTCTCTCTCTCTCTCTCTCTCTCTCTCTCTCTCTCTTTATGTTGCGTTTGTGTTTTAAGTATCTGCTGAACTATACCTAATTTCAACTCTTTAACCCCACCCCTTCAAGTAATGCCCTGTTTATGGTCCTTAAGGGTTGATAAATGATGCTGATTATTATTATTATTATTATTATTATTATTATTATTATTATTATTATTATTATTATTATTATTATTATTATTATTATTATTATTATTATTATTATTATTATTATTATTATTATTATTATTATGACGACGACGACGACGACGACGACGAAGCGCGTCAACTTATCTCTGGACGAAGCACTTCGTGTAAAAGACATCGATGGCGAAGCGTTCATTCAAGCCCGGCACTGAATGCCATATACGATCACCGCACTAGATTTTCCCTATTACGAATGTCCTTATTTTATAGCACGCAAATACGTATAGGAAAAACTGCTTATTGAGCAGATAACTTATGCCGGCTGATATAAGGCGCCTACATCCTACACATTGTATAGCAAAAGGAAGTGATGACAGAAAAGGTCCCGGGAGCAAGAGGGCAGGAGAGTATAAGCAAAAATCAAAGCCTGTTCAACCACAAGTGAAAGCTATACGAAGTGCGGAACACGAATTTTCCTTTGTTTTCTTTGTGTTTATCTTGCGTCTACTTTTTTTCTTTCTGTTCTTTTGTGTTCTTTTTGTGTTTATCTGCTCCTCCCTGATCTATGTGTGATTTGTGTCACACGCTTTATTCGTTTCTGTTGTTTTGAAGTGACTATCGGATTTGCTGTTATCATATATTTGCTGTTCTATGGTCACACTGCTACTGGTTTTCTACCGTTTGCTTCTCCGAGTGCAGTGCGTCTTTTTCCCGGCACTGGTGTTTCCCCTCCCCTTCATTGGCTCGAGCAGGTGAATTAGCCTTGCGGCTACGTTGGTGTTCACGGGCAGTCGCCCTCTGGAGTAATAGAGTGGCCTTGAAACGCCTTTTCAAGTAACCATGGAATAGATTCACTGGAAGAGCGTATTGCTTCACGAATTCAACGCCGCAAAAATTTTAAATATCCGTCAAGTGCGAGTGGAGTTACAAAGGTTTGTCGCATGCTGCAATTGCATCCTCTCTTCTCTTGTCCCGACGAAAACGCTGGAAGCTAAGCAGGGATGGATGGCAGGGCCTCAGAAAAACGTCACGAGTGCCTCGTGACCTTGAGTACTTTTCTTCTTTTTTTTTCTTTGAATGCGCGGCTTTGTCAGTGTGATCGCGCGTGCACGCGTGGACAAGTAGCGGCCTCCCGCAGCGATCTCTGTAACGAGCGAGCGCGCCATGTTCAAATCAGCCAATGGCTGATAAATAGGTAATTGACGTGTGATTTTTGGGCATATTCGTGAGTTATCGAGATAATATAAAGTAATTTTTAGCTGACTTTGATAATTTATTGTGGATTCCAGGCCACGTGCTGTGCCATATTATTTGGCTCGCGTGTTGTCGGGAGCCTCTACTACCGATCGGCAGTGTTTTCTGACCATGCTCAAAAAGTGTTGCAGGGCCCCTTTAGGGTGAAACGCTTTAATGTCTTATACTCGCGTGCGTCCATCTCTGCGAGCACTAAGTAACAGCATTTATGCTGTGCGTGATGAAGTTCTTGTGATGATAGTCGATACTAAAAATAAAAAATTCATGACCCCTTCTCCATCTGACAATGATGATGACAAATTTTGTGCACAGGCAAAGAAAGCTTCTGTGAACTGCCCAGAAGGGACTTTGCTGATGGTCGGGGTACATATTCCAGGGTTCCACTGGCTCTTGCCATCCGCTCTGCTCTCCGGGACGAGCCTAACTTGGCCTTCGAGGGCCGAGCTGGACAGTAGTTTCTCCCATTGCTCACTGGCGGTGCTCATGTCGTGGTGTTCGAGGTCTTGTAGTGTGCACTCCCACGTAAAGTGGCACCGACTTGGTGTGGCCCCGCGCCATGGGCATTCATTCCTGTAAGATGTGGCGTGCATGCAATGTAGTGTGTGTAGGTTTTTGAAGCTTCCGGTTTAAAGTTTCAGCCAGGCAGTGGCAGCCTCGGTCGTAAACCTCCCTGTAAAGCTTTACTTCATGCGACCCCCCCCCCCTTTAAAATGAGCGGCGTGTTTGGCCCCTGTATACACGTATGGCTCCCGCGAAAGATACACACACGATTACTAAAGCCTGCGGTATCGCGTTACTCCAACGCAATCTCGAAAAAGGTCAATGCCTTGTCGAGCAGAATCCTCCTCGCGAGCAGCGCGCAGAGGTCGAAGACCTAACTCAATTCGCCGTTTAGCACTTCGATAACTGTCGCGCAGTCTGGGCGGTTTTCCGCGAGCTTGAGGGATGCGACACGCAATCCTCGGCCCAGTCTGCTCGCTCGCTACCGGCTTTAAAGAAACGTGGGGCGAAGTCGCGTTTAAGGAAAAGGCGTTTACGCAACTGCACGCGAGGCGGCTTCGCCAAGTCTCCTCTATGACTCGAGACACTTGAGTCGCGCGTTTTTTTCTCTTCAATTTTTTTTCCTTTCTTTCTGTCTTTCAATCTCACTCCCTTGCGTGTCTCAACGTAACGGCGGCGTAGGTTTCCCATTAGTCCTAAAGGCCGTGAATAAAAGAAAAAGCGTGGGAGGACCTGAAGTAACGGGGCAGTGATGTTTGCGTGCGCAATAATACACACTGCACATTCGTCTAGTTTAAGTGCCCAGATACACTGAATAAAGTGAACGGGTGAACAATGACCACTGTACCTCAGTCATTAGATGATACGACGCGATATCTGAAGGTTATATAGGTTCGCTCCCAACCAGCGGCAATGTGTGGTAACAGGCAAGTTGGTAACGGGCAAGTTTTGGGCAACTTGCCCAGTTGGTAACGATTCGTAGCTAGTCGAGGGACACAAGGCGAGCAGCGCTCGTCTTGTATCTTTACTTTACTCTGACTTCGTTTTTGGCGCTGTTTACCTCGACCAGCGGCAATGTGTTCGTTCACCTAATTTCATTCACATTCGCACCATTGTTACCACGTTACACTTACGAGACTACAAATAATGCGCCTGCTTTTTTTTTTTTGCTTCGTTGTCTGTTAGTTTCATTATGTTGTGGCTTATGAAGGCGAGTATTTGATCAACTCCTCTGTTGTGAGGAAGGAACAGTAACTTCGTCCTTGTTTTGGTCAAGATCTGGGGATGTACTTACGCACGGATCATTTTGGCTGTGTAGCCTACTACATGTGCGACTTGCATAAAATTGGGACTGCTAAAGCACGCAACTAGCCTGGAGGGCTGGGGCACCCTTTCCCCATCTTCCTCCCTATCTTTGACGTCTCTAACCTAACAGTGCAGGTACAGCCCATGGAAAGTATTGCGATAGAAAAGCCTGAAAGACCACCTCATCAAGTCTTCGTAAAGCTCAGAGGGTTTGCACAATTTTCTATTCCACTGCTATCAACGCAAGCGCGAAGACCTCTCCGAGCAATTTACTCCGAAGCAAAAAAAAAAAAAAAAGAGCCACAGACCACACCATTAACCCTGTCTGCCCTCTTTCTCTATTTCTTCCCGTTTCTGCCTCTTCTTGTTGTTCAAACGTACCCCCTTACGCACGAACGCAAGCTGCGACACAATTTCACCGCAGTTTCACTCGATACGTTATTTTCCTAAGCGTCCTCGTTGTCGGCACTTTGCATCCAAAACGCAGTCGCGCCGCTTTCCCTTGCAGTGCGTGTTCATTCTCAGCGGCGTGCGCGTTGTTCCAGAGGTCAAACGGGCTAATACGGTGCCCGCGAGCTTCCCCGCATTGAAGCGGTATAACAAAATTATCAGATGGCACGTACATACGCACGCGTAGGAACGATCCCAGAATCGTGCATTTCTATGTGCCTGCAAGCGTTTTGTGCCAGGGAATGAACGAACAAGCTGAGAGTATCGCTCGAAGAACGGCGTCTCGCTTTTTTTTTTTTTTGTCTTTTTGTGAAGCCGCAATAAACGGTCGGTTTTGGCTCCATTAAGAGCAAAAGTACACGCTGGGAAAGAAAGAATAAACGCCTACGGCGATGCGACGCGAATTCTTGAGTTTTGTACATACTATCTTGTGCGTTCCACAGATGTCGCGGTTCATTCAGACCATTCCCCAAAACTGCGCGAAAGAAAGAAAGAAAAAGAAAGAAGAAAGAAAGAAAGAAAGAAAGAAAGAAGAAAGAAAGAAAGAAAGAAAGAAAGAAAGAAAGAAAGAAAGAAAGAAAGAAAGAAAGAAAGAAAGAAAGAAAGAAAGAAAGAAAGAAAGAAAGAAAGCGATGTGCGTGTATATGGATGGTCAGAGGTGACGGAATAAACAGAATGTCATGACATGGCGCGTAGATATATCTTTTATATACGCAATGCCGCACTAGGAGTGCCCCCTGAGGCCAGCACGCGTTTCATGGGTATTATAACGCAAAGCGTCAACGAGAGGAATGAGCAAGGCAGTGTGACGTGACATTGACCTACATAGCCGTGAAAATGTGAACAGAGACTGAACGCAGTCACTTTCCAGCGCGCCTTTATCCTGTACAAGCTCTCCTCTAAAATGCTGGCAGTCTGAATGAGACCTGTGCCATGCTTTCGTGCGTGCGCGCGTGTGCGTGCGTGCGTGTGTGTGTGTGCGTGCGTGCGTGCGTGTGGTGTGTGTGTGTGTGTGTGTGTGTGTGTGTGTGTGTGTGTGTGTGTGTGTTGTGTGTGTGTGTGTGTGTGTGTGTGTGTGTGTGTGTGTGTGTGTGTGTGTGTGTGTGTGTGTTAAGGGGAGTGCACATTCTGCCTAGAGCAACAGATATTCTGGAAAATAAAATCAATGGCGCAATTTTTGTCTCATAACGGTGTGGCGAGAAGTATATGCCCCGGGCTAATTTGGCTGCCGTCACAGGGTGCAAATCTGACCTATATAACAACGAGATCAGTACTGTCGTACCAACTACGACGAACAGAAATTAAAGATTCCATGTACGTCGAACTCTTGATAATGCAGCCACGTGCCGAGATGGCCCATGTACTTTGAGAATGCGATGAGGAGGGCTGACCAGCCGCCGTCCTCAGTGAGGCTCCCGAAGACCAGGAGTAGCCCGTGGCCAGGGCCGTCGCCGAAGACGACGGAAGATGTTCCTCGAACGGTGGATCTCTGGTAGCCTAGCCCCGGCCATAGTAATGTAATCATCAGCCTGACTATATACGCCCACTGCTGGACAATGCCCTCTCCCGTGTTTTGCTAGTCAACTCGATACTGTGTTTGCTGCTGCCACTTTATACCCGCAAACTTCTTAATCTCATCTTCCCACCCAACTTACTGTCTCCCCTTACCCGGTTGCCTTCTCTGGGAATCCAGTCAGTTACTTTTAATGACCAGCGATTATTATATACGTGCTACGTGCCCGGACTATGCCCATTTCTTCTTCTTCTTCTTGATTTCTACTATGATATCCTTAACCCCCGTTTGTTTTCTGATCCACTCTGCTCCATTCTTTTCTCTTAAGGTTACCCCTACCATTCTCCTTTCTATCACTCGCTACGTCATCCTCAATTTAAGCTCGATCCTCTTAGTAAGCCTCCAAGTTTCTGCTTCGTAGGTAAGTAACGGCAAGATCCAGCTGTTATTAAAGGCGAAACATTTCTTAGCGAACTTCGGTGACTTTGAGCGCATCTATCTATCTATCTATCTATCTATCTATCTACTATCTATCTATCTATCTATCTATCTATCTATCTATCTATCTATCTATCTATCTATCTATCTATCTATCTATCTATCTATCTATCTATCTATCTATCTATCTATCTATCTATCTATGTATCTATCTATCTATCTATCTATCTATTTATCTATCTATCTATCTATCTATCTATCTATCTATCTATCTATCTATCTATCCGCTTACGTTTGGGTGCTCTCGTGATCACCCCCCTAACTTGGCGTGAACAGAAATTACTATGGGAGAGTAAGATGGTTTGACGAATATAACGCGCTGGTCAAGACATAAATAACGTCATAATCCCGTCGCGTACACTTGCCGCCAGACTGTGGCACATACCCACAGGCGGCTATGTGCCGCTGGTATGCCGGTATGTGCTACTGGTGATGGACACTTAAAGTGTTTGTATCTTACACCATGGTATCTACCCAGGAACGACGAGAACACACATGGGCAATTTTAACGAGCAAGCGTTAATAAATACCCGACATCGGCAACGTCGACCGGACGAATGCAAAGAATAAATGTCAGGGTCCCAGCTGGAACCAAAACCCAAGCATTCTGCGTCGCAATGAAGCATTTTACCACAGAGCTACGCCAGGTCTCGGAACTACTTCTCAAATAGACGCCAATCTTCGTGAAACGTCAACAGTGGTTGCAGTGCTGCCTACCCAATTTTATAAACATTACATGTGCACTCCTTTGATACAGCCGTCACATCGCGTTAACGTCAATTGTAATTCGTTGTCATGCGCTGAAGTTGATTTATGTATCAGTGTACAGGGTCAGCATGCTCGTGAGCATCAGTGCTTCATATCAGCTTCTGGTGTTGCTAATACGCATGTTCCAGTTGGCATTGTTGCGTAGGTTCAAACAATTGGTTATATAAACATCTGCAACTCTTCAACTTATGTCTGTGCGTGCAACATTTCTACGTATATTTAGCGCTATTTCATCACGTGTCGCTCAATAAAAAATTTCAACACGGTCACCTTCCCTCCGCATGCTTCACATAACGTCGATTGTGAGGTACGTGGGATCTGCCGAATTTTTTTACCTTCCTCTCGAGGGTTATTGGCAGATTACCATTCATGATTTGAGGGTTTGCCGTCGTACACAAGCAATTTACAAAGGTAATTTATAACAAAATTAAGACAACATTAGAATTCAATCAACCGAAGGATCAAGCTGTATTTTGAGCAGGCTATTCAACAATTGACCACATTCATACTATCAATCAGGTGATAAAGAAATGCTAAGAAATGCACCCAACTACTATACATAGCCTTCATAGATTACGAGAAGGCATTTTATTCAGTATAAATATCATCAGTCATGCAGACGCCGTAGAATCAGGACGTCGACGAAGCTTATATAAACATCCTGGAAGAAATCAACAGAGGATCAACCGCCATCATAGTGCTTCATAAAGAAAGCGACAGAATACAGAAGGGTGCAAGACAAGGTAATACAATCTCCCCAATGCCATTTACCACGTGCTTACAAGAGGTTTTCAGAAACCTAGAATGGGAAGAGTTAGGCATAGGAGTTAACGGAGAGTACCTTATTAATCTGCGCTTCACCGATGGCATTGCTGAATAACTCAGACAACGAATTGCAATTGATGATTACTGAATTATCATAAGGAGAACAACAAGGTAGGTCTCAAAATTATTCTGCAGAAAGCAAGAGTAACGTAAAACAACTATGCAAGAGAACAGCGCTTCGAGATAGATAGCAGTGCACTTGAAGTTGTAAAATATCATATATATTTAGGACAGTTCTGGTAACCGTGGAGCCAAACCATGTGATTGAAGTAACTGTAGTCGGTTACAGGCTAAGAATAAATGTAAGCCCCGCCCATAGCGGTCACAGTCCCCTTCAGGCAGAATTGGCATATATGTCTTACCAAATTGCAGTCGCCTACTTACGTGACGTCATACAGATTTCAGTCATATCACGCCTCATGTTTCTTTCGTTAACACTGAAAAATTTTCACTTCTCTGCAAATTTCATTAAAAATTTATAATTCACTACTCTGCAAGACGTTTAGCTCTAACAAGGACAGATGAACTTTTAATTTATGATGTGCATAGTACTTGCATTAGCAGCAAAATTGTGGTTAAGATTAGAACGTAAATTGCTTATGATTGCTCTGTTGCACAGATGAATGACATGTGTGCTTCAGTACTGGGGGTGGTTCGTGTATTTTTTCTTAGGTTGTAGCCGACTATAGAGAAATAAGAATGGGGTGGAGCACATTCGGCATAGTAACTACCATTGGCCAAAAAAAGTTTACTCAACTCAGCGCATGTTAATATTTATGCGCCTTTCAAAGTATTTCAATAAGGTAACTAAGTGACATTTAATTAATTGTGAATGGTGTTTTGCATAACATCGTTTTTGCTGACTATCTGCTTTTACATGACAGCTGCTGGTGTACCTGACTTGGGATATATAAGTTGCTATGGTTCCTGTTATAATACTTTTCTGTCAGATGAGGGGAGCTGAGGCGTTTGTCAGACATTTCAGCATTTACCCGCGGCTTCCTGTTTTATAAAAAAAAATCAATAATAGTAAGAATGAAAATAAAAAAGAACGAAAACTTCCTCTCAATCACATATTGCAATCCCCTTCCATCGTAATGAGGTAGCCACGGTGTTGCGTATCAAACCTGAGCACCAGTGTTCAACATCGAAACGTCATAGACACTAATAAGCTACCGCAGTGGATGACGAAATTATAAATGAAATTGATATTTTTTGGGGGGCATTCATAATTGCGGATAAGTATGCAGAAAATAAGCATCATGCGCGACGCAGATTTTGTCTCTCTCATCTCTCCGAGACGTTCTTTCCCTGAACGAAGTGCGTTAATAACAAGGCCGCGTCCAAATGGCCGATGATCACGTGCTCTTTACTGCTTCCGGTTTCATATACATAAAACACGGCTCGCGGCACATAAGGGCACCTTTTTTCTTGTTTTTTCTTTCTTTTCTCTCTTTTTGTCTGTCTAATTAGGTTTGCGCTGGCAGCGCGGGATGTGGTGGCGTCGGTGGGGCCGCCGTGCCAATTACTGCCGATTAGGTCGTCTGATTCTTCAGCGACCTCTATAGTGTAGGCAGCGTGTTGACATTAAGCGTCGCTCCGTATATAGTAAGTCACGTGTGCGCCGTCCATATCCGCGTTATATAAAATATATAAGCACGCGCACCTGAACAACAATTATACCATGCCTCTATGATTAAAAGATGTCTTGCTGGGTCTTGTAGTTGCCGTGTTTTCCTTAACGAAGCTAGCAAGTGCCAGCAAAAATGCACTACACACGCAGCCAGAAGAACCGCTAACCAACTCAATTTTCAGAAAACCCATACTTACTTGGTATTGGTCGTATATTGGTCCTCCGCACGTTTGCTATAGACGTGCTGTTGTTATAGTGCTTGCTATAGCAGTGCTTGTTGTATACCGTTGCCGTGGATAGAGGTTGTCCTAAAGAGCAAAACGATGTTTTCGTGTATTAGTAAAGCGCAATTTCACAATTCTGAAAACACCAAACACCACTCTTACAGCGACTCGACGCTTGATAAGCTGGTAAGCCAGAAAATGTGTGAAAACAAAATACGGGTGGAGACGCCACCTTCAAACACCGTGACATCATAGATTTTTAAAGCGTCTATACTGGGTCTTACGTGGCGTCTATATAGTCGGTAAAAATGAAGGTACATTGTCATTTGTGGGTTCAATGTACCCTAGATTACGAAGTTTCAGAAACTTTCATCAAGGCACGGTCGCGAAAATAGGGAAAAAAACATTTTGAAATTTTTGACGTCACGCGTAGGGATTTCGGCGCGAATTTTAAAAATGAAGCTTCCACCTTGATTTTCTCAGTAAATAATTAACTTATGATAGGAAAACATGGCATTAGAGCTCTCAGAGTGTAGCTTGTCAATCTAAACCAAGTCATTATTTGTCTTTAGTGTCCCCTCAAGTGGCAGTATGTTGAAAAAAAAAAAAACCTTGTAAACTTAACACATACTGGCAGAGACAGAGAGAGTATGTTGCAATAGCAGCGAATTTGGCCGTCTTGTTCGTAACCACTGGACTCTGTGGGAAGGTGAATGAGATTAGATTTCAAAAAAGAAATAAAATAATAAGCAAAAATGTAAACAAATGTGACATGTGCGAGTGAACCTGATAATGATATTTACAAATTAAGATTCCACGTAAGTTAGACTTGTCTATTGGCAATAGGTGATCATCGATGTTTTCCTGAATGCGTCCTATTCATGACAGGTTATTATATAATAACCCTTAAACCCGTCGCCGTATTGAAGGGCCGGACATCGAACCTAACACGCTGCGTAACACTAACGAATGGTGGCAAATCATGTTCATTTGTCAGTGAAACAATTCGTCCGTGGAGGTACGCGGGGCATTCAAGTGATATGTATTCGCCTGTTTCTGTACGCCGCCATCGTTATCACCTTAAGAGATTAATGGTAGGTCCTTTGCAGAACAATTGAGTCTTCGTTCTTGCCCCATTCAGTCGAAGATGATGACACAGGTAGCGAGGAAATGTTCGAGAAAGTTTCCTCTCACACTTGTGGGTTAGAAAAACACATGTAAGTTATCTTGGAGAAACGCCAGATTCTAGAGGCGTTTTTTATAGACTTATTTTTTTTTTCGAAATATTCGAAGCGTCAAATTCGGTCAAATGCATTGGTGTGCCTGCACAGGGTTCATTTCAGAGGGAGGGCGGTGAAGGTTCGTCACAGCAATCCCCCCCCCCCCTCCGTGTTATGCCGATTTTCGTGCCCTCCCGCCTCTAAGGTGACAAGGGGGGGGGGGGGGGGTGTCTGCTCCTCCCCTGTGCGTACGCCTATGGTAAAACGTATTCTACCGATATTCATGTGTCCATTTCGGGCAGCTTCATCCCCTTTTTCGTTTCGCGAAACACCAGGATGGTCAGGTGTCCACTGGAACGTGATGC